>CM060096.1:10145406-10552906 GCA_030522485.1 Stenchaetothrips biformis | reverse complement strand
CTCTCTCTCTCTCTCTCTCTCTCTCTCTCTCTCTCTCTCTCTCTCTCTCTCTCTCTCTCCAGTGCGACGCGGTGCAGGCTTCCCGTCGGAAGCCCCGCGAAATTGTGTTTCAATCAAAGGGAGCGCTGCTCCTTGTTGAGCGGGACAATGGCTGCAATCCGGTCTTGGCACACATAAGAAGGGAATCCTCCGCCGCGACGCAATAAATGTCCGCGGGCGAATCAGGGCGACGCCGCCACAGTTTACATTACAATCGGGAGGGCCGCTTTGTGGCGCGCGGCACGGAGATAAAGCGCCAGGAGTGGCAGAGCGGCGAAGCGCCGCCGCTATTGTTTCAAAGCACGGCGACATGCAGCGCTACTCTTCCTTTCTATGACGGAGGCGGCGGGCAGGGCGCCGCGGCGGCCACCCGGGCATGACTGCACGGCACGCCGAGGAGTGCAGATGCAGAGCAAAGATGCGACGAAAATTGGTTAATCTGCGCGGGCGGCGGCGCGGCGCGGGGAGCGGCGCGGGGTGTCTGTTTTTGGGGAGACTGCCGACGTGGTGCTGATGCCCGTCGGGAGATAGAAGCCGGGCTGATACAACCCGCCGGCTAGACTAGCAGAGCGTTCCACTACGTCGCCCTGCCTCTCTCGCACCCACACGGCACGCCCTACGAGTGCGACAGAGGCAGGGCGACGCAAGGTCGGCCGGGAATCTACCCGCAGGCCAGGCCGGCCCAGGCCTTCCAACGAGCGGCGGAGAGGGACCAGCGCTATCGTCACAAACACGGGCACGGGCCACCTCTGTGGTGCTGCCGGGCAAGCGCTCTCTCTCTCTCTCTCTCTCTCTCTCTCTCTCTCTCTCTCTCTCTCTCTCTCTCTCTCTCTCTCTCTCTCTCTCTCTCTCTCTCTCTCTTGGTCCAACTGGGATTAGCTGTAATTCAAGCGCAGGACGGCATTATTCAGGGTATAGCCGATAATGCGAGCGGCTCAAAGCGTCTGTACTACCGGCCTTGCCGGCCATTCAAACCGCGGCTGCCCCTGTCCGCGCGTGGAGCCAGCAATTACTTTTGGATTACTCGCTAAAAATGTTGCGCCGACGCAGAGAGTTGCCGGCCGAGGGCGAGGCTAGCACTAACCAGTGCTTACGTAGGACGAGGCGCCAGGCGGCAGCGATAGCCATCTCCGGAAGCAAAAGAAGGAAGAAAGAGGGAAATGGCGGGAAATGATGCAGTGCTGGTTTCGATATTCGCGATGAGGTGCAAGAAAATCGCGCCTCAGAACGAGCCTGCCAGGCCGCATAGCCTAGAGGCAGCACGGCCCCGCACGGTCACCAAAATTCCCCGCAATTCCCCCAAAAGTGTTCTTTACTTGTTTTGGACGGCGGCGACGCGGTAACGGGCAGGGTCTCCAAAACCGAGCCGAGCGACTCGGACTGAGGGATTTTCGTTCACCGTGATCAAAATTTAGCGAGCTAAGATCGGCTATGTCGATTTTTTTTTCTTTTGCGAAGGTGTCTGGATGGTGCTGGTCGGTACTGCCCTGCCGTCCGTCCCACCCACCTGCTGAAGCGCGTCCGATCCCATCCCATCCCATCTGCTCCGATGAGAGTGTCGTCTGCTTTTATATGCACCTCACGTCTCTCTTAAGCAGGACGGATTACACCGATCAATGTCTCGACGAGTTTCCCTTGCAGTTACCAGGGACCGGCGCGAGCCACCGTTTGGCACACATACACACGCACGCGATCTTACACACACGCACACACACACACACGTACACACGCGCGCACACACTCACACACACACACACAGGCAGGAGGGAGGTCCGCGAGGCACGCATCGCTCCGCAGACTCCTCGCCTCCGCTTCACACTTTCAAATACGAAAAATTCCACCATTTCTGTGAACACATGATTTCTTCTTGGGCAAACAAGAGCACAAGCGCGCGTAAGCAGCGAGCGGCTGGAACGGTTCGATGGCGAAAAGAAAGGAAAAAATAAATCTCTGCTTGAGGAACTCGATCCCGATGCAGCGTCCGGCGGAAGCCGGCGGCGTGGTCGCGCCGTGGCGGTATGGGGATTTGAAAGGTTAGTGCCGTTGGCTAGTGCCGGACGGCCGGACGGTCCGGGCGAGAGCGGAAAAGAGGAAGACTTTCCACTCAAAGCGCGTTACAACGGCCCGGGTCGATTCAATTACACATTCCGGGTCCGCCGATTATTCACGCACGAGGGGGCCCTGACTTTGAAGCGTGCAAAGGCTGCGAAGAGGACGAGGGCTCTGGTGCCGCGCGGCATCGCGAGTGCCATCCTCAGACAAAGAGACGATGCGACACGCGGACAGACAGACAGACGGACGAACAGACGGAAGACGACGGCATGGTGCAAATGTAGGCCGGAGGACCTCCGGGGTAAGGGCCGCGGCGACCACACTAGCTATCCGGTCGACGTCAAACAGCTGCTGCTAACTCGGCGAATGCCCCGCCTCGCCACGCGCGCCGTCCTAGCTCCGAGTAACGTTCTTTCCCGGACCACAGACAGGTCCGTCGCGTTGGTCGGTCACGGGGCACAGGGAGAGGGGGCATGCGCCGCAGTGCGTATAGCAGGACTCGTTCCAACAACAAGACGAAAGTGAAGGTTTGTTCTGGTGTTCTCGCACCGTGCCGCCGCGAGACTGGGAAGAGCCTCATTCCACTCCACGCCACCGGTTGCTGGCCGGGGCTAGTCCTTGAAGAAGCAATTGGAGTCCTTGGAGGGGCCGGACTGAACGTGCTCGAGATCCCCACAGCTTGCGGCTTTATATTTTATGAAACGAAGAACGTGGAAGTGGGGACAACCAAGAGGTTCACACTAAATTTTATGTGCAATTTTATACGGGACATCACAGGTTTTTGTGCTCACGAACTTTTCGTACAATTTTCGTACGAAAACCTGCACATTTTCCGCCATATCTTTGTACAAAATTGCGTACAAATTTGTACGAAAAGTTCGTGTGCACAAAAAACTGCGGTGTCTCATACAAAATTTGTACAAAAACATTTGTTCAAAACCATTTAGTGTGTTCTTCTCACACTTAAAACCTTACGAAGTATTTTGAGCATACATAATACAAACTAATTTCGTAAACTACGAACTATTTTTTTTGTAAGCTTACATATGATCAAAATACTTTGTTATATGTACCTGCTTTACTTCGTCAGGCTGAAATAGTAAGGTTTTTAGGAGTGGAGGACCCAAAACCACAAAATTCCACCATCTACGAACGCTCCTGGTGCTGCGCGGGAAGCTGCCAGCCTGAGCCCGCGGCTGCCAGAGTAACAGGGCCGGGCGTCCCAGGAGGCCCTGAGGGCCCTGAACCACGACACGGCGGAGCTCGACGCGGCGCTCAGCGCGCGAAAGCAGCAGACTCATCAAGACAAGCGCTCGCCTACTGGCTGCCACTGGCATGGCCTGTCGGTTTTCGATATCTCATGTTCATCGGTGCATGCTGGAGCTAAGTACAAGTTGCCGAGATGGCGAGGAGGGCGCCGTACCCTGCCCTAAAGTTTCACGCGTCGTGCCCTAGGCCGGGCCCAGAGGCCCTCCAGGCCCTCCAGGCCAGCCCTCCGGCAGCCGTCGCATCAACATGACTCGCAGGTTAGCCGGCGCGCCTGCTATTTATCATCACCACACCGCCTCTCTCCCCGCGCAGAAAGCAGCGACCCTACCTTTGACACCACGGCGAGCCAACGGTTATTTTTTTTTTTTTTTTCGTGATCCGTTTAGCTTGAAACTCTGAGGATGCATCTGCAGACACCGGGCGGGGCGGCGCTCGGTACGCCGCGAAACCGAACACTGTTAGACAAAAGTACAGACATTGCACGGAAAATGTCTGGTCAATTTTTTACCTGGCCCGTCCGTCCTTTGCCAACCACGGAGGTTCTGTACATGTTCCCTGTAGCAGTTTACATGAGATCCTTATGGGGACCACAGAGAGCAAGTACGGTAGGTCCGTTCTGTACCCCATTTTCTGTACATTTCCCGTACCAAAACACGGAATGTTTTGCAGTGAAGTGCCGCCGCGCTTCGCCACTTCATGGGTGGTCGGTGGGCGCCGCTTTGTCTCTGCCGTCTGCCCGGGGCGGTTTACCTGGGTCCACCTTCCGCTTCTGCGGCCAATCCGAGGACGGCACGCTGCCGGCTGGGTGGAGGGCCGCCCCGAGAAAATTGGCCAGTGGGGGGACAAAAGCCTGCGTGTGGCAACGAACAAATACACAGGGGTGAATCCGAGCATCGGAGACAACCTAACCCAACCCAATGTCGGGCACGTTGGCCGCGTGCGTGCGGTGCATGCGGAGCGCGGCGGCGTGCACGTGACCGAGAGTGACCGGTCCCGGAGGTACGTGTGCGCGGACCACGCCGCGGCGGTCGCGGATTACCTGTGATGGGTGAAAGCAAAGGGATAGACTACGCACACTGCGCGTCGCGGCCACCCCTTGGCGGCGGCGGGGAAACTGTCCGCGTGACACCGCAACGCGATAGGGGCGAATCCAACATGAAAGTGACGGCGGTCGGTGCGTGCCGCGCTGCCGCGCCGCTGGCCGCCGCCGCGGTGGTGTCGCGAACGCGGTCGGCCACAGGAACGGACTTCCCTCGGCGAACCCGTCGGCGCGGGAGATGATGAAACCCCGCAAAGGTGCAGGCAGATGCCTCGCAGAATCAGTTTGGCGCGTCGCTCGGCTGCCCATGGAGGATGGGCGGCGCGGCGGCGCGGCGGCGGGGCCACCCTTCCACTTAGTGGCGCCCAGCACGCAGCCACGCGACAGGAAGGAGAAAGTGAGACTGGTATTGTGTCGCGTGCAGTGCAGGCAGACTGCAGGGTGCGCTGTGGCGGTTTGTCGCTCTGCCCGCCCGCCTTGTTGTGTTATGAGTTGGCGGAGGCAAACCTCGGTTCCGCGCGCTGCCCGCAGAGTGGTGGGCCACGTTCACGCAAACTGTTTGAAATCTGGCAAGCGTTACTCCGAGGGCCCACATGTTCCGTTTTGTGAAACTCGGTGAGACTCTGAAATGATTATAAACGTGGAAATTGCTTGTCCTGGATTTGATCGCACCCGGATGCACTCCTGTCAGCAGTGCGTGTTACGCAGTTTATTTGTTTGACGCGGCCTGGCTGGCTGGCAGGCTGCCTGCCTGCCTGGCCGGCCCATCACCGCCCTGCGGTTCCAGGCGGCCCCCGCTATCGTGGGAAGACAAGGCCATCAAGCGCAGGGTAAGTGCGGAAGGAGAAAAGAATTTGTCTGAGCGCGCCGCGTACACACAGACGCACTTTGCATATCTCATAACGTCATTGTCTGCGCGCGACACGCCAGGAAGCTAATAACACCGAGGGACACCGCGCTTGCCGCCCGGCACGGACTCGCACTCACATAAACTTTCATCGGGGACTTGCCTCTCCTTTATGTGCATCCATTCGGCCCACCCGTCGCGGCTGGATTTCTTTTCCTTCTATCTTCATTAGCTGGCTGCCTGCTCGCGTTGCGTGCTTCAGGGAGTTTCAGAGCGCTCCTCCTCATATCCATCAGGTGGCGACGACGCTCGCGACGACGCCCGGCCCGGCGGTGTCCTTTCCGTCTTAATTGCTCCCTCGCGTGCCGCGCGACCGTTTTTGAGCTCTCGATTTCGAGCGCTCGTTCTCGAACAGTCGAAAGTCGCAAGGCCGGCCCTAGTGGGGCAGGGCACGGCCGGCATTGTCGGGATTGTTTACTCGATCAGCGGGAGGTGACGACTGCATCATAATAATTCACAACAGAGAACAATTTAGTAAAATTTCCGAGGCGGCGCGGCTGGGGCTGGGGCTGGCCCCCGACCGGAGGCCACTTTCCACTTGTTTGTCGTCCTTGTTTTGAGGCTGGCCCTCGTCGATGGGACGAGTCGGCCGGCCGATGCCCGCCTTGACCTGGACCAATAACGTTTATGCGTTTGCTCCACATTTCTCTCCTCGATGAATGCTGTGTAGCAGGGGCCCGAGCCGAGCCGAGTGGAGCCGAGCCGGACCGAGCCGAGCGGAACAAGCCCGAGCCGGGCGCAGGCAGGGGGCGCGCGGCGGGGCGGGGCGGGGCGGGGCGGGGCGGGGCGTTGCGGTGACCACTACCGGACGAGCCCGGACGGGCCGTCGTCCTAACGGGACGCTATACCTCTCGTCCACTTTGTTCTCGCCTCCTCCCGAGCGGTGGTCCTGCGCCGAAACTGTCCGCCGCATCCCGACTCGCGATCCGATACTCCGCGCCACCGGCCGCGCCATCCATCAATCACCGACCAATCAATCATCGACCGCGGCGCCGCGGGCAGCGCATCGCTGTATCGCGCGCCCGCCGCCGTGCACGCGACTAATTCATCGGCAAACAAGGCGGACGCGTTGAGTCGCATTACGCGCTCGCTGCGCCACGGCGGCCTGCTCTGTTGCCGGCCGGCCGGGGCCCGGGATGCAATTGGTCCAATCGAATGAAGGGCACGACAGGCCCCTTGTTGCAGGGCCCAACACTGTAAATCCAAAGTTCACACTGTTATTTAACGGAATGTGACGTCATATTCGTTCGAATATGTGAATTTTGTCACGTTTGTTTGAATATGACGTCACGTTCGTTTGAATGATGACCCACGTTCAAACGATTAATGTGACACCCTAATTTAACGGCCGTGTCACGTTCAAACGAATGTGACATCATATTCAAATGAACGTGACAAAATTCTTATTGTAACGAATATGACGTCACATTCGTTGAATAACAGTGCAACACAAAAAGTCTTGCCAAGTTTTGGTCAGACCTGAAAGTCTGGCCAGAATTTGGTCAGACAAAAATGTCTCGTCACAAAATGGCGAGGCTTTTTTTTGTGACCACAATGTGGTCAGACTTCTGAACCCAGTCAATAAGAGGGTCCATGCCGCCAATACCGCGGTCAGATAAAAAAAAAAGTCTGACCATTTTGTGGCGAGACATTAATTTTTGACTGTCAGCACGTCATGGCAAGACTTTCGGGTCTGGCCAAAACTTTGGCAAGACTTTTTGTCTCGCCATATTTTGGCGCAAGGTCTTTCTATTGAATTTTCAGTGAAGCCAAAGGGCAAAGCTGAAGGGCGGTCCGAAAGGCGGTGCGAAAGGGCGGGCCTCCCCCCCCCCCTCTGCCTTGTCATCTTCGTCTTCGTCCTAGTGAGGTTAATTTCCCAACCACACCCCCTCCACCCTTTCATTTGTCCTCCCATACGTGGTCTTGTTATCGGGTTCTATTGTCGGAATCTTCTAGCCTCTCGTTAGACCTGATGACTACAAAACTAATGTAACTCCTCTCCGGGGTTTTCTCCCTGCTGCAGTATAGAGGGCAGTGGCTGCCGCGCAAACTCTAACTAAACAAAGTTTGAATTGATTCCGATTTTTTACCCCCCTTCCCCTTCTCTCCCCGCCCCTTTGCGCCCACCCCTCGTAAACGCAAAACAAAACGATCGCGGCGACAAAAATGGTGAGCCAAGACACGGGTGGCTGGGCGACCCAAAGGCGAGCGCGTGACATGGAAAGGGGGAAAAATTTTCCCCTGTTATCTTTTTGCTCCCTTTCCTCCTCGCCTCTGAAAGGGAAACTTTGCGATGAGACCACGCCGCGCCGTCGCCTTGGGGACGTCAGGACAAGGCGGGGTGGGGTAGACGGCCAGGGACGGGGTGAGGCGGGGCGGCGACCCATTCAAATCATCGACTCATTCAATTCAGTTGAAAACCACCGCCGCGACTGGGAATCGAAGCAGGGGGCGTAGCGCGCCGCACGTATCAGGCAATTACACGGCCTATGGAATCTGATCACGTGCCGCAAGCAAGGCGGCGCGGCCATGCAGGCAAGCAGGCAGGCAGGCGGGCTGCGTGGAGCACGGCGGCGGCGGGACAGACAGGGCTGGCAGGCCTCGCGTGGGGCTGCAAGGGCAACTTATCATCTTGCACAGATTCCCCCAGGGACGGCGGCATCCTCCTCCTCGTCCGGGGGAGGGGAGGGGGAGACTGTATTGACGAGGGCTTTGTTAGCGGCGAACAGAGTCACGCAGCGTCGCCATCGGCCGCACAGGTGCCAAAAGTAATGCGTCTTCGGGGAGTCACGCGCCGCCCAGGCGAGCAAGCACGGGGCCCACCGCCTCCGTAACACTCACACACTCCTCGCTCACCACACCGCGCAGTGGGCCAGAGAAGACCAGCCCAGGCAGCCAAAACTCCAGACGCGTTTTTTTGAGCTCCAGAGTCGCTAAATGGGACTCGAATCAACCGGGTGGCCCCACCAATGGATTGCTCTCCAAACGAGGAATCCATTGGCTGGGGTCGCACATTCAATTCGAGTCCCATTTAGCGGCTCTGGTGCTCAAAAAACGCGTCTGGAGTTTTGTCCGCCTGTGCCAGTCCTCTGCACCCAGAAAAATGATTTCTTGAATCAAGTAAAATATTTTTCTTGATTAAAAATACTTGATTCAAGCTAAACTGAGTGTCAGATCAATACTAATAGGCTTTGCAGTCATTCAACTCTAACCATATCAAGAATATTTCTACTTCACTCAAAGCAGAATTTTACTTAGGCACATATCAATGCAAAAAAAAAATACTTGCATCAAGTAAATTTCACTTGATTCAAGAAATCATTTTTCTAGGTGTGGCCCACTGTGCACCGCCACTCCTCCGCTTCCTTCTCCTCTTCCCGCTTCCTGGAATTTACAGGCGCTGATTCTTGTCTGGGCCGCCAACTCCCATTTTTACGAGGTTGCTTGAGGAACGGGCTGGTGCTGCCGTCTACAGGGGGGGCAACCTGTGCATCTGAAATTAGAGATATGTGTTTTGGCGCGCTGCTCTATGCAAGGCGCACGGCGCCATGCTGGCTGCTGTGACGTGTGTTATCGCCTGGGTGACAAGGGGCGTATATTCAACGAGAGGAAAAAAAAAATGCGCGTCGCCGCCGACGGTGGGACTCGAACTGGCCCCTCCCGCGACCACACTTGTTTCGCATAAATATGCCGGCTGGTCCGGTCTGGTCGCGCGTCGCCGGTATCCGCGTGTGCATCTCACGGCGCGGGGAGGAAGCGGGCAAGTGCGGTAGTGACCGGAGCCCGCAATGCAGTGCGTCACTCGCGCTGTTCCTGCAGCGGTCATGGCGGCTAGCCAATCAGGAGCAAATCACTTTGAATTTGAAGTCATGCATTCATTCCATTTTTATTTATTTTTGTGCGAATCGCAATTTTTTTGCGCGGGTAGTTTTAAAAGGGTCGTTGCGGCCGTAGATAGCGGCGGCTCCCTCGTCCTCGTCCCTTTTTGCCGCAACGCGCTTATCCCTTCTCACTCGCACAGCCGTCCGGCGCGGAATGGCGGCATAAAGATGTATAAAATCGAGCGTAAAACACGCCGCGCCTCTTTGTCTCTGTTTGGCCGTTCGCTCCCGCTGGCTGGCTCCGAGAAGAAGGGAGGAACTGAACCGACTTGTTGAATGCCACCCGAGTGGATGACGCGGTCTTCTGACTCACTGTGTGGTGTGGCGTGGCCGGCTTGGCGTAGCGTGGCGTGCACATTTCCGATCGGGAATGGTCAGGGCCGGTATCCCTCGCCGCCCTGTTGACGTGTGATTCCCAAAACAGTTTTCTCTTCCGGAGAGGAAGCCAATAAACGCAGGCCGGGGTGCTCGCTGCGCTGCTGCGCCGACCACCGCGGCCGCCCGGCCCAATGGAGAGCGGCGGCGCCGCGGTGGTCGCCGCGGAAGTGGTCGTCCGGGGCGCTCGCCGCTCCGACACAGTTGCGGCGCCGCGGAAGAAGGGCTCGACGACGACGCGACGCGGCGAAAGTGACAACATTTGGGATCCGTTCGGAAAGCGGACGATTTTAATAAGCCGCTTTCGGCTTGAAGGTGCAAGACGGCATGAGGAAGATGATGGGCCGAGGGGTCCACCACTCAGCTCAGGAGTGTGCACAGGATTACCGATTACTAGTGATTACTTACCAAAAATCTCAAAAAAAAAAAAAAAAAACTATAATTGTGGCCAGCTAAGAGCATTTTTTGCCTATTTTCATGAGAAAAACCTGTTCCATGTAAGCTCATGCAAACGGGTTCGGAAAAAAGTACAGAAAGTTCCGTACTTGGCAAGTACGGACGGTGCAGGCAAATTGTTGACCAGACATGTTCCGTACTTTTCCCGTACTTTTTTTCTACCAGTGTGGACCCCTCGGATGAGGCGTCGTCGTCGCGCCGCTCAGAATGGCGGACGCGGATCGACACCATTCCGGTCTAATTTTAACGGGACGCGTGCAGCACGTCACCGAGGCCGTCTTACACCGTGCTGCCGCATGCTGCCGCCGCCGGCCCATCGGCGACACGTCTCGACACGGTTTCCAGCCGCGTGGTGGATGCAGCGTGCTTGCCGCCATGTAGGAGCGGTACACGGCACACGCTCCGCCCGTGGTGTCTAGGCGAGCCCCGCCAGCAGGGCGGAGCGCGGAGCAACGAGAGCACGCCGGTAGCATCTTACTCCCGCGACTGGGTCAAACCGCCGCGCCGCGGCACGCGACTGGCTCACTCTTATTCGGTCTGTCCCTCTCGGCTGCTCCTGAGTCGTCCTGCTCGTTATCATTCTGACCGCTGCCTCGCGGAACAGGCGGACGACAGGTCGATGTGTCCGCGCCGACGCGCCGTGTGTCTCCTCGGAACATGATGTCCGTGGCTTGTCAGGCAGCTGCTACCTAAAAAACCTAGTAGTTTAAAAAAATATTAAAAGAACTAATTATAATTAAAATCACACCTTGCAAAAATGTCGCCGTTTCTTTGCGTGTGCACACTAAATGTATTTGTACAGTTTTGTACGTGGTCTCTCACAGTTTTCAACAAGCGAACCTTTTTTTACAAAATTGTACGCAAAATCGTGCAAATCCGTGCGAAATTTTGTACAAATTTGTGCGAAAAGCACACGTATGCGCAAAATTGTGTGAGACCACGTACAAATATTGTATAAAGGAATTTGGTGTGTGCTACATTGCCAGCGCGGCCAGGAAGCAGTGTCCTCTTTGATGTGCCGTCGTTGCGCGCGTCTCGATGTGAGAACGAGGCGGGCCGGAGGGGCGGCGTGACATCCTGTTGCTCTCGTCGCTAAGTCTGTCCCACTGTGTGCTTCTGCGGAGGTGTGGCGCGGCGCCGCTGAACACACGCCTGACTTGCGCAGCGCCAGCCAGTGCCATACTCAATGAATGCCCCCGGCCAGGACCCGCCCCGCCGCGCCCCGCCCCGCCCGGGAGGCAGGAGGCAGTGCCAGGTCCCTAATGAGCAAAGAGACGTGGAAAACAAACACGGTGGCGCGACAATTCAGACCCATACATCAGCCCGGGCTTTCCTTCCACCGGGTTTTCGTTGAGGCCCCTGCATCACGCCTCCGCAGCGGCGCTTGCTCCGAAAAAGCCACTCTCTGTCCCTCTCGCGCCCTCGCGGAACGCCCCGAGAGAGAGAGAGAGAGAGAGAGAGAGAGAGAGAGAGAGAGAGAGAGAGAGAGAGAGAGAGAGAGAGAGAGAGAGAGTGAGTGCGAAACGCTGCTCGGAATCAGCCTCGTCGCCTCCGTGCGCGTGAAATTAATGCCCGCACGTTCCACTACGACGCGTCGCGACGCCCCGCTGCCGCCGACACGCAGGCCGAGTCTCTCTCTCAGCCGTACGCGACGCCCTGTCAGTGCGAGAGTGACAGATGAGCGACCCCCGGAATCGGTCTGCCGGCTACTTGCCGCGCCGCCGCATCTCACCGAATGCAGGATTCCGTGTCGCGCGGTCCCCGGCAGTGCGCTTGTCGCGGCGCGGCGGCGGGCCGTGACCTGGGAAACCTGGGAAAGCACAGTGGAATCCGAGGCGGAATCCGCACCCTAAATATCTTAGGGTGAAGATTCTCCATGTTATGGTGAAAATTCTCTATAATACGGTGGTGCAGCTGCCTTCGGAACAAACCTATTAAAATTCTTTGTAACTTACAGATATTTACTCTGCAAACTGAAATTTGTGCTCGGCACGCTCCACCTGGAGCATGCCATGAAGCACGCTCCAAATTAGAGCGTGCTTACCAGGCACGCTCTTAATTAGAGTGTCACCAGGCACGCTCTTAATTAGAGTGTGTCACCAGGCACGCTCTAATTTAGAGCGTGCCTGGTGACACACTCTAATTTAGAGCGTGCCTGGTGACACACTCTAATTTAGAGCGTGCCTGGTGACACACTCTAATTTAGAGCGTGCCTGGTGACACACTCTAATTTAGAGTGTGCCTGGTAGGCACGCTCTAATTTAGATGGAGGAAATCTGCATCATAATGTGCAGCCTCTCACCGTAACACATTTACAGTGCGAGCCGCGCTGGGGCACCGAACGGCTCCACAGTCCGCCCTCGAGCCGGCCGCCCGGCAGGTAGGCCAGCGCCACTGCCGCTCGGCGCGCGCGTCGCGCTGGCTTGCCTACCCTGGCTTTGACAGGCGCTAATGAATGGGGCACGGCGGCGTTCGCTTCGCTTCTCCGTCTGTCTCTCAGAGTCGCTCTTGTCCCGATTGGTCCGTCCACCGTCCACGCAACGGTACCGACCCCGGCGTGGTGGCCCAGTGCGCCGGCCGAACTCAGACCCAATGCCTGACGCTTCATCCTTAGCGCCGGCAGCAACACGCGCAGTCCACTCGTCGCACGGTTCACGGTTCGGACGCTACGATACCTTTTCAGAGCATCTGGAGGGACGGCACCGGGTCGCCAGCGGGACTCACTGGCCGGCCCGACGACGACGGCCTACAAGGCGTGGCGCGGCGTGGCGCGGCGTGGCGACGCGCGTAGCCGAGCCTGTCTGTCACCGGCAGGCCGATACGGGTATGCCGGTCCACTCCACTCTCATCACTGGCCGTCGCTGCTCTACTGCCGTCACTGGTTCACCGGCACAAGCCTGCCCCACGGAGCCGCTCCGTCTCTCTCGCACCGCTGCGGGCCGCCCCTGAGTTGGACAGAGACAGAGCGACGAGCCTTCGGCAGGAAGCTTAGCGGGAGTCCGGTCAGTCCCGTAGCGCACCGCTGCTGCAGCACGGCCGCAGCCTCGCGCGGACGTCATTACCGAGGGCGGCTCTTCTTTCCGGGAGGACGCATCGAATGCAGGTCTCGCCTGCCTTTGGACTGGAGATGGATCGTCGCGGTTAGAGTCCTATATTGGCAGAGAGCCGTCAGGGTGTCATGGTGGAGACGGATCCGCCATTATGCAGCTCGCGTGGCAACCGCCCTAGCTCCTGAACCGTTTGAGTAAAGTGGGTAAAGTATGCGAGCCGATTGTAGCTGCGGCAAAGACGCTCAATCTGCTCGCCTACTATACGTACTTAACTTCAATGGTTTAAGAGCTAGAGCGCTTTCAAAAAGAGCTGCAAAATGGCGGCGCACACCGACGGACCCCTACTTGGCAGCTCTCTGCACTGTGAAATGACAAAATCGTGGATGGTATTTCCAACACTTTCAAATAATGTCAATGTCATCACAAATTGATGACATTATCATCAAAGCTCCTATACTTATTGCATGGGCGTGACAACAATGTCATCAATAGTTTTGACGACATTTCGTAAGGAAAATTAGCCTTGAAACTGTCATCAAGTGACGACTCAAATTTTCACAGTGTGCTAGCAATAGGAGTCTAATCGCGGTGGATGTATTTTTTACAGCGCACTCTGACGGCGTTAGCGGCAACTAAGCCGCGCTCAAGTCGATTTCCGCTGAATGGCACCGCACGGCCCTCCGCCCAGCGGTGCGACACGCGTGCCACAGTGTGACGGGCAACCGGTTCAGGCCGACGGCAGCCTCGACCGAGGACCATCCACCGAATGGGGCTCGAATCAAAGCTGATGGATTTGCATTGGAACGCCAAGTCAATCTATGCCTTTGGCAAACTGTGTTTGATGCGAGTCCCATTCGAGGGCCGCTGTGTCCGCTGCCGGCCCACAACAGTCTGAATAGTGAATCCGAGCAGTGGTTTATCGTCGCTCTGTCTCTCCCGCACCGCTGCGGACCGCCCCGTGAGTGCGAGAGAGACCGCGACGTGAGGCACGCGACAGGCTCCTAATCAGAAGGAAATCGGGGGCCAGGCCGCCGCCAGCCTCGAGGGCCCTGGGGACTGGATGCAGCCAATGCAATGCCTCTGCCATTGCGGGCTGTTACGGTACAGTTACAGTCCCGGGCGGTACCGAGCGACGGCAGCAGGCCGGGGCGGGCTGGGCCGGGTCATTTCATCTCGTCGGCGTCCCTCCCCTTCCAGCACAACGACTGGCCCACTTTGGAGTCCGTGGCTCGAGGCCGCGCACTGTGCCGGAGGGAGGGAGGGAGGGAGGGTACTCATTGACGAGCCGGACTGAGCCGAGCCGGCCGGGGGGTACGTGAAACCATCTGGAAGACGCGCGCGCCGGCAGGCACGGGGCGTGGCGGGGCGTGGCGGGGCGTGGCTGCGAGCGTCCGCGTCCTGGACCCCACCACGGGCTCCTCCAGGGACCTTGATGCTAAATGCAAGTGCGGTGGTCTTCTTCATTTCGACTACAGGCCTCGTCACGGCGATAATTGTACCGCTTGAATTCCCCCCTCTCGCCCCACCCCCCTCCGTTTTGCTCGAGACCGGTGCCATAGCTGAGAATCAAGTGCCCGTGTCGCTAGCGAGTGGCTGCTGCTGCCGCGGGCGAGACGGCAGCCGCGCACCGCTGGATCAGCAGCAGTGCACCGCACAGTGGGTCAGAAGACCGTTGAGGCGGCCAAAATACCGGACACGTTTCGAGCTCCAGAGTCGCTGCTAAATGGAACTCGAACCGAACGTGTGACCCTCACCAATGGATTCCTCGTTCGGAGAGCAATCCATTAGTGGGGTCACTCGTCCGATTGCAGTCCCATTCAGCGACTCTGGAGCTCGAAACGCGTCTAGAATTTTGGCCGCCTCAACGGTCTTCTGACCCACTGTGCAGTGCCGCTGCGCTGGCGGCGGGCTGGCGTGTCGGCATCGCGGCGCTGACGCACGGCTAGCTAACTACCACTTGCTGCGCGGCGCCCGGGTTTCCTTTCGAAAAGCACGCGGCCCTCCCGCGCCTCCCGCGCCGCTGCACCCTCCGCAGACGAGCCGAGTCTGGCGTCCAGCAGCCCAACACAGTTCCCATAGCGCGGCCTCGTGTGTTGTTTTTGTTGTGTGTGTGTGCGTGTGTGTGTCCGGCTGTGAACGCCGTGTACACTACTACTTCACCTCGCATGTACCGCCCAAAGTTTGCCACTCGTGAGCCTTCGGGAGATGTTCGGAAGAGCCGGCCTCGTTAAGACGGACGCTTAGGAAGGGAAGTTGGGAGGAGAGGGAAGAGGGATTTCGTCGGGCAAAAATTTGCTTTCATAATTAATGGGCTGCTGGTGGAGAGGGCGGCGGCGGTGGCGGCGGGCAGCAAACGACCCGGTGTCGAACACGCCGTGAGCTTCCGTTCTCGATTAGAATGATGCAATCGGAGCGCCGCGCCGCCCATTGGGAGGTATTTGCAGCCGGAGGAGGCTGGGTGGCAAATGAAGTAGCAATGAGTCAGTGAGTCGGTCGGGACCCTGCGCGCGGCCGCGGTACACGGCGGTGTGCTGCTTACGGGCTAATTACAACCTCAGCGGGGCTATCTGTCTCCACTTACTTGCCTGCCTCGCCTGCTCGGTGGGGCGGAACAGTTCTCGAACTTCTTGAATGTGGAGGCGCCGCCGCCTCGACCCCGGCCGGGCGCGCGTCCCCGCTTATTGCACCGTCAGCCCGTTTCCTAGTGACGTCATCGGCGCGAGGAAAGCCAAACTTTTTCCCTCGCGACACTTTTGGCGGGACTTTTGTTAAATGGCGCCACCGCTGCGGCAGGGCGGCACACTCTCAGCATCTTACTGACTTCATTGTCAGTAACCAGGTCCTATTGCCTACAACGATCCGGAGTACCCTATCGGACATGGCGGCAAGGCTTGAGGCCGAACAACGCGGCACCAATAAGTGGGGCAAGGAGTCACCGCGACGCACACACATGTCCGGTGGGAAGTGAAAACGAGCAATGGAGGCAGTGGCATCGGGGATCGATTTCTCGCACCTGGAGGGCGGCGCGGCGCAGCGCAGCAGGCTCGTTGTGCCCTGTCTCTCTCGCACTCACGGGGCGTCCCCTGTGGGTGCGACAGAGACAGGAGCGGCGCCCCGTGTGTCCCGGCCGATACGCAGAGCGGTCGGTCATTTACTCCGAGGCGCTGGGCTGTCAACGCGGCGTGCTGCATCTCCTCGGCCTGGGCGTGGCTGGCTGCGTGGCTGGCTGCCTGAATGGCCGCGGACCGCACGCAGTGTTCCGAACAGAAGCCGATGCGCGCCGCGCGGGCCACCCGGCACTCTGCCGCCCGTGCTGTCGACGGCTGTCGACGAGCTACCCACGTGTCCGATTAAGGTCATTTATTTTTGTGACACTCGCTTTCAAAATTCCCCGCTGCGTCGTCCGTGGCTCTGCCCCCCTTCCCTGTGCCGCCGGGTGACGTGATCGTTGTGTGTTCCAGATTCTGCATTCCGTGTCCAGTGGTCGAGCGCCGAGCACGCGCGCCCCTCTTGGCGGAACCGGCCGCGCGTCGTTGCGCGGCACGGCGACGTGATGGGACAGGTGCCGCAGTAGGCCATGCCGGCCGTCTCCCTGCCCGAGGCCCTACCCGAGGCGCGGACGTAGCGCCAGCATGGTCAAGTGCGAGTCGGACCCCGACGGCGGCGGCGTCCCCGGCGGCACGGCCGCGATGCTGCTGGACGCGGCCGGCGGCTTCCGCCTCGACTCGGACGCCGGCCAGGAGGCGGACGCCCTGGAGGCGCTCACCTGCACGTCCACGTCGGCGTCCTCGTACTCCATCTACAAGCAGCGCATCGACTCCATGTTCGACGAGACGCGCTCCCTGCTGTCCGGGTACGGCTACGTGAGCACGGCCGCCGCCAACTCCGCAGCACCGCCGCCGCCGCCGCCGCTACCCACCAGGTGAGTGCACAGTAAAAAGCCTACGAAGCGTCGCTTCGTAATGCGAAGAAAACGAAGGCATTGTAAAATCTGCGAAGAAATGCTTCGTATTATGAAGGAAAATCCTTCGTAATACGAAGCATTTCTTCGTAATACGAAGCGATTCAACAATGCCTTCATTTTCTTCGCAGTTACGTAGCAGATGCTTCGTAGACTTTTTAGAATTTGTAGTAGCCGCGGGGCAAGGCGCGAAGCGTTCGCCTGCTCCAACTGCTTTTCATCACCAAGCACTTGCTTGTTTGTTTCGTTATCCATTTCGCGGTTTACGCGGGCAGTCAATGTAAGGCGCGCGACTCGACGGATCAGTCTGTCTTGACTAGTCCTGCTCCGAGTCTTCATCACTGAGATGGCTATGCCCCGCCCCGCCCCGCTGATTGATAGCTGGAGGCTATCGCGGACCGCGCTCAAGGAAACCTGTCAGCGATTCGGCATTAGGCCGTGATGAGAACGGACGAGAACCGGCACGACCTGCACCGCGTCCGCGCGGTCCGTTCAATTAGCTCGGCTCGGCGGTCAGTGTCTGTAGGACCGCCCCGCCCCGCCTCGCCCCGCCCCGCCCCGCCCCGCCCCGAACACTGCGGCTGCGGAGCGCTGTCGGTGGCCACAATGATGAATCTGTGCATACTGAGTAGGAATGCCCCCGTGGAGGATTGTGTGAGCAGTGCGTGCCACTTTCAGATCGGCCGTGCGCGTGAGCGTGAGGGAGAGACGGCTAGACTCCAATTGTGCAGTGTCGGAGAAAGTCCCCGGCTGCCTGCCGCTCATGTCAAACGGCGGGGGGGTCGCCGTCGCTAATTCCCCGCGCAGCAGCAGTCTGATTCCGAGAGTCGTTGTCGTCGCTCTGTCTCTCTCGCACCCATGGGGGGCGCCGCATGAGTGCGAGAGAGACAGAGCGACGGCTGGGGCAGGGTGCTGACGGACGGCCAAGGCCTGGGAGTCCGTGACCGCCTGCCTCGCTCACACCGTCCTTGTTGCAGGCTGGAGGCCGTGGCGCGGACGGAGGCGGAGCGGCGCTCCAGGAAGAACGCCAACGCGGTGCAGGCCCGCATCGAGAAGATGTTCGCCGAGATGTCCACCGGCGGCTCGCGCAGTGGTAAGCCTTCCCCTTGAACCTAAACTACCCTGCGTCTGGCTCCAAGGGGAAACTTCTTCAAATAAATGAATATTTCTTCTCATGTTTGATGACTTGTCGCAGGCTTGGTGGAGCAGCGCTTCTCCGTGGACTACCTCGGGTCCGTGCCGCTGGTGGACAAGGTCACCACGCTCCAGGGGCTGCAGGGCCCGCTCAAGGACCTGTACTTCGGCTACCGGCGCGCACGACGCGGCTCGCAGGCTGGCGCCGAGCCCGCCGAGGCCAAGCAGTGCGACCAGCAGCCGCTGTGGACGCCCGGCTTCCTGGAGATCTCCGGCAGCGGGCTGCGCGTGCACCACGCCCTCCCCGACGGCCAGCAGGCCGGCAGCCTGGGCCAGCTGGAGCAGCTCAACCCGTTCCCCAGGATTGCCGTGTGGGCCGCCGTGCAGTTCGTGTGCCGCGAGCGCGTCGCCACGGCCCAGGCCATGGAGTGCGCCTTCCTGCCGCTGATCCCGGACCCCGCGCACGGCGGCGTGGACAAGGACGCCCTGTTCCGCGACCTGAGCGGCGCCGAGGAGCGCGTCATCCGCTCCATGCGCAGCATCCTGCGGCCCGACGCCGCCGACGACGAGGACGGCCACCGCGCGCCCATGTTCGCCGTGGTGATGCGCGGCAAGGACAAGGCGGGCGCCTCGCGGCAACTCGAGTGCCATGGCTTCGTGTGCGCGTCGTCGGAGGACGCCATCATCATGGCCGCCAACCTGTACCAGGCACTCATGGCCAGCATGAGGACGTCCGCGGCGACGCACGCCAGCGGCACCGCGGTGGAGGGCGCGGCGGCGCCGGGCATCGCTGCGGTGGTGACGTCATCCGCCACGGACGCACCGCCCAGCAGCAACAGCGCGCCGCGCCTCCTTGGGGGCCGCGAGGCGAGGATGCACCACGAGAACGGCATCGGCAGGCTGAGCATCGCCGGCAGCGTGTGCGGCGACGGCCCGGCCGCGGACTCGGGCTCGGGGCTCGGCTCCATCACGGCCTCGCTGTCCGGCGCGGGCACGTCCGCGGAGAGCAGCTGCAGCAACGTGGACAGGACTCCCGAGGACGCGGCGAGCCTGGCTGCCCTGCAGGCCGCCAAGCAAGCTGTCAGGCAGCCCGTCAAGCAGGGCGCCCAGCCCAAGCGGGGCTCGCCGCCCCCCCTGCCCAAAGTGCCTCCCCCGGTGCCGAAGCGACCGCCGAGGAAGAAGAAGACATCGGGCTCCTCGACGGACGGCGACGACCTCATCGTGTTGGAGGACACCAGCGAGCTGCCTCGCAACGGCAAGGCCACCGTCTCCTCCATCCGAGGCAGCTACCTGCCCCGGGCGGGGGGCGGTGATCGCAGCGGCCCGGGCCGCTCCAACGGCACGCGGCGGTCCCAGTCGGGCCTCATTCCCTCCCCGGAAGTGGGCGGCGGCACTGGCTCCAGCGCGCCGGGGGACATCCTGACCAAGGTGGCCATCCCCCGCAGCCACAGCTTCCTCAACGCCAACGGCCCGCTGACGCGCTACAGCCGCCGGCCGCCCAGCCACACGCGGCCTCCGGGTACCGTGGACCCGGCCGCGGGCTCGGCCGCTCTCCACGCCGGGGGCGGCATGGGTCGCGCGGGGGGCGGTGGAGGCGGCAGCCCGCTCGGCTTCAACGAGTTGTTCACCGAGTTCCGCCAACAGGAGGGCCTCGACAGCTTGGACGACATCCTGGGCGCCATCATCGACGCCGAGGGCATGTCCTTCAACGACCTCAAGCCCATCTACAAGGAGTTCCTGCTCAAGCTGGCGCTGACGCTGACCAAGGACGAGCTGTACCACCGCAGCAAGGCCATCATGCGCCGGCAGCGCAAGAAGCAGGGTGCGGGCCGCTCGAGCCGCCGCAGGGGCATCGCCTACACGGCCGTGTACATCAAGAAGGCCGTGCGGCGCTCCATCAACAAGCTGCGGCCCAGCAAGCGGCTCGGCCTCGGCAAGCTGCTCTTCAGCGACAAGGCCAAGGTCACCGCGCACAAGAGTAAGTGCAAGAAGAGGGTTAAGCCCGTGGCCGCCGTGTCGTCCTCGTCCATGTCGTCGTACCCGTCGTCCAACTTCCGCATGAGCCGTCGGCCCAGCATCAGCGTGAGCCAGGCGGCGAACGCGGCGTGCAACGTCAACGTCAACGTGAGCATCAACAACCGCGCCGCCAGCAACGTGACCAACGTGGGCGGCAACAAGGCGCGTCTGCCGCGACGCCGCAGCAGCAGGAGGAGCAGCAGGCACCACCAGTCCGCTCTGCCGCCGGCCGTCACCAGCACCTCGGAGGACAGCGACTTCTTCACCATGATCCGCTGCGACTCAGCGCGGGCCGGCCGGCCGGGGGCGGCGACCACGTGGGGCGCCAAGGGCGGCACGGGCGGCGGCATGAACCGCTCGTCCAGCGGCTATGTGTCCTGCTCGGACTGCAGCTACGACAGCGAGTCCTGCGCGTGCCTGTCCGCCGAGCGCTGCTACTGCTCGCTGTCCAAGTACCGGCCGCCCCCCGGCGCCCTGCCCGGCAAACTCGCCAACGGGGTGGCCGACGGCTTCAGGCTGAGCTCCGCGGGACACTCCGGACAACCACACGTGTGCGGGTGCGACACGGACTCGTGCCAGGGCAGCGACAAGTGCTACTGCACGCAGCGCCCTCAGAAGGGCGGCCCGCTGCCGTCCCTCGTGCCGTCCGCGGCGTGCTCCAGGCGCAGCGCGCGCGCCCACCAGAGCCACGCGCACCAAGGCCACGGCCACCAAGGCCACGGGCCCCGACAGCGGCCGCGGCGCGGCTCCAGCGCGTCGGCCGTGCACATGACCACCGCCACGCCACCACCCGCCAACATCTTCGAGCAGCTGCGACAACAGGGGTTCGCCGCGTCCGACTCGAGCCTGTCGCGCGCCGAGTCCCCGATGACGGCGTGGTGCAAGAACGAGTCCCGCGTGTCGCACGGCGCGCGCCACCGCGGCAGCAGCAACGCGGGGGGCGAGCGGCGACGGCATCGCGCGGCCTCGTCCGCGGGGAGCATGCGGTCGTCCAGGAGCCTCGAGTTCCTGCAAGGCCCACTACTCGGACAGGGCCAGCACCTGCTGCCGCAGCAGCAGTACCCCGGGCCGCAGGGCTCCATCTGGGACCGGCCCGGGAAGCCACCCAAAGGCAAGGGCAAGTCCTCGAAGGCCTCCAAGCAGAGCCCCAGCAAGGCCGTGCTGGATGGCTTCGGCTCGGCACGCAGTCGCTGCCCCAGCAGGATGGACATGTACCGGTCCAGCTCGCGGTCCTGCTCGTACGTGGCGACCACCGTCCTGGAGCCTTCGAGCCACGGCCTCGGACACAGCATGGGCTCTGGGCGCAACGGGAGGTCTCGTTCCGGGTCCACGTCGGGCCTCGGCTCCCACCAGAGCAGAGCCGCGTCGCGTGCGGGCAGCAGGCCGTCCAGCCGCGCGGGCAGCCACTCCGGCAGCTGGGTGTGCGAGGACGAGGACGCCGACGAGCCCGTGGACGAGGACGACGTCCATCCTCTGCTGGGCGACGCGTCGCCATCCTCGCGACGCCAGTCCTCTCGCCTTCAAGCGCGCGAGGCTCGGCAGCAGCGGAAGGTGCTGGTCGTGTCGGCGCGCGACCCCACCGGCCGCGTCATCTACATGGGGTCCTCGGCCAACAGGGCGCGGCAGGACGCGGCGCAGGGCCTCGGCCAGGCCGTCAAGGCCGGTCAGTTCTTCCCCCGGGCGTCGCTGTCGCACGGCTCCTCCAGTCGCCGACAGTCGCGGGGCAGCGTGTCTCGGAGCGGTCTCGACCACGCCGCGCTCACTGCCAAGGCGTCGGACCGGTCGGACTCCTACCCGGATCGGCCCAACGGCAGCAGCATCAGCAGCATGGCCGTGACGGGCGAGGCCCTGTCCGTCAAGAAGTCGGCCGAGATCGCCGCCCTCTTCACCGGCGTCAAAGTCAGCCAGACGACGGACATCGTGGCGACGGCGCGCAGCACGGACTGCACGGTTACGGACAGCAGGGACAGCAGCACGACGACGGGTGACGGTGAGGACATGGTGTACAGCTCGCTGGACGGCCGCGGACAGGAACAGGGCGCACACCGCGGCGCGCGCCCGGGCATGTACCTGAGCCACACCGTCAGTGTGGGCAGCAGCCTGGAGAACAGTCTGGGCTACCTGCCCTAGGGGAATGTATTGGGGTTCTTAGGGCAGTCTCGGGGAACCGACATCTGGTGTCAAACGACATCATTATAGTCAGCCCCAAGATTGGGGCGAAAAGTGTTCAAGAAAACTAAAGAAAAAAAGTGTCTTGTGATTTGTAAAAAAAAAAGGAAAAACATGGTGTACTACTCAGGTAGAGTCTACTGCAATCAACTAACGAATTGGCATGTCTCTCACAACACAAAAATTTTGTTAAGTGATATGCGGTAATGTTACATAATGATATTTTTATAATTTATTTTCTATAGTTTTTATACTGTGATGGGTGTGACTGATAAAAGTATATTACAACGTTTGAATAGGGGAATTTAGTTGCCCTGAATGGATGTTAATTTTTATCGTATGTATAATGCCATTACATGTTCTTTAAATAAAATCCTCATTGTAAGAAGAATTTGTACAGCTGTACGGATATTTATCTTTTTCCTATTCCTTCCATCGTCCCTTCATTCCTTGCTGAAAGGAAACAGAGTTGAATAGGTGCTCATGTGTGTCATATTTCGAAAAGTGGGGGTTGACACTTCTTAAAATGATTCATCAGATGAATAAAATTTTCCTTACTCCTTATAATAGATTTCCTTAAACATACATTTCAAGCCTTGGAGTCTGGTTTCTTCTTCTTCTTTGAGACATTGGTTTTCTTCTGTGAAGATGTATTGCTGTGGCCTTCTAGAATACTCTTAGACTTTCTATGTGGGTTATTCCCTGACAGCTTTTGTTTCTTCTTACTTCCACTAGAAATGGATTCTTCTGCCTTTCTCTTCTTGACTACCTTTGGCTTCTCAGGTAGAGGAGGTAAACCTTTCTTTCTCCTCTTACCATTTTGAATTTTCTTCCTAAAATAAAACACATTGATAAAAAGAGAATAATATTCGCAACATACAAGAAGACATTCGTCAAAAACGTACTGTAAGTTCTCCTGTTTTTGTTTCTCTCTCTTGGGAACTGTAGATATACTGTCACGCTCCGGTGCATGGTTTTCGCGTTCTCGGCGCACTTTTTTGGACACTTTTTTCATTTCAAGCATGTAGCCAGGAACTTCACAACCGGAATCTTTCATCACAGTGGCAATGCTGTTCGCAAGACAAAAGTTAGATTATAAGCAACAACAACAAATATACAGGCAGAAAATTTCACATCAAAAAGTACACACCTTCTCAAAATGGCAGAATCTGATACAGTGAAAAAAGTCACAGCTCTACCTTCTCTCCCTGCACGACCAGTTCTACCTGGAAAGAAATATTAAACATCAGATATGAAAAATGTAAAGGAGTAGAAACATAACGATCAATCGATAAGAAATCACCTTACCTATTCTGTGAATATATGATACAGCAGATGGAGGAAAATCATAGTTTATAACCAAATTGACACCTTTGAAATCAATACCTCTGCCCATAAGCTCTGTACAAATAAGGACCCATATCTTCCCTTCCCTAAAACTTCTTACTACATTGTCCCTCTGTAATCAATAAAAATAAAATTCAGTTTCGCACACAGAAGATAATCTAACTAAAACCATATGAAAATCATACCTGAAGTTGAGTGCGCTCTGAATGAATTACATCAACATTAATGCCATCATAAAGAAGTTCATTGAATAACTCCTTTGCTCTTTCCTTAGACTGAACAAAGACAAGCACAGGTGGCTGTAAACCCTGTAAAATAGAGAAAGTATGTCATGAGAACAGAAGAGTCACAAAAAAAGCTCACATGTGACATTGTAAGTCACAGTTCTTACCTTACTTATCATTTCACGCATAGCTATCAGTTTCCCTTGTTCACCTCCTACAAAGATTAGTTCCTGCTGCACTTTATCTGTTGTTGTGTTCCTAAATGATGCAAAAGACAAAGTTTGAAAAGAGAAAATACAAGACAAAAATATTTTTTTCCAACTTTGAGGACATACCTGTGACCTACAGTCACAGCAATTAACCCTTTGAGGTTTTGCTTGCACCATTTTGCAACATGAGCTCCATGAGTAGCACTGAACATGCCCCTCCTTATGTTCTTGGATTCACAAGCCTGATAAATAGCTGCTAGTTGATCTCGAAAACCCCTAGGGCCTGCTTCAAACAATTTGTCAGACTCGTCAACAATAAGCCACTGCACACTGAAAATAATAGTGAATTAATATGCTTTTAAGAGAAAATCTCATTTCCATGCGGTGTCACTTTTTTTTTCTTTCAATACCTCTTTAATGATATTATGGCTGGTTCCTGATTCAGGAGAAAAAGAAGTCTATTGGGGGTAGTTATAAGAATATCTGAAAATGCAATAAAATATAAAATTAGATAGCTAAACTGAAGACAGTTTTCTTTTTCTATTTTTTGAAACATCACATCAACACTCACCAAACTTATTTGTTTTCGCAAGGTTTAACTTGGCATTGGTTAAATTTACTTTACTAACGATGTGTATATTAAGTCCAGTATTTTCTCCAAGTCGCTGACATTCTCTGAGGTGAAGTAAGACAAGAACGAAAATGGGGCATTACACATTTTGACAAGTCTCAGCCTGAGGAAATAAATCACAAAGCAAGTATGTTCCACACGTTACCTATGAGTTTGTTTGGCCAATTCTCTTGTTGGACTCACAATCACAGCACGGATACCATCCTTTCGTAATCCTCTCAAGTTGTGAAGTAATGGTAACAAAAAGGCGGCCGTCTTACCAGATCCAGTAGGAGCACAGGCTAGTATTTGACGGTTCTAAAATGTCGGATATAATAGTAAATTAAGAGGCAAAGCAGGTGTGTAAATGGTCACATCATAATAAAATCCCATACCTTCAGCATGACAGGCCATGTTTGAGACTGAATTGGTGTAGGTTCAGTGTACCCCGATTTGCGAAGGTTATCAATTAAATTGGGGGACACTCCATAAATTGTTTGCAGGTCATCAAATGATTCAATTGGGGTAGGCACACCATCACCACTAACAGATAATCTGAGCTTCTTCCTAATAGCATTTATTCTTTCTTCTTCTTGAGCTTTCAACTTCTCTGCAGGAGATAATTTTTTCTTATGCACTTTTTTTTCCTTTTTGACAGTGATAAGTTTACCACTTTGATCAGAAGATATTTCACCGAGAAGAGTAAGAGGCTTATCATTGTTCTGTATTACATTAACTTCATCTCCCGAGTCAAGTTCACTTCCATTAAGTCGTCTAGTTTTCCAAGGTTCCTCTTGCTGACTCTTGTTGGGACTGACATCGTCATCGTCGTCACTGTCATCCTCATCACTGCCTGAATCCAAAATTTTCTCTAGATCATCATCATCATCGCCAGCATCACTGCCTGCTTTCATCCATTCTTCTGCAGCATTGAATACCTCCTCTTTTTTCACTTGAACTGGAGCGAGGTGTTTCTAGAAAACACAGCAAAATGTTGGTGATGACAAGTTGGAAGATCAATAAATTACATTCAATTAATGAGACAAAATAAAACGAAATAGAAGAATTAAAGAAGTGAGTGCGTTGCGACAGAGATAAGAGTCATACTGATAAAATCAATCTGAACTAAACAGACAGGAGAAGGAAAACATAACCCTCTCGAACACGTTAGATGGGTAGCAGACAGGGCTACAAACTAACCTCTGTAGGGGCTCCAGACTGTCCAAACTTCTTTTTGTTAAATCTAACTCCGTTGGATAGTTTCTTAAAAAGATCGTGAGCATCCATGTTTGCGTCGTTTCATAAATTTACAAATAAATGTTTGATTTGGACCACAAACACATGCAAGAAGGGGAGAAGAAGGTGGGAGTAAGAAAACTCACGCAGTGTGTCCAGGAAAGGTGGGAGTAGGAAAAATACTCTAGAAACTAGATTAACTTGGATCTTTTTAAAGGCAATACCATTCATTTGAGATCAAATGCTGAAAAGGGGGACACTCAAAAATTTAACGTAATACGCATTTCCATCCAACATATCTAAAAAGGAGATCATTTACACTCCACTATAGAAAAGCAATGTTGGCAGACTTGTTAGCTGCCATTAGCGCCACACCACACAAATTGAAGAGACCTCCCCGCTCGTTGCGGGGTGCATTGACACGGTCAGTGCAGTGCGGCTGACCCATGCGTACATCGGCCGCGAAAGCCTGCATCTTGTGGAAGGAGACTCGGATCGCTGGGCGTAAGTCGGCGAGTCCGTTCGGAAAGGGCGCGCGGCGCCTGCGCACTACGTGGAGGTCGCAGGGGGTGAGGGGCGAAGTGAGGAGAAGGGGGATCGATAGCAGCCTCGGGGAAGTCAACGACCCTTCGGGCACTGGCATGAGTCATTCGCTCTGGCCCATGGGCTCAGAAAAACACTCTCAGTTCCTGCACAGTGTGAAACACGCACATGGGGATAAGTCAGCGACGTACGACGACCTGTGCCGCGATTGATTGGGCCTTCCCCGAAGCACCGCCCCCAGGGGGTGGGCCGGGGTGCCCCAGCTGGCGACCCCGGCGGTCCAGGGGGCCGTGCGCGGAGGGCCCCACCACAGATCCATACCCAAACAAAACGCCCCAGTGCGGACGTGGCACCCCCTCCGGCAGGCCAGGCCACCCCGTGCAGCATCTGCAGCCGACGGTCCGTCGGACGCGTGCTGGACGTGCTGCAGTGCAGGGTCCGCGTCGTGAGCTCGGCGTCAGAGCATGGCCGGCGAGAAGGCGTCCAGGCGGCGCGGCGGCGGCGCGCTGCACCGCGACATGGCGTACGACGACAAGCTCCGCGCCCTCGACGAGGAGCTGCTGTCCTTCCATCAGTACTGCGAGCAGGCGGGCTTCACCGCGGAGGAGATGGAGGTGATCTGCGCCCCGCTGGCGCACGCGGTGCGGGCGGCGCGGCTGCGCTCCACGGCCAAGACGACGGCCTTGGTGTTGGTGGCGGTGGGCGTGATCGCGCTGCTGGCCGGCACGGCGCTCGGCTCGGTGTCCGCCAGCCCCAGCCTGCACCTCACCGCGCTGGGCAGGCTGGTCATGATCAAGGTGCTGCCCTTCTGGGACTGGACCGCCGTCTTCTACGAGTCGTGCCTGGTGGCGAACCCCTTCTTCGGGGCGCCGCCCTTCGCCGAGGAGGACTGCATCGTGAGTGTCCTCAACGTGCCCGACTGCATGCTGTGTTTACCCCTTTTTTTCATTTTCTTGCCATTTCTTTCTAGGCGTGTGAATCGCTGGAGCGCGTGGACCGCCTTGCTGGGGTCTCCTACGACCACCTCCTCGACAACTACCTGAGCAGGGACGCCCCCGCCATCGTGGTGGACGCCATGGAGAGCTGGCCGGTCATGGCCACGGACCACTTCTACTTCGACAACATCACTCAGGTGCGTAGAGCGGCGGAGGTTGGGAAAGTCCGGTCCCTGTTTCACATCTGCGTCGACGTGCTCTGCAGATCTACCTCGAGGACGACAAGCTGCTGGACACCGTGCCCTGCATCTTGACCAGCAATCTGCGCGCCGGGTCCTCGGACCTGCACTCCTTCCTCAAGCGCATCCGGAACCCGTCAGTCGAAAAGTGGTTCGTCCACTGGTGAGTGAAAACGCCTGCGGAGTCCGGGATAGGCAGCCAGCCCGGCAGACCATGTCTGGCGGGACTGCCTATGCTCGACTTCGCGGGCGCCGTGGCTCGTGCTGCTGTTGCTCTGGGCTGGGCTGGGGGAAATGTACTACAGTTTGGCCAGTTCCGTGACCGACCACTATCGTCCATCTAACGCTGTCGCGACATAAAACCTCTGCAGGCAAAACTGCGACATTCACGCCGTGAAGGCGCTGCGGAGGATGTACCAGAGGCCTTACTTCCTCTCCAACTCGGTGTCCCCCGCGCACTTCAACTGGGTTCTCATGTCCTCGAACTACAACACCAGCGTGTACAAGAAGGTGAGCGCCTCCCGACGGCACCCCGCAACCCTGGCCAAGCCCTATTTTTACAGTTTTTATCCAAAGTTTTTTTTTTTTGTTTTGTTTTGTTTTTTTTCCCCAGGTTGAGCCTGATTCGGGTTTGATCATGCTGGCCCAACTGCGAGGCTCCACAGCCTTCCGCCTGACGCCTCACAAGGCCTGCAACTCGTCGTGCTCTCAACTCTCGGGGAATTTGCACGAGGGAGAAATGTGTAAGTTCATTGCTGGTGGACTTCCCTCTGTTGGGAGGGGGGGGGGGGAGGCTCGGAACGCCCTCTTAAAGGCCCTCATGTTTTTCTGTTTCAGTGGTCTTCACCAACTTCATCTGGTCGTTTGAGTATTTCCCAGGCCGGAACTTAGATAATGTGGCAATCCTCACAGAGACAGTGTGGGGAGAAAATCTTTAACATACAGATATGCATAAATTTGCTATTTATCTTTCAGCTTATGAGGGAAAGAATCGGCCTCTTATTAATTTATTAATACTCTCACCATGCTCATACTTCATTAGCGTGTAAAAGCCATGCATTTTGGAAATTGTAACTTACAAGTTAAATGCATAATGAAATCTTTAGAAGATTTATTTGTAATCTTAAAAGTACATAACAATACATGCTATAAAAATATCAACAAGACATTGTTCTAATGAACACCAATCTTTAACAGTCTCAAAACATAGTGTGAGCTTTTAGACAAGAGAGAACAACTCTAAACATGTCTGTACCAATCATCATTTTAAAAATGAAGTAGCAAGTGCTTTGACACACACACATACTTATTAAATTTCTCTTTAAAAATCAATTTCCATAAACAGTTTCTTTTAGAACAAAGAAAAAACAAACAAAAAAACAGACAAGACAAGAAAACACAATTATACCATACAGCATTATTTGTACATACTATAAATCACAATCTTCTTAGAACATAAATCAATAGATAATGCCCCAATTCTTACCTATTCCTCTCAATGAAAATCAACACACAGTGGCAAATACAGAGAAATGACAAAAATGCAGTATTAAAATCTTATTTTCATTTCCAGCACATTTCAAAGAAGAAATAATGTGGAACTTGATGATTGCAATTCATGGTCAGGCAAAACAAAAAACAACATAGGTAACAAAAAGCTCACATGCTGAGACTTCACCATAGCATGTAGTGAAAACAAAAGAAGAGAATGGATATTCCATGAATACTTCAAAATCATATCCAATAAGTGCAGTTTCATTAATGGCAGTTTATAGAACATGAGATGATGAAACTATGTGACATTCTTATTTCATGAGAGCATGCACAACAGCCTTCGCATTGAGAGCCTTGAGATCTGTATAGGTTTGGCCAGTACCGACGAAAACAATTGGTTGTCCAGTGATGTAGGTCATGGAAATAGCTGCACCAACCTGGAATTTTTAGTAAAGATATAAGATAAAGAAAGAAACTTGCGAGAAACAGATACCTAGGTAAGGGCGGCAGCCCAAAGAGAATGAATGCAAACCTTATCATCAATTGTGTCAAACTTAGTTAACACAATACCATCGATGAGATGAGGATTCACAGCGGATGAATTATCTGCCATTGCTTGATTGAACTTGACCAACTGATCCACAGCCTCATTTCCAACCAGAGCCTCGCCCACAAAGAGGACCAGATCAGGTTCATTAACTTTCACAAGCTGGAAAAAAAAAACAGGTTGTAAGTAGTACTGAAAGTACGTTACAGAAAAATTAAAGAATGTAACCTATCTCATGGTGCAACATTACCTTGGCCAGAGCAATCATCAATGGTCCGTTATCTTGCATGCGACCAGCAGTGTCAATCAAAACCACATCCATTTTTGAATCCCGGGCAAAATTAATTGCTTCCAAGGCAATTCCAGCAGCATCCTTGCCTAGATTAGGAGAGGTTTTCATTTAAAACCAAAATACAAATTCACGTAACTATGTAGTTACTAGCATTGCTGTAATTTATCTATGAACTTGAAACGTACCATAACCCTTTTCATACAAATTGACCATTTGGCGCCCACCATGTCGTTCAGGAGGGTGAAGGGCATTCAAATGACGAGTATGGGTGCGTAGCTGCTCGACAGCACCAGCTCTGAAGGTATCGCATGCAGCAATCAAAACTTGGAGGTTGTTTTCTATCAGCCAGAAGCAAATCTAAAAATAAAAAAAAACATAGTGAAAAAGGCTGTTTGGTATTTATATCCTTGTGATAACCACATGAAGTGAAATATGAACTTACCTTAGCTAGGTTGGTGGATTTTCCAACTCCATTCACACCACAGAAAGCCATGACAAAGGGCCGACCCTGCTTGCGAGCTTCTAAAGCATCTCGCAAAATGTCAATACGACGGCGAGGAGACAAAATTTGCACCAAGGACTCGGTCAATGTGTTTTTTACAGTGGATGCAACAGTTTCAAAAGTACCGATTACCTACAAGAAAAAAAGTCAGACAGAGATATAAAATTATAATATTTGTAAAGGAAACAATATGAGGGTTTCCAAAGACATAATACTCACTTTTCCTTCAAGTTTAGCGGCCACAGAGTCGCATAACTTTACAGCAATATCAGCAGCAACATTTTTAGCAATAAGGTGATCTCGTAGCTTCTCAAGACAAGGCTGCATGGTTTCTAGGCTCAAGTTCTTACTGCCAACTAATCCCCTGTTAAAAATGAGAGACAAGATTAGAATTTATTTAATTTATAATTTGATAACACATTGAAGTAAGTAAATAACTTACTTAAATATAGAGAAGACACCACCGCTTTTAGCAGCTGGTTTATTGGTATGGGTCGCAACTTCCTCATCCTCATCCTCATCCTCATCATATTCATCAGAGTCACTTTCAACTTCAATGTCTTTAATGCCACCAACCATACGGCCAACCAACTACAACAGAAAGGTCAAATTGTTTGATAGCATTGGCTTATTGGGTCACTACAGTATTATATATCAGAACTAAAACATTTATGATTAACACTCACATTAGATGCTGGAGTGAAATCAGATGTGGCATCCTCAGGTTTATCTTTTGAACGGTCTAGACTCGTCATATCTTTAGCATTGCCACCTAATTCCCAAACTCGGGGTTTCTTGCCTTCTTTGCTCGGTTTAGGGCTCTTAGTGCTGCAAAATGTAAAAAGCAAAAATTTAGCAACCAAACAAGAATTAGAAAGAGCTCTCAGGAAGAGCCAAAACAAAAATAATTACTTTTCCTTCTTCTTTGGTCCAGCAGCCATTTTCTGAGCAAGCCGCATCCTGTTCTGAATTAACACATCTTCAGAAATACTATTGCCATTTGTAGCGGGAGCAGCAGGGGTAGGGGATGGAGGCGTTTCAATCTTTGATGGCTCAGATATTTTCACTGCAAAAGAATATGCATGTATTCTACAAGCCCACCAAATGTCTAGATAACTTGTAAGCCAACTTTTTTTTTAAAAAAAATGGTACCTTTCTTTTGCTTGTTTTCCTTGTCTTCCCCTTTCCTTTCAATCATAGATGAGACAGTCTTCTTGGATTTCAAAGATTCTCCAAAGGAGCGCATCTGTTTCGGTAACTTTGCTTGGGATCTTCCCCAGTCCTCAGCAGCTTGCAACACTCTCTGAAATGACTTGGTAAACTCGAAGCTCTACAGGTAGAAAACAATCGACGGTGATTACAAAAAGCCTCCTTACTGCAGCTTAAATGAGAAATGTACATGTTAAGTTAGAATAAATTATTACCTGAAAATATCTTTTATTCTGTAAATCATCCTTATACTTGTCTCGAAACTCCAAATGGATGTCATTCAAGAACTTGTCAACATAAGCTAGTTGAAGAATTTTTTGGAAAGCGACCACAAAGACAAGCTCAAATTCATTGTCAAGCTTGTACTTTAATGTCAGAGCATTATGGTCAAAATTTTGATTTCCAGTACGTTCCTGTCAAAATGTAACAGATGACATTAAGTTAAGAACCATATGGGTCATGAACTGAAACAAGAGCACTTTAAGTCAAATGTTGATGAGAAATAAATGTGTTATAAAACAATCACACAATGGAAAGGCAAAGGAAAAATCACAAAATTAACATAAAGTGTTGCTCAGTCATCAATTCAGGTTAAGTCTCTCCCTCGACTTACCTGCAGAATAACAGTACGAATCAAGGCATTTACTGAAGGAGTAAAAATTTCCTTCGTACTTTGAAAGCACCAAAGCACAATTCCACCCTTGCTGAAAATTGTAAAAAGGTCCAACATTTTTGAATCAAGCGAGAACACAAGGTTTACTTAGGGTTCCTAACAGATGTTTACAAAGACTCGTGCTGCAGAAAACACGACGCACGTCACGTCAGCGCTATCGATTATCAACCGGCACTTTCGAGACAATCGAAAGAGAAGTGAAAGGAGGGAGGAGCGGAAGCGGAAGCGGCGGAAGGGAGAACGGAGCGGGCGGCGGCAAATTTTAAGCGATGGGAAGTCAATGCCGCTTATTACCTGTAATATTCCTGAATTACGTCCAAAATAATCCAGATACACCTAAAATGCCACATTATTAGAAATTCCATGGGAAACATTCGCAGAGCTTTTATCTTTTTCACCTCATTCCACGACAAGGTTTCAGCCGGCTCCCGCTCTGTGCGTACAGTATCACGCAAGACGTGTGTCATTTCATCAGTCCTTCCTTCCTGACAGTTTTCTCGGCGTTTTTCTTTTTCCGTGACAGGTTCGCTTGCGAGGGGCGCGCTGTGGCATTCCCCAGCAGGTGGAAGCATCGAACGCCCGGAGTGGAACGGTGGAAGTAGCGTGCGCTCCGTGCCGGCACCGCGCCCCACCGCACCCCAGGGGCGTGGACCTCGGCCTCGGGGGCCTCGTGGCCGCGTGGCCGTGGCCGCACCGCGCACCGTGTTGTCCAGCGCGCCCAGCGCGTCACTAACCACACCCAGAGCAAACGCCAGGAACTGGTCTGGGCGGACGGACGCCACGGTCGCTGCCACGACCTCGGCCTGGTGCTTGCCTTTCCACTGCGGTCGGCAGTGAGCCCCATAAACGAGCGCTTGCATGCAAACTCGGCCGGGGCTGGCGTGCCTTGGCGTGGTGTTCGCGGGGGCGTCTGTCGCCCAGGGAGCTCCACTCGTGGTGGGCGGGGGCGGATCCAAGATCGGGACTGCAGAGCAGGCAGTGCACGAGGAAAGGATGCAAATTAACCTCTCCTCTCGCCCCGCCCCGGGCAGTAAAATGGTCCCCGCCCAGACTTGGCGCAGTGTGGCAATCGAGGGCTGCGACAACGGTCGTGCCTTGTCCGCCGCCTGCAGCCGGCCAGCCCGTTTGTTTGTGTTCGAGTCGTGTAGGGAAAGCCAGCAGCGGCCAATGCCCCGGTTCCCTTAGGGCGCCTGGAACGACGCCGGGCTGAGCCTCGGCCGCGCTGGTCGAGCCAAAGACTATGCCGGAGCCGCCGCGGAGCCAAAGGGAGACAGACGAATGAAATGAAGCGCCAGCGGCGTCCTTGGCATCCTTGGTCCTGGGCCCCGCATTTTATTTCTGGGCGTGCTTTGGGGAAACGAGGGGGTGGGGGAAGGGGCACCGTGTATGGCGGATGGGCGTCGCGGGGGCGCAGCGGGCTGAGGGCTACTTCGCTGTAAGTAGGCCAAAGTAGTCAGAACGCAAACGCACATGACTCACCCTTTACCAGCCCTTTACTGCACGACACGCACACCAGGGCTCGCGCCTTGCTCCCCCCCCTCCCCCCCCCCAATCAACCCCGCCCCGCCCCACCCCGCCCCCCATCAACCCCGCGCGTCGGGCGCGAGTGTACTCCCCGACTCCGCCCTCACCGAGAAGGAAACACTTTTCCTCCTGCATGAATTTAAACCGTGCGCCGTGAGTGCGGGGGTGTGCAGCGTGGCCACGCGGTGTGATATATACCGCCGCGCCGGCCCTCCAAAGTGGAGTCGGCGTTGGCGTTGCTGCCCTGCGGCCCCGTGGGGCTGTGGCCAGGCTGGGACCAGGCTGCGGCCGTGCCGGCTGCTGCTCGCTGCTGGAGCCGCTCTAGGCCGTGCTGCTGCTGCCCATCCTGCCACGCTGTGCGCCATTACGGCTATTGGACATCCGCTCGGGGTATAATGGCCGCGCAGCTGGACTGGCGGGGACTGCAGGGCAGGCGCGACGCCGTACACACACACACTGCAAATAGAGGATGCACCTCCACGCCATGAGGCGAGGCCCCGCACAGCTGGACTGGCGGGGACTGCAGGGCAGGCGCGACGCCGCACGCACAGACACACACACACAAAGACAGACACACACACACACACACACTGCAGATATAGGATGCACTTCCACGCTATGAGGCGAGGCCCCGCACCGGCCGCCGTGGCGCTCGACCCGCCCGTCCATTGCCGCGCCAAAGTAGTTAGGTTAGGTTAGGTTGATTGGCAGTCTGATTCCGAGCGGCGCCTCCTCCGTGTCCCTCGCTGCCCCTGGGGGGCGTTGCTTCGCGGTGCGAGAGGGACAGAGCGACGCCGACGCCCCGTTCGGGGTCAGCCCGCGGAGCGGGCATGACGCGGCGCTCTTCTCGCGGACGCGCTGTGGGATTTCTCTCGGCGACGGAAGGGACAGCGGGAGGAGCGTGAGGCGCGCAGGGAAGCCCCATTGGCGCCCCCCCCTTTCCGCGCGCGGTTCGCGGTTCGCGTTTTTGACAGATGGCGAAAGGAAGTTTATTTTTAATTCCGCTTGCAGGCTGCCCGGCTGTAGTCATGCTGGCGCCACTCGCACACACCAGCACACACCAGCACATGTGCTCACGCGCGTGCTGACTGCGGCCCCCTCTCCCCGCGCGGCGCTCCGCGGGGCAGCCGGGAGTAGCGTATTTGCATTCCCTCGCTCCTTCGTGCTTCCTGCCGGCTCCCGCCCGATCCTGCCCGACGCCGGCCGGTCAAACGCACACGCGGGCTGCCGGGCTGTCGCCGCACGGCCCAAACACAGCGCGTGCCGGCCGCCGCTACGCTACACTGCACACAAACTAATCGACGGGGCGATACAACCGAAAACCGATCAGGCAGCGGCTTGCTTGCTCCCAGAAGCCGGAAGGCTGGCACAGCGAGGGGGTTGCACCCCCTGCAGACTGATTCCGGGAGTGGCTCTGTCTCTCTCGCACTCACGGGGCGTCCAGTAGAGGGGCGAGAGAGACAGAGCGACCCGGTCTAGTGCCGGGACCTTTCTTCCCCTCCGTCCCGACGCCTCGGGTGCCTCCCCGTTTTCGTTTGATCCGGCGTGGGAACTCGCACGTGATCGTGTTACAGAGGGCGTGCCTGAGGGCGAGCTTGTCGTGCTCCGGGGCGCCCGACACGCGCGGCCCGCAGCAGTCGTCGCGCGCTGTCTCTCTCGCACCCCAAGGGAACGCCCCGAGGATGTGAGAGAGAGAGAGAGAGAGAGAGAGAGAGAGAGAGAGAGAGAGAGAGAGAGAGAGAGAGAGAGAGAGAGAGAGAGAGAGAGAGAGAGAGAGAGAGAGAGAGAGAGAGAGAGAGAGAGGACCTTCTCCTCGACGCGGAAGAACGGAAGGGTAGCTTATGGTGACGGAAGACTTGCCGACGTCGGCACGGCAGCGGTGCACTCACTCCAGCACGCCCCCTGCGGGGTAGGCAACCCTCCCAACGCCGTGTTTCTGTTGCCGAGCCACTCGACGGCGAGCTGGTGGCTGGCAGAGTCATTGGGTGGCTGTGGCTTTCAAAGGGCGGAAGCGGCGGACGGTACCGAGTAATTTCCACAGAGATTCAGTTATGCGTCATATTTGATTCCTGGAGGCGGGCCCGGGCAAAGGAACGGTAACTCCTCAACTGCTGGAGTCAAGAAGAGAGCCATCGAACCTGGAGGAGCGCGCACGTAGGATTAAAGTGGCGGGTGGAAAAAATAAATCGGAGGTTTTAACTCGACCTCTGTTTCCTTGTCCCATTGAAGCGCGGTGTGGCGATATTCGTGGAGCTCGATTCGAGTATTTTGACCAGGGGCGTCCTCACTGACTCGCGTAGTCCCCCTTGACAAGTCTGTAATGTTTTTCCGTGGGAGTTGTTGTGTGCGTGAATGACTTGATCGCTTTTTCGGATATGTAAACGCAGCGGGGCCAAACGGCGTAATTTTCGAAGGGTGAGGTGAGTCGGAAAAAGAAGGCAGGTGAGGGCGCCGTGGCGCTGTCTGGCCGGCGACGCCCTTGGGGCCAGGGGCAGCCAGGGGCGTGCGGGTGCGAGCACACTGGAGTGCCGCGCCTAGCGAGTGGGCTGCCTGCCATTTCGACTCAAGCCAGGAGTCGGGGCGGGGTGGAGCCGGTTCAGCAACACCATCCCCGTCGAATGCGACCCCCTGGTAAAGAGAGCTTGCTAGTTTGCAGTGTGCCTTGCGCCCTGCGGGTGTGCGCGACGCCCCTGCGGGCCTGCAAGAGCTTGCCATCGACGTTTTTGTTGGCTATGTGGCCCACGTCTCGCCCCGCTTGCTGCCAGTGTTTGTGGGGAACTTGACTGAAATTTGTGCCCGGGGCTTGAGTCTTTTATCTCGCGGCAGTGCGCCTGAATCGGCCTATTCGCTACCGAGGGAGTCGTGGAGAGCGGTCGGCTCCAGGCTGGAGAGGGCGTGAGCTTCGAGGTGGTGACTGGTGTCGGGTGGCGGTTGGGACACTCCCTTCCAGGAGCGTAGCGTCCGACACCCTTCCAACTGACTTATCTTATCACTCTTTTTGGCGCTAATTGTCATGTCGCCGTCGTACAGTCCATATGCCATTCTTTTCTCGTGGCATCAGCCTGAAGTCCGTGCCGAAGCATTTAGTTTACTGATGTTCTGTGAGCGTCATCTAACCTCAATCTTTTCATTTACTATGTAGGCGCGTTGTAAACAAATCAAAAATCTCGATCAGGCAATATTATTTACTTTTACGACTTCCTCACACATCGGTGGAGACCCCTGTTTCGGAACAATGGTTCTAATCCCTCTGCATCTGTCATGAATACACTGTTTCATGTTCTGCAGAATTATGTTGCGTCTTAATTTATTTTGCTACCTTTGTTTTCAGGTCTCGTAGTATTTTTATCATGGGGCTGGGAAAGATGAAGGGATCCCTGATTTTCCTTGCTGCTGCAGTGTTACAAGCATCTGCTCTTGGTAATTTCATGTACCTTGTGTTCTGGTTTCTCATGTTAAGTATTTTTCTTGTTAGTTCAATTTTATTATTTTTTGTTTCAGTTCAATCTCCACCTAGAATAGTTAAACAGCCTCCCACAGATGAGTTACTGTTCCAAGTTGTGACACAACAAAATGAAAACGATAAACCTTTTATTATCGAATGTGAGGCTGAGGGAGAGCCTGCTCCAAAGTACGTGTCTCATTGCACTTGATGCCCTTTTCTCAGTAATATCACTATCTGCTAATTTCCTCTACTTCTGTACAGGTACCGATGGATCAAAAACGGCAAACCTTTTGAATGGCAAGCATATGATGACCGAATGTCTCAGCAACCAGGAAGAGGTACCCTAGTTATTACATCTCCTCGAGATGAAGATTTAGGACAGTACCAGTGTTTTGCTGAGAACGAGTGGGGTACTGCCACCTCCAACTCTGTGTTTGTTCGCAAAGCTGAGCTCAATTCATTTAAGGATGAGCCCACAAAGACCCTCAGTGTCACAGAAGGAGAGCCCTTCCGTCTCACTTGTCAGCCGCCTGATGGATGGCCCAAACCCAATGTTTACTGGCTTATTCAGGTAAAATTTTAAAATTAACTCGCTGGCTGAGTCACTTGATGTAAATACTTGTTTTAATTTTCTTTTTCATGTGTCTATCTAGAACTCTGATGGTGTTATCAAAAGCATCAATAACTCTCGAATGACTCTTGACCCTGAAGGAAACTTGTGGTTTTCCAATGTTACTCGGCATGATGCAAGCGATGAGTTTGCATATGCTTGTGCAGCCACATCTGTTTTCAGGTAGTTTTTCATTTACATTTTGAGAGTTATTAAATTATTTCTTAAATACACAAGTTCATTCATGTCTTTCTCTTTAAATTAATAATACAAATCATCTAGGAATGAATACAAGTTGGGCAACAGAGTACTGCTAAATGTTCTGGCTACAGGTGTATCATCGGCTCAAAATAAGCATGAACCTGTCAGACAATATGTGTCAAGAAAAAATGAAGTTGCTTGGCGAGGAAAGAAAGTAGAAATGTTCTGTATATTTGGTGGAACGTGAGTTAAATTTTCACATATTTTTCATCTAAATTGTTTTTTTTTTTTTTATTTTTTTTTTTTATTTTACTGTTTATAATTGAATCTTATTTGTAATATTGCTTGTAGGCCTCTTCCGCAAATAGTTTGGAGTAAAGATGGTAGACAAATACAGCCTTCTGACAGAGTTACCCAAGGACATTATGGGAAAAGTTTAATAATAAAACATTTAACTTTTGAGGATCAGGGTGCATACACCTGTGAGGCCAGTAATGGTGTTGGATCAGCAAAAACTTATTCCATTAATTTACAAGTACTTGGTATGTTACTTAAGAATTCAGAATGAGTTATCTTCAGCTCCGGAGCAAGTCTGATCTAATGAAATTAATTTTCTGCTTGTAGCTGTTCCGTACTTCACTGTGGAGCCAGATGTGAAAAATGCTGCTGAAGATGAAACTGTGACATTCCGCTGTGAAGCCTCTGGTGTCCCTGAGCCTGAAATCAAATGGATCCATAATGGAAGACCTATCAGTGAGGCTCCCGCCAATCCTCGAAGAAAGGTTACTCCTAACAGCATCACAATTGAAAAGCTAACCAAGAAGGACACTGGAAACTACGGTTGCAACGCCACAAACAGTTTGGGCTATGTTTATAAGGATGTCTATGTTAACGTTCTTGGTATGGTCCTACTTATTTTGTCTCTAATGCTTTTAACACAAGGTTTATACCATAGGAAATTGTTCTTATGTTTTTTTTGGTTTCTGTATTTTTAGCCTTGGCTCCAGAAATAACTGACCCACCAAAGGATGAAGCCACTGTGGATGGACGCACAGTCTCTTTGACTTGCCGAGTATTTGGTGCTCCTAAACCAGAAGTCAAATGGATTAGAGGAGGCTTGGAATTGACTGGAGGTCGATATTCTGTCAAGGACAGTGGTGATCTAGAAATCAGGGATGTAAATTTCCTGGATGCTGGGGAATACACCTGTCATGCATCCAACAAATTTGGTCATGTTGAGAATACTGGCAGCCTGGCAGTGAAAGAACATACCCGTATCACCAATAGACCTGAAGACTATGAAGTTGCTGCTGGCAGTACAGCCACCTTCAGGTGTAATGCTGTGTCAGACTCTTCTCTTCCTCTCCAAATAGACTGGTTGAACAATGGGCAGCCCATTGACTTCGATTCAGAGCCCCGCTTTGTCAGGTCCTCCGATTTCTCTCTTATAATCACCAAAACGACTGAACTTGACTCTGGACAATATACCTGTTTGGCGAGCACTGATCTTGATGAAGATAGGGCATCAGCAACCCTGACTGTTCAAGATGTTCCCAATGCACCTCGTTTGAAGGATTCCATCGTTTGCAACCAGAGAGATGCTGCTCTTTCTTGGCAGCCAACGGGAGACAATCGTGCTCCTATTCTGCGCTATACCATTCAGTACAATACCAGCTTCACCCCAGATACATGGGAGGTTGCATTTGAGTCTGTCCCTTCCACGGATATGACCTACACTGTTGCCATGAGCCCATGGGCCAACTACACCTTCCGAATTGTTGCCTGGAACAAAATTGGTCCATCTGTTCCATCTGCACACTCAGCAGTGTGCACTACTTTACCTGATGTGCCTTACAAAAATCCTGACAATGTAGAGGGAAAAGGAACAGAACCTAATAATCTTGTCATCACATGGACTGTAAGTAGAACTGCTTTTTTTATGTATACTGTTGTATTAACTTTTGAACTTAAGTGATTGACACTTACATCTTTTTTGCAGCCAATGCCGGAAATTGAGCACAATGCTCCTCGCTTCATGTACAGAGTATATTGGAAGCGTAATATTCCTGGTGAAACGTGGAATTCAGATGATATAAATGACTGGCACAGAAATCATCTTATCATCCGAAATCAGCCAACTTTCCAAGAGTATCTCATAAAGGTAGTCGCTATCAATGGAAAAGGTGAAGCTAACGTAGCTCCCAAGGAAGTCATTGGGTACTCGGGTGAAGATGGTGAGTGTTTTCACCGGGTTGTTTGGTCATTTTTCATCTATCGCAATGAAGATTTTTTTTCAGTTTTTAATATGTGTCACTTTTATCTGAATCCTCAGTGCCACTCCAAGCGCCTCAGAATTTTACCATTGAAGAAGTCACTTCTGCTACAAGTGCCATGCTTAGCTGGAACAGTGTACCTCCAGAATCAGTGAGAGGTCATTTCAGGGGATACAAAATTCAAACCTGGACAGATGGAGATGGTCCTGAGAAAATGAGGGAAATTCTTGTGAAGGGTGACATTCACCGTGCTATGGTGACAAAGTTTGTGGCTCACTCTAAGAACTTTGCCCGCGTTCTTGTTCACAATGATCGTTTCAATGGACCTCCTAGTGACACCCTCAGCTTTGACACTCCTGAAGGAGGTAATTTTTAAAATAATAAAATTTCTTGAAAATGTTTAAAGTGAAACAATAATGTCAATGCGCTAATGCACACTGTTCATCTGTTTTTCAGTCCCAGGAACTGTTACATCATTTGAGGCCCTTCCCATGGGATCATCTGCACTGTACCTTATTTGGAAAAAGCCTGAGCATGAAAATGGAATTCTTACTGGCTACAAAATCTATTACCAAGTAGTGAAAGGTACTAAAGTTGGCACTTTAATGGAACGTGAACCTCACATTCATGATCCTAAAGCTACTAGAGCAAAGCTTGCTGGCTTGGAACCAAACACCAAATACAGGATTCACATCAAGGGTACAACTCGAGCTGGAGAGGGAGAGGGGTGAGTTTCTCTTGGGGACTGGGGGACATTCTACATTTTGAAATGAGTGTTGATTCTTGAATGACTTGTTTGTAGATTTTTCATTGAACAAAAAACAAGGGGATCTGATTCTATTGCTCCGGACACACCATCTTTCAAGTGGCACAGGATGCCTTCTGACAATGGCTATGCCAAAATACGAGTAACTTGGATGCCCAATTTGGATGGAAGACCAGGATCCCATTTCTTTGTCAAGTACAAGTAAGTCTTTGGATGTCATGTTGCCCTTAGCTCCCTAGCTGAAACACCTTGTCAATGTCTTCTATGTTTTCATAGGCTCAGAGGTGAGACAATCTATGAAGAAACTCCAGCTGAAACAAATGAAGACTTTATTATCTTAAGTGGTCTGAGACCAGGAGAAGTATATGAGGTGAAAGTAGTTGCAGTTGATGGTGAATTTAACACTGAGAGTCATTCTGAAGATGTGGAAACCTTCAGTGTTGGTGAGTTCAGTCAACTTTCTAAATTACAGTTTTGGGTCACTTCAATTCCTGGTTTCAGTGTTTTTAAAGCGAGATTTTCTGGATTTCAGAAGGGCCAATTATTCAGCCTAAAGAGAATGTGGCAACAGCTGGATGGTTTATTGGCATGATGTTGGCTATTGCCTTCCTTCTCCTCGTTCTAATAATTGTTTGTATAATAAAGAGAAATAGAGGTGGAAAATATGCTGTCCATGAAAGAGAAGCAGCTCATGGAAGGCATGATTACCCAGAAGAGCCTGGTTTTCATGAATATTCCCAACCGTGAGTAATGCTCAGTAAATCATGTACCTAGTTCAATGCTCTCTGTGTGTAGGATATTTTTAAATTGATTATATCTTTTTGTGTTCTCTGAAGGCTGGACAACAAGTCGCATGGGCGAGGGTCTATGGGGAGTGACTTAAAACATGAGCCTGAGAGCGATGCAGATTCAATGGCAGAATATGGTGATGGAGATACAGGTAACAATCTTTTTACACCATTGAAAAGATCTGAGTGAAGTTAAAATGCATGTTTGGAAGAGTGTTGTGTGGGCTGTCATTGAAATAAGTTGTACATAGATCTTGTAAAGGTGCTTTAAATTCAATTACCTTGCAATCACAACTTCAATGTATCCGGAACTTCGGTAATCTAATTGAAGGAAGCCTTTGATACTTTAAGTCATACTTGACATTGTCATACCAAGATGATTTAAGATTGCAATTTTTCTTGTGTTTAGTTTGACTACCAATTTCTTTGGCATACAAAACATTTTTGTATGGTGTGTGCTGTACTTTGAATCAGCTTTAAAGCACTCGCCTTGTTTGTCTCATTTTATTTTTTACGAAAAAATATTTAAAATACATAAGTTTTAAACTTTATTTTTTTATTTTTTTTTATTGCCTTTGTTGCACTTGTAAACAAATTAAGGGCAGTAGACTGATGTAGCCCTTTGTTGCTTTGAGTAGTTGTTGATTCGCACTTTTGTATCTGTTTGGTTACGCTTGATGCAAACAGAAGGCATGAACGAGGATGGCTCATTCATCGGTCAGTATGGTCGGAAACAACGACAAGGTGAAACATCATCAGCAGGTTTCGCCACTCTTGTGTAATCCAGGTAAAGTACTTAAACGAAATTAGACCTACCAATGTCAAGTAAATTTTAGAAAAGTGAACAAGCTTTTTTTCTGTCAAAACCCAAAAAAAGAAAAACAAAAAAAACAGTGGAGTAATTGGAGCAAGGTGCTTTTAAACACACTGTAACAATTATTTTCCTTTTTTCTAGGACGGTTCACTGAAGACGGTTCATTTATTGGCCTGTATGGGCCTGGTTCTAAGAAACGGCCTCAATCGGAGCAGCCTTCACCATCAGCCATTGCCACATATGTTTAGTGCACTCTGGTGGCTACAGTCTTGTTCGAAAGGAGTAGGGACTTGGTTGCTGCAACCAAGCCTACATTTGTATAAGTATAGGATTTTAGGTTACTGGCACTCTTTTGTTTCATCCTAGTTTTGAAGGTTTTTATTTCCTTTTGTTTTATTGTTGTAAATCTTGGACTGATTAACTTCCATAAAGAAGATAGGAAACATCTTACTTTTTATGGAAAAAATGACATAAGTATTTTCTTACCTTTAAATGTGAGTTGTCATATTCCTGATTTTTTTTTTCTTTAATTAAATCATGCACTCAAAATCTCGAGGCAACTTACCTAGCATTTTTGTTCAAATGCTATGTTCTTGTTGTGAAGACATTTGTCATTTAATAGTATTAATGGGAAAAGCAGCTTTCAAGTAGCTTGGGTAGTTATATGAACTATTTAAGAAGCTTTTATTAGCAAGAGTGTCAGTATAAATGGATGAACGTGTGAGTGCTTTTTATTATTTTATTTCTTTTGAAATCATGAACTCAATTCGTTGTTTTCTTCCCTTTTTTTATATAAATTATTATTTTTTTTATGAGGTATGACTGCCTCAAGAAATGTATGTGTATAAACAAATCACACTACGTGATGCCTTCTTCATATTTTATTTGTACAGATTGTTTTGTAGTGCAACTTTTATCAACATAGTTTTTGTTGAAAACGTGACTAATGTGATTTCAAACAATGTATGAACCTGGCCATCAGCTAAGTAGGGTCAATTATTATATAAAACTGGAGGAGTTTGGGATGGGCTTATTGAATATCTAGATGCTGAGACAGACGCAATATATTCCTGTTGATAAAACAGCAGGAAGAGAGAATTGTATTTTAATTATGAAAAAGATATTTCTCTATATCATGGAACTTCATCACATGAAGTCAAATACTGGTGATGCTGCTGCAAGTACTGATGTAGATTTATGTACTTTACTGGTCCATGGCATATCTTGCACAGCTTTCTATTTCTGTGAAATTTCCCTCAAGACTTAAATTGGAATTTGACTCTTGACAATACTTAATTATGTAATTAACTAATCTTGTCTTCAGTAGAATGACCCTGCACAGTTTGTGTTAATGCTTTATTGTTCAAATCGCGTCTTCTGTGCTCTTTTCAATGCCCTTCTCCCTATGTGATGGTGTGTTAATATCATGTATGGTTTACCTGTAAGGAAACATCTAGGACAGGATTTGAGGGAAGTTTTGTTTTCCCTCTAGGCAGCTAGCTTTTTCTGCCCCCACAGGGTCTTAAAGGGTAACAGTGTCTTAATTTTCATTTCTGTTGAGTGGTGTGTGAGATCTGGTAATTGTGTGTTCTTAGTGGAAGTGTGAGGCTTGCATTCAGGGTCTCGCATCTGTGATGGTTTATATCAGAAACACAAAATTAACTCTCAGTTTGGCAAAATAATGTTAAGTGGTCTTTGCTATTCAAGTTGTGATGTAGGTTTTCTAGCTTTTCAATTCCAGAGAAAATGGTTGTTAACTTGGAGGTCTGAGTCTCACATTTTGTTTTGCTGTATTATTGTGAAGCACACAATCTCCAGTTTCCAAAAAACTTTCTTTTTGAATTTTCAAATTAATTTTTTTTTTTTTGTAAGCTTTAGTCTAGGTGCTGTTGTAACTTTTTTTTCCTTATACAAAAATTTTCCTATGTATAAATACCGTGACTAAAAAGGATGTGAGTAAGAAGCTTATTGCTCTCCCTAAGATATGCACTATGTTATGTTATGTTAGTTTGTAATTGCACTGTAGTGTTGGATCATGAAATGTTAACTGTCGCCTTTCCGCACCTGGCACTTTGTCTTTGCTATATAAAATATATTGATTGTCTTTATTGCATATAATTTGTTGATTGTACAGTATATTGCTAAGCTTCTTCTGTATATGAGGTAATAATATGTGTAAAGTAAACTGATGGAATTGCAGTATTTTGTTGAAGATTTATCTTTTCATATCTTCCTAAACAAAGCTTATGATCAAACCTGCGATATAGCTTGCTTTTTATTTCAAATGAACCTGTGTGATTGTGATCCGACAGGTTATTTCAATATGTAAGTTAAATTGTTCATGAACTGCCATCATGTAATTTACATGACCTCAGATAATAGAATCTCAATGCATGCCATGAAATGCAGACAGGCCCTGTAATGAACCATTACATTGTCGGCCTGTTACCAAATTGGGCAAGTGTACAAAGGGAAGAGAAGTTTTGAAAATGTTCACATCTATGCTTTGCAACACTGTGTGCTTAACAATGGTATCTGTCTTATATTTTCACTTGTTTCACTGGAACATCTTTTAAGGAAACTTAATTTTGGCCATAACACTTTTTAACAATCAGATCTGTTTTCTGCCCAATGCAATGTGTTGTGTTTAAAAGAAGCTCCAGTTGTGAGAACCCCCATGTGTTCATTCTCCTTCGTTATGTTTTTGGCTTGTTGTCGTTTGATATAGAGTAAAATTGCTTTGTTGTTCATTTATGAAACACGTTGTAGCAGTGAGTGCAAAGTCATTGGAACTTACACATTTTGTGTATCCTCTGAATGTCATCTGTCTTAAATTATGACTTCTGCTTATTGAAATTGCTTAATGTTGCTTTCAAAGCTTTTTTGCCTCTTTTTTTAATATTCTTGTTGATATTGTGTGTCCCCTTGTAACAGCACAAGTGCCTTAGGTTAGGCATTATGTACAGTGCACCATAAGGTTTAAAAGACATTTATTGACTGAAGCAAAGGCGTTGGTTATCATAATCTTGCCCTTTCCATTTGTGGGTCAATGCTTTGGTATGATGTAAAAATTTAGAAAGCCTGATTTGCTGGTATTTTTATTTTTATACTTTTGGATTGATTGGCTTACCAGTAATAATTTTATGTAAACAATGGTCGCACTTAGCCTTTGCCTATATTTTGTGTTAAAATTGATAAATGTACACTTTGCCGTAATCTTTTGAAGACTTAAACTGTCCCATATGGACGCATGTAATTTTGTGCTATCATTTAAATTGGGGAATAATGCTCCTTGCCCTTTGAAATAATTACAGGCCAGTCACAAGATACAGACTCAAGTGTGTCATTATTGACATGATTTTTTGCATTTTCCCTTTAAGTTCTGCAGGTTTGTGCATGTTTGTATTGTCCATCTCCAAGATCTCTGAGATATTTTTTTTTTAAATTTTATGTTTATTTTTTGTAGTGGTAAATCATTTTAATGTGTTCATGCTGGTGAGCATTTGTATGTGTTTGACAACTGCTTTTGTTTGTTTCACAAAAATCTTGTTCAGTGGTTGGGCTTATTCAACTTGAAGGTGTCAGACACCAATTAGAAGTACAGTTAACTGAATTTAGCCACTAAATTTCTTGTAACATCACACGTTTTATGACTTTGTGGTTTTGTTTCTTACTTATTATTTCTCACTTTGAGAAAGGCCCAACCGTTATGTTTGTTTCTTGTTTGTATGCTTCCGTCTTTAACATTCCTTGCCTTACTACTATTTTAAATTTATGTGGGAGACAGTCTAGTGAATATAACAGGTATGATTGATTTATTATTTAGTGTAGGTTTTAGTTTGTCCTCGACTTATGAAGGAACTGAATCTCTCAATTCTACTTAACGGCCAAATATTGAGCCTCCTCTATTTTCACTACTCCTCCCTCCCCTTGTTTACATAGCTAAGATGGACTTTTATGGATGTTTCCGTTGTCTGAGTTAAAAGCTATATTTATCATTATTTTGTCTCCTGCGATATCACTATTGTGCAATATTTATAATAATTGTGTCTGCCATGCTCTTGACCAAATTAAAAATTCATCCCTGAATGTATTAGCACTAATTGTGTGAATGTATGATGTGACAGGTATGTGAAATGTAGGCTGCTGGGCCTGATTAATGCAAGCAAAAATCTACTTGTAGATATTTTTTTTATGTTTTTCAGCCAAAGTCGAACTTGAAAAATAAACAGATGGTAAATCTTTGCAATTTGTAAATTTCCTCGATATCCATAAATTTTACACATTACATTTTACACAGTAGTCAGTCAGCCGGAGAGGGACTCCAGTTCCAGTACGACTCAACGAAGGGTGTGAACACAGAACACATCTCAAACCGAACCAAACAAGGTGCGGCGCGGCGACCAGGACGAGGACTTGTCCAGGACCGGGCTGGGTGGACCGGTCTCCTCGGCGGCAGCGAGCTACGCAAGGCACTGCGAGGCTGTGATGATGACGCCCGGCTCCCGGCTCACACATTTCCGCGAGGGAGGACCGGACCCCGTCCGAATAACCGCGGCTTGGGGTGAGGCGCGGACGCCGGCGGGGCGGGAGGGAGAGGGGACTGGGAGGGGCTTTGCCACCACGGCTGCAGCCTGATGGGTAGGCAACCCAGCGGCGCTCGCTGCACTTACCACCTCGACACTGCAGGACTCCTAGCTTTTTTGCCATGGCCTTTTCAGCCAAAATCTCCGCTACCGATACCTCCCCCCCCCCGGGAGGCATTAAAGGCAGAGTTTTAGAGGCACCCTGTGAGGGTTTGCGAATTCCGATTCAGGCCGTCCAGGGTCATTCGCGAGTTGCAAGTTTTGTTTTGTGGTTCGGTCTCGTCGAAGCGAGCGTTGCTGTGTGCGGGGCGGGGCGTTAGCAGCGTGTACCGTGCATGTGCTTAATCGCCCTCCCCCCTTTCCGCTCGCGCATCCCAATTAAGATGAACCCGAGTGATACGAGCTGAGAGCAGCGCGCCGCACCAGCATCGTCGGCGATGTCGTTACTACACTTGCGTCCGCCGCGCCGCGCCGCGCCGGGTCGGTCCGTCCAGCAAGGGCTCGCGCTCGGTTTACGCTGTGCTGTCGCCTGCAGGCCGGGCCGGGGGAATTCCTCACCGCGCTGCCTGCAGGCCGCCCTCGTCTGATCAACGGACAAGTAGGCTTCGTCTCGCGCCGTGCAGCATCAGCAGCATCCCCTCAACTCAATCGCCTGTGACGGGGAAATACCCCACCCCCTCCCTCCGCGCCGGGCTTCGCGTAGCTTCGCGTCACGCACCTGGCCGTTGACCACCTCGCCGCGCCCGGGCAGCGCGTACACCGGCTTACGCGCAGGACCAACCAACTCCTCTCTCTCGCACACACTCACACACCTTGTAATGCGCACAACAGGGGAGCGGTGTGCTACTGGAGCGGGGAGGGGGCAAGGCGAGGCGGACTGCCCGCACCGGCCCGGCATGGGCCCGGCCCCCACGTCACCCCCGAGCCATCCGTGGGGAGAGACAAGGAGGAGCAAGAAAAGAGAGTAAAAACGAGGATATGGGATAGGGGCAGGAGGGAGGGGGGGAGGAAACCGCCCGCTGGGCAAGCAGAGCAAACAGAGAGCCCACGGCCGGCCGGGCATTATGTTGAGGAGCTCAGCCCCGCGCGCCCCGCGCAAGCAAGCCGACTCGCTCAGTTCCTGGCCAAGCAGGCCACCGTCCCCGGGGCAACCGCTGGCGCTGCTACGCCGCCCGAGCTCGCATCGGCCTCATGCCTCTCCTCGTAGGATGCGGTGTGCCCGCATAGCATCGGCCCGACATGTGGAAAAGCCTGCTTCTGTGTTCACTGGCAGCTCTGGTCAACAGTTTAACGCGCAATGGCGGAGACCTCTCGCTATGGATTAGCGAGCACCAGGTCAAGATGTTCAGCGGTGAGTCCGGCCGTGTCTGTGTGGTTGGGCGGCAATGCGGGCGGGCTCCCGTCAAGGGCTCCCCCGCCGACGTGAACCCCCACCACCCCCTGCTGACGCCCCCCATTGGTCCAGAAATTCTTAACGTTAGATAGCTGATATTTGTCCAGCGTTCGAACACGTGTCGGGAATAATTGACTGTTGAACAAGCTTCCTGTATACGTCCGTAAAAAGTTTAAAAATATTTTAAGTCTGAAATTTTTTGGAGGTTTTGTTCAGTTTTCTCAGTAAAATATTTTTTTTTCAGTAATCATCATTTTTAGAGTGGGGGCGAATTTGATTAATTACATAGTGTTCCTTTGGTCCTTGAGGGCTCTTACTTACATGTGCGCTCTGATTTACCAGGGTTCTCCATGGAAATCTACGCAATTGTGGATGGACATGTACTGCCATACATCCTGGATCCAAATTTCGAGAAGTACCTGCCCATCATTCCATCAGAGGTGAGAGAATGTCCTTTGGCAGGATTATCTCTGGACAATTTAAAATTGTATTCTTTGTAGAAACTTACAATGGATTCAAGCCCAAAATTTATTCAAATCACTGTCTTTACAAAACAATTTTTAGCTGTCAAACAAAAATAAAAGGATGTTTTTTTTTTCCGAAGTCTACTATAAATTTAATCCATTTAGGCGTATTCTCTTGGACCAAAGTGATCTGATTAACATGAAATTAGAATAATATAACTATTTATGTGTAAACTATAGAAAGATGTACTTCACAATAGGTAGGCTATGTGAACTTCACATGGAAATCAGGCATAAAGAAGTATTACTACAACTTTGATCGACTGCAGTCCTTTGATGAGAAAATTCTTGAACCGCCAGTAATTTCCATCAAAACTCGAGGTCGGGTCCCTCGAAGACCAAAGGGTAAGGCAAGCTCACTACTTGAACTAGAAATTAAAGCCTAGCATTGCTATATTGTTCTAGCCAATTAATAACTTTTAGATTTGATTATAAGGGTGAAAGAAGTTGCATACATTATTCCTTGTGGTTTCAGTATTCAGTGTCCTCTTGCCTTGTTCTGGAAATGGAAGTGGTATTGCTTCCTTTGGCATAGGATTACAAATTGACAGTCGTAAGGGACGTCCCTTGCATGGAACCCCACTTAGACTCAAACTGCGCAAGGAGTGCGCCCACAGGGGTGAGTACCTCACTGGTAAGTATAGCATTAATGCCCAATTATCACAAGTGCAAAGTAGGGAAAAATCTATCTGCACATTAATAAGAACCTCAATGGTAGGTGGGTCTGGACAGAATTAGGTGTTGTTGCATCATTTGTCATTTGCATAAAATAATCTCAGCTAAAAATATGGACAGAGTACTTCACAAGGACATCTATGTTCTTTTGGAAGAATTTCAAATTTAAAAATGCACCAGAGGCAAATGGTTTAAATAGGCATAAAAATATACATATTAATTATTTCTTTCAAGTGAAATCCAGATTTTCTTTACAAAGAAATTTCCTGTTTGTAAAAATTTTAACAACCAAGATTTACAATGAGTGATTTTGTTCATACAGGACCAGACCCTGAATGTGACAAGAAATGTGCGAATGGAGGATGGTGCAACCATGAAAAAATTTGCCAATGCCCAGAAGGCTACATGGGACAATACTGCAAGACAGCTCTTTGCTACCCTCAATGTATGAATGGGGGAGTTTGTTCAGCACCAGGTATTTGTTCTTGCCCACCAGGCTTCCAGGGCCGACATTGCGAAGGAGGTGAGAAAGAATACAAATCCCATATGCATATCTAAGTTTTAATGAGTAATAATGAGGTATGGTAACTAACATAGTAAAAATATCTCAGTCAGTTCAAATGCAAGTTTCAACTTGAACCCTATAACTAAACAGTTTTTGATAGTGTAATAGCTGCCTTGCATCCAAGTGAAATGATCTTTGTGAGACCTTCGTAAAATGGAGCCTGTTCTGCTCCATGCTCCAGCCCTAAATCATGGTGTTCCTGTTCTTCGTCACGGAACTTTTGAATCACATCCAAAAGCTCTTTGTCAGCTTTAGGATCGGCCATTAGTGTTCTGAGTTGATCGTTGTAGTGCTCAACAATGACAGATTCAACTGCCACTGTGCAGGCCATTGCTGCCTTGGGTCCAAGTAAAGCTGTTCCTATGAATTGAAAATGAGGCAGTAATAATCTATCATTCAAAGTTCAACATTTCTAAGGCAACAGCTTGAAAGGAATACATACCAGCTCCCAGCACAAAGCCAGCCACATTCCAGATTGGCACTAATGCTGTTGGTCTTACTCGGTGCTTGTTAATTAATTCCTCAAACTTTGCTTTGTGTTTCTTTTCTTGATCCCACATATGCTGGATCTCTTTACCCATGCGTGTATTGCCAAGAACAGCCATCTGACCAGCATAAATACGGTCTGCTCCAAGTTCACCAGCATGGTTGACCCGTATGATTCTAGCAACATCTTCGGATGCTCTGTGTGCTCCTCTTGTAACTAAATTTAAGACTCTTGGAGAGCTGGATGCCAGCTGCTGTGGTAGTTTGTTGGCCAACATCCTGTAACAGAGATTTTTTTTTCAGGAATTTGTGCAGAAAAATGCCAGAATGGGGGTAAATGCGTACAAAAGGACACATGTCAATGTTCAAAGGGATATTATGGTTTACGCTGTGAATACTGTAAGTTATCCAAAAACTCAGTTCAACTTCATTTTGATCAAGTCAAGATTAATGAAAAAATTTTTCTTCTTTTCTTCTAGCGAAATGTATAATTCCTTGCCTAAATGGAGGTCGGTGTCGTGGTGTTAACAAATGTAGGTGCCCCCCTGCTTTCAGAGGAGACCATTGTGAAATAGCAGGAAGAATTCCACAACGAAGTACATGTAATAGGCCTTGTCGCCATGGAATATGTCGACAAGTTGACACAGAAGCGGAAAAGGTCGCCACCTGTCTTTGCCACCCTGGTTGGTCTGGACGACTTTGTAATCAAAGTAAGATGCCACGGTTTTATACAGCTTTGATAGAGAAAAGGTTTATATGTGCTTATATATCTCAAATCATTTCCAGAAGTCATCAGCAGCTATGATGATGAGGATGAAGACCATGAGGAGGAAGATGATGATGAAGACGATGAGGATGAGGAAGACGAGGAAGACGATGAATCAACCAGAAAGAAAACTCATGGAAAAAGAGTCAACATATGAAGATACCATGACCAAAATGATTCTCGATACATAAAAAGTACCTGAACTCAGCATAACTTCTGATACATTTACAAAATTTGCAATTTTAGTCAGGTTGTTTAAGAAATAAACACTTCCCTCGCAAGCAGTACTTTCTTTCTCACACACGGGTAAAAATTCGCCATGATAAACCGTAATGAGGTTAGACTTCACCTCGTCCTTTATTGACAACCCGACCCAAAGAAATAATAATGAAAACAATCATTCCTGGAGAAGGATGGTTCTTACCTTAACTACTCTTGTCCTCAAATACTGATGAAAGGAAATAAAAGGAAGCTTGCGGATTTGAAGTTGACGTTGGCTTCAATTGTGCAATAGTTCAGTCCTCCATCGGAAATACCAATCAGTAAGCGACAGGTACAGTGATTTGGAGCTGTGCTATGTCACAATGTTCTGTAGAATTGATGTAGAATCCCACCGTGGAGAGGTTAGTTTTCCCCTGATATTACCAAATTATGCCGGAAGATGGCGCTCACTGGACGATGACGTAGTACCAGCAGTGTGCCGATAGGTGGCGCGAGTGGCTTCGGTTTTCAACTTTCGATGTCTGTGTCTGTGTGGTTAAACAAGACGCTTCAATTTGCCCTGAGCTCAGGATTTTCTGCTCTGCGGACTATGTTTATTTGTGCGCATCAGGTATGAAAATAACACTTTCAGTCAGTTATTGTCTTGTATTGGCTGCTAACGTACGATCGGTGCAAAGAGCTCTCGCATAACACATAAATATCGTCTGCTAAAAGTCCCATCGCGCAGGCTCGTCCAGTCCAAAATGGCGAATCAGAAGCTTCAGAATATTCGTACCAAGTAGTTAAATGTTTAAGACTATATTTACTGAGCAGTCAGTTTTTTCCTGAATTTTACTCTTTGAATTTTCTATGAGAACTGAGTGATGCAGACTATTCTCAGAATACACTTATCCGTACTTAGCTCTAGTTGATATGCGGCCGGGTTTGAGACGCAGGCTAATGTACGAAGCCAACGAAGTTGAGCCCAGGTACGCAATCGCGGTTAGAAGGCGGCCTTTTAATGCCTGTATTTCGCCGATTGACCGCCGACCCTGCGCTCCTCTTCACTCAGTTTATTGAGAGAAAACATGACTTGGGCACCCTACTATTTCTTGCTCATCAGCACTGTAAACCAGGCAATGAGCGCCACCGCTGGGCATCGGGTAGACGAATTCTAGGAAGTAAACATTACAACCCTTTACCGGTACTTTGCGTTTAGATTGATTGCTTCACACTGAACATCAATTTCAAATCTTCTCGGCATTATCATGGAAGCCTAGAACCTCATTGTCAGTGTGCGAAGGTTTTCATTCAAGTTTCTTAAAAAACTTACAAGATTATTGTTTATAATAATCATGCAAGTGCGGAAAATTTCAGATATGGAGTTTCAATGTAAGATTATTTTCCTACAAAGTTAAATTGACCCACTGCTTGAGGTTTCCAAGTTTTTCTTACATGGTATTTCTATCACAACTGTTTCAGATAAGAGCATGGTGACTGTGATGGAAACACAACAAGACTCTATGGGGGTGGGCAGTCACATTGACTCTGATGACGATGATGACTGCCCATCTTCACCAGGATCTCCCAGTTTTGACGATGGGGCTCTCATGGCAGCAGCCATGGGACATGATGTTACTGCTCAGCTCGCTGCTGCAGGTTGGCAAAATATCCATGGTACATTTGTGTTTGCTTTTTTTCCCCTCCTTATTTTGAATTTTTTAAATAAATATATTAACTTTAAAATCGTTCATGTTTTGTTACCTTTTGAGGTTTGTTTAATTTCCGATGCAGATTTGATTTGTAATGATCCCAATGCTGGTTTGTTCGTTTTTTTAGGGGCAGGGAGGGTAATCACATTTGTCAGTTTGTAGGAGTGTGTATTGGTTTTGACATCCGTGTTTTGGCTTGTTTGCTACACAGCTAATTTTGTATTATACAACTTGCTTCTGCATTAGGCACTGCAATTTCATAATGACACTTTTTTTTTTTTTTTTTTTTTTTTTTCATCTTTGAAATTGGTGTGATCCAGGGCTAATACCCCCTTGTATGTCAGAAAGTCTTGTGATTAGTGGTTGATGGCTTTGGTTGTTTTGTATGACAACAACTGAAAACAAAAAAATAAGTTGTGCTTTGCTTGTTCTCAAACTGAAGTTTTAGACCACATAATCATTAATAATCTAGTATAGTTGCACGTTTTTGTCAGCTAAAATAAGGAAATCATAAAATTTAAACTTAATTCTTACCTTTAGGTACTGTGGGAATGGCGGCTGCTGCTGCCATTGTTTCTTCAAAAAAGAAGAAGAGGCCACATTCATTTGAGACCAATCCCTCTATACGGAAACGGCAGCAGAACCGCTTGTTACGGAAATTAAAAGTAAGTACAGTATTGCCTTAACCTCATTTTTTATGGATTTATTTGCCTCAATATAACTCGAATTTTCTGCCTTACAGCAAACTATTGACGAGTTTGCAACAAGAGTTGGCCAACAAGCCGTTGTCCTAGTTGCAACTCCAGGGAAACCTAATCCAAGTTTCAAATGCTTTGGTGCCAAGCCTTTGGAAGATGTGGTATGAAATGGGAATTCCAAAATTGTTTTCTGAATGGTGTATAAATCTCGAACTCATCTTACCTTTTGTTTTGTCAGATGAAAACTTTAAAGGCGTCAATTTTGGATGAATTGGAGCATGCTTTGCAACGCCAAGCTCCACCACCTTCAAGGGATGACCCATCATTATATGAACTCCCCCCTTTAGTTATTGATGGTATCCCAACGCCTGTAGAAAAAATGACCCAAGCTCAGTTAAGAGCATTTATACCTCTGATGCTTAAATATTCAACGGGTGAGGAACAGCATTAATGCTGTTAGTGTGGCCTCTCTTTTGTGGTCTCCAGGATGTCATAGTTACATTTTAACCTTGAATTGTTACAGGGCGGGGTAAGCCAGGGTGGGGCAGAGAGTCAACTAAGCCTCTGTGGTGGCCCAAAGAAATACCATGGGCCAATGTAAGAATGGATGCAAGATCTGAAGATGAGAAGCAGAAGGTATTTGGTTTACTTAAGAGTTTCCGTCACTTCTTTGGTTTATCAAAAATTAAACGTTTATTCCAAATATTGCTTTTCAGTGTCGTAATGCACAGGTCTCATGGACCCATGCACTTCGTCAAATTGTTATCAACTGCTACAAATTCCATGGTCGAGAAGATCTCTTACCTGCATTCCAAGAAGATGATGAGCACTCTCATCTTAATGGGATGGCTGATGAGACATCAGATTCAACACAAAATGAACAGTTGGTGCAGCATGTAGCTTCTGTTGGTGTCCTCAAGTATCATCAAGCGGGTAAAGGAGTCAGTGCCCTATCACCAGCAGGAGTAAGTCTGGCCAATGTTGTCAGCTCTGCATCTGCAAGCACGGTGTCGGTTTCTTCGGTTTCAACTAACACTAACACAATGACAATGACCTCTGCTCCTGTGAGCGTCTCATCTGCCTCACCCACTCTTGCTCAAGCAGCCCAGGTGTGCTTCACTTCCTGTCATCTTTTTTACAAACTTGCTTCCCCTCCACTTGCTTTTATCCCCATTTATTTTGTTGTCTGTGCATGGGCTTTTAGGTCGTTAAAAATTAGCTTATCTCATATTTTTTATGATTTTTGGAGTTTTCTTGAGCATGAGTTGATTGCTTATGTTATTATTTAAACCCTTAAATTCATTTTAACCTCTTTATCTTCACTTAGATAATATTTTTGCCCTTTTGATTTGCCTGTGCGCCAAAAGCAGGTGTTATTATTTCTGTCGGAGCACCATGTTTTCTTGTTGCAGTATTCTTATTCTGATTGTACCGTAAAACCTTGACTGTTATTATCAGATATTTTCCCATTTGATACAAATCTAGTAGTTGTCTTCTGTATTTAGCAACACCGTCTTCTGCATTTAGCACAACCAGGAAAAAGGGGGTGGGGGAATGTAGCTTCATTTCAGCTTTTGTGTGTTGTTTCTTTTTTTAATTGTTTGGTACTTAAAATCAAATTTATTCCTGTTTGTTTCTTGTCCTCAGTCAGTTTCTTAGCAATATGTTTCTCATCTGTGTGTGTTTTTTTTTTTGTTTTTTTTTTTTTAATTTTTAGTTTGGTACAGCAACTGTCTTGCAAACAATCAACAATCCAGATGGTTCCGTTTCCCTGATACAAGTAGACCCTAATAATCCTATCATCACATTGCCTGATGGTACAACTGCTCAAGTACAAGGAGTTGCATCGGTATGTACGAATCTGTCATTTGTAAATTTCATGTCTTGTACAGCACAGTGGTCTTTATAATTTTTAATTCTTTCAGGCATTGACGGATGTGACATCAGATGGTGTAGTTGACATCAACAATGTTACAGAAGCAACTCTTATTAACCATGATGGCCAACTAATTCTTACTGGAGAAGATGGTCATGGTAAGACACTAATTTAGATTTCTGTTTTCATTGAATCCATTTTACTTGTTGCCTCTCTCACGCACATTTTGTTTATAAATTTTAGAATATGCTGTGAAGCTTTGCTCTGTCAATGAGAAACTGTGGCAGCAAGGATCAACTTTAGAAAGTGAGTATACAATTTTTCATATGAAGTTTCAAGGTAAAATTTTCATTTGGTAGATTGTCTGCATTAAAGCATTTTGTTTTTATTTGTTGCTTTCTTGTAAAGCTCTGCTGAGCTGTTCTGGCTGTTGTAGTGATCCACAAAGTTTATACCCTTATTTTTGTTAAGTATAGTGTACAGTACAAGCCATGCTAAGCACAATTCATTGATTCAATTGTAGATTATCCACCAAACAAAGTAGACAAAAGTTTTTCCTATCTGTACAAATCGGGACGTGAAAGCTTCCCCCTTTTTAAAAAAAAATTTGCTTCTTTTTCTCTTTTGCCTGTTCTTTTTTAATTTGCTTATCTTGTTGGATTTGTTGCCGTGTGCCTTTGCCAGAAAGCTTGGTGTCAACAAGTAGTCAACGAGCCCAAAGTAGTGCCGAGTCAGCACTTCGGTCCCAAGCGCAAGACGCTGATATCTCTCATTCAGGTAGTACTGAGCTTTCGACTGAAATTCACTCTTAAAAGATCAATTCTTTTAGTGTGTGGGCAGATAATTTTCTTTGCCTCTTGCTTTGAAAAAGAAAGAAAGAAAAGTTCAACACATTTGCCTGCTGCCTTTAAATAATTATTTTAGTCAATCTCCCTGGAATTCAAATTGTATTTGCTATTGTAGCTGATATCAATTGTGGTTTCAATGGAAGTCATCCGATGTTGGGTTTTATCATCAGTGGACTCCACTTTAAGTAGATTTTAATGTAACTTTTACTTTTATGTTTCAGCATATCCTGTTGCAGTGTCTGGCATGATTTCAGTTCCAGTTTCTGCCTCCATGTACCAGACTATGGTTCAAAATGACTGCACAATGCAGGTATGTTACCTTTGGTTAATCCAAATCCATGGAAATGTCATTTTGTATCATGTTTTGCTCATGTAAACATTGTCTACATTTTAGGTGGTGACCGTGCCAAAAGTGGAGGCTGGATCATCCGGTGGTGAAGTAGAAACCATTAGTATACCCAGCAGCATGGTTGGAACTCCAATAATGATGTCAGGAAATGAACCACAAGTTCTTCAAGTATTCTCTCTCAAAGATGGAACTGTTCTCAAAACCATCACATCTGTGGCTGACATTAAGTCTGAGGATTCTGGTGAAGTCCTTGGACCATCATAATTATTAGGTTCTGTGATACTACACATCTCAGTCAAAAATAATGCAATATTTCAACATCATAATATCATGCTTGGACATTTTCTAAAACCTATGTAATTACGGTTATGTGTTGGAGGACAGTACAATATTATTTTTGTCAATAATAATGTTATACTTCGTAAACCCTACTTGATCCTACCATTTCTTTTATCATGAAAGAAAAAAACTATTTCATACATTTTTTCTTAAAGTATATACATAACTGACGTTTGATATGACTTACCTTTTGTCAATGCATATGAAGATTTAATAGTTAAGAGGTAAAATCTGTATTTTATTGATCGCTATGTAGGAGTGTGTATTTGTATTTCGGTATGCTACTTTATATTATATGTTGTAAAGAGAGGATCTAAATTGGACCCTACTGTACTGTAAGATATGTTTTGTTTTCATTTTTCACAAATTCTGTGAAAGTGTTTTATTGTCTGATAGAGTTTATACTTTGTACTCAAGATGTTTCACAGAAAGGAAATCTCTCTGTAAACAGATGGAAATTTTTAATCAAACCTGTGTCATGTTTTGTTTTCTTCTAAACTGACTTCAATGATGATGATGTTCATCTGGATCAGAAATTAGGAGAGAGTTGACCAGTTTGTGGATGTGTTCTGGAGCCCTGTTGAAACGACCATCCACAGGGGCAGTAGAAACATAACTTTATCCTGAGGGTTTGTTGTATCAAGGTTTTACTTGACTAACAAATGGTTCTGGAGAGTTGTTTGCCTAATGCAGTTTGGATGAATGCAGCTTATTTTTACAGTTGTGTGATTAATATAGCAAAAATGTATGAGTTTGGAATTAAGCTTGTGTGTCATTTGATAAGGAAAATTTTAAATGTAACACAGGACTTTTCTTCCCCTGACCTTTTGTTGTCATATCTTGATAGATGGTTGAAATTAATTTTGATTTACGAATGCACAAATGATTGTCATTTTGCACATGAATGTTAGTTGAGTTAAGTTGACCAAAGATTGTCAGTAATTTCCATAACTTAAGGCAAGCAAAACAGGTTTTGAGTTTGTGTTCTCAGGATTACTTTCTGTCCTGTCCTTTTTGTTTTCCACATATCACGGTTTAAACTATAATTGACAATTGTTAACACTAACGTCAGGGATCTAATTTGTCATAGCCATCCCATATTTTAACAGTTTATTTCTATGCTGTTTTCTGAGGAGTCTGTGATTTTAGTGCCATGGTTAGAATGTACAAAGAGATAGGGGTGTAGAAAGCTCTTGTCTATTTTATTTATTTGTCTGACTTAATTCCAATTGGTGGGAATTCTTATGTTGCAAATATGTTTGCATAATCATCCTAATTTTTCTGTTGCCTTATCCTGTTGACGACACTGCTGTATTTCTGAACCTCCCTCCTTCAGCATTTTTTGTTTCCTCCATTATGTAACGCAAAACACTTCATATTTCTCTAAGCTTATATGAATCCACCCTCCTGGTTTTCGTCTCCTTTTTTTAGAATCTTTGTGCATTATTTGGCTCTCATGAATACCTGTTACTCTTTATCTCCCCTCTCTCAAAATCTCCCGCGATACAGCAGTATCATGTCTACAACTGCTGCAAGTTACCGCACGGCTCCCAAATTTGTCCTGGATAATATAAGGGCAAGTTACTTGTGCTTTTGTTTGAGTTGCATGTTTAGATAGTAAATACTGTTCAAGAAGTGCTACCAGATTATAGTGTATATCATTAAGTCAATTGATGAATATCAATCTCAGTTTACCATTCCAGTGTTAGTGTTAAGACCTGTGTTCCATGAGTGAACTTAAGTCATTAGTGTTATTTATTTGTTTTTCTTCATGAATTCTCCAATTGTTATTATTTGTGTATTGGCTTTGCTTGCTTTCGATGGCAGTAATACTGTGATATTTGCAGGCATACTTATACCAAATACTGTCATAGTCAGGTCAGGCCTTGTTGTGGTTGCGTGTTCCAGTAGTTAGTAAACATGCAGATTATACTTCTCACTCAATTTACGCCAGTCTCCTCAAGTTCACAGTATGGCTTTAAAAAAATGAAATGAGGAAAGAATGCAGATCAATTTGTCATCCTCTTTCCTTGGGCCCTCTTCAAGGTGGCTACAAAAACTTCCCATAAACCTCAACTAAATCATGAGGGTACCAATGTTAGAGGTACACTGATGTAACATTGTTAATTATCCTGGAAAGAATGTCTTTGAAAATGTTATTTCCCGAAAAGAAATAGTTTTTTAATTTCCTCTTTCAAATTCTTTTGGTATTTTTACAATGGAAGAAGGTTTCATGTTTGCAATGTGTCATGTATGTTAAGCTAAGTTTGATGTGATTCCATGTATTAAACAAAATTAAGTCCCTTTGGACTAGTTAACATGCGCCTTTCTTTTTGAAACAACCCAGACATGCACTGTCTAAGTCTCATATCTAAGTGTCCCAATTAGAGCGAAATACCCTCTAACAGTTAGTTTCAAAATGGTACATTGAAACAGTCATAATATCATTCTTTCAGAACATCTGCACTGATATGAGTTGACCATTTAGTATGATTACTCTTTGAACAGTTACTGTCCAAAAATACTCAAGCAACTTGCCATGATTCAAGTAAAATACAATCATGCGTTAAGTAGACACGAACGACCAATGGGTGGGACAAAGTCATCAATTATACAACTCACTTCCAGAATAGTTTTATTTAATATTATGTACATAGAGGATAGAGACCATGACAATCAGGAACGATGAAAGTAAAGAATTTTGAAAAGTGTACAGTCGAGACTGTCGAGTGCACACAAATTGGCTACACTTACAACTGGCTACTCTAATGGATTGAATCGACATCTTCAATAGCAAGCTCTGGTTTGTCATATCCAAGCTCCTCGGGAGTGTTGACACCCAGCTCATCCAGGGTTGGCCTAATTTCCTGGATAATCCAGGGGTAGATTTCATTCACTTTGGGGCCGCACTTGTCCTTGACGGACTCGAGGAACCTAACCGCCATGGCGTAGTCGTTAAGGCGACGGCAAGCCTTGAGGGCCGAGATGATGATCTTGGGCTCCGGGATGAGGTCCATCTTGGCCAAGTCGTTCATCGCTTTACGGCATTCCCATCCATCAAGGCTGGGGCGGTTGAAGAAGTCGACGTACTTCTGGTCGAATTCCGCCTCGCTCAGCTCGGGCTTGCCGTGGGCGAGACGCTGCTGGACGGCCACTGGAGATCTGACGGCTGTCTGGAGCACGCCGCTTCGAACGGCGCCGTGCAGCCGGAAGGCAACGGACCTCAACATCGTGGAGCGAAGATTTCTGTTCCAAACAACTCTTTTACAAACTTGTCCTAACCCTCCTCTACGTCCACCCTCTGCAAGATATGGCAGACGACGAGGGCAAAAAAGAAGAAGAAAAGAAATCTCGAGTTTCGAGATCGATGCTGAGAGATCGATGTAGAGTGCGCTCAGAAAGAAAGCTTTAGAAATATCGAAATGTTTTTGGCGCCAGGGGGCTTTCTATTTTGAATGCAAATGGAGACTGAGGAACATCGGGTTAAGGCCACGCGACCTACCTGGTCTCTGACCATCCGGAGCCAGTGTGCAGATGTAGGATGTTTAGTTTTTCCCGTAGACAAACCAAAAATTTCGCTGGTGTGACACCGAGCTTCGTAGACTGACACCTCCTGCTCCAGACGCGTAGCGATGTTTCACGCCGCTCCTTGATTGGTCGAAAAAACCGCGCTAGCATTTAAGAGTTTTAAACTGGATGAATGTAAATTAAATTTCGGCTGTGTCAGTTGGTTCGGCCTGCTAAAATGTATCATCCTTCTGCAGTCTAGCGTGTCGTGGTCTCGTTCCTCGTCGGTATGAAATGCCCCTCGTTAAAAGCCCATCGGCCAATCGTATGCTCCATGAAGCAAAGGGTCGTATCAAGGGACGCTCCCTCTCGAAAATGGCCCCGAATCCTCTTGACAGGGTTATACCCGTGTAACTGTAATTGTCAATTTTGTGCTTCGAACCCGCGGGGCCCGCGCCCGCACTGGGAATGGTGACCCCTCCCTTGCCTTCGGCCCCCGCCCCTCCACGGGGCATCGATCGTTTATCCGCGGGGCTCGGGCTGGCTGCCCTGCCCTGGCCGAGGGAGGGGTGGAAGGGGCGGCAGCTCGGCGTCGGCGGGGTGGCCAGGGGGTGGCCGAGGAGGCGCGAACCCACCGCCCTCTGACAGTCGCTCAGCCGCCCAGGTGTGTGGCGAAGGAGGAAAACCAGTGCGAAAGCCAGAACGGCTCTCCCGTGGGGTTGCTGGTGCACAGGAAGCGCGCCCAGTGGCCGCGATATTAAGCGAAACCATGGCCCTGCCGGACCCTAGCGGGCGCCCCCGCCTGCACGACTAGCTGGTGAGCACTCGGGGGTGGCAGCAGAGTTGTGGGGGTTGGGATCGGTGCGTGTTTACAAGCTGCTGGAGCCTCAGCTGGAGTGCGCTGGAGTCGACCGTGTAGTCGGCCTCCTCGGCGGATGGACACCGTCGGAATGGAGCCAATCGAAGTGTGCAGGCTGTCCGGAGTGCATAGGGGGCCCTTCGTTTGGATAGGACATTTTCCAGCCCTCCGCTCACCGGCCTGTGCATCTCGCTAGCTGAGGCGGGAGATGTCGATCAGCTAGAGCGCTCATTGCCGTGTTGGTGTCAGGCTCAAAGTGGAAACAGTGACCTGGAGACGAGAGCTCAATGTTTGAGTCCTGCGTTCCTGCCGAGCGCGAGTACGTCGGAGTTGGGAGAACTCGGTGGTCTTGTTGCTCGGAATCGCGGGGGCGGGGGAGGGCTGCAGGCACAATGGCGGATGATGCTGTGCTGTGGCGCTGGATCCGGTCTGGAATTGGGGGGGGGGAGGTGATACGCGGACCACCAACATCTTTCAGAAAAGATGCACAATTTTTATTCTCATACAGCAAGACGTTTCATCGCGGTTTTACGCGGTTGTCCTCACATGGTTCGCCGTGTTAGGCCATAATCCGCGCCCGTCGTCTGTTGCAGTGTCGGGGTCCGTGTCGGGGGCCGGGCCGACCGCCGCGATGAACAACGCGCCGCCGGTCCAGATCGTCCAGATGAACGGCGGCAGCACGACGGGGACGGGCGTGCCCGGCGGGCCGCCCCCGCCTCCCATGATCCCTTCACCCGCCGCGCCGCAGGGCGTTCCCCAGGGCGTTCCCCAGGTCATGGCGCCGGTCGGCGGCGAGGTGCCCCACATGACGGCGCACATCCCCACGGCGCGCGTCGACGCCGGCCCGCACGCCCACCTCAACGGCGGCGTGAAGCGAGCCGCCGGCGTGCCGCCGCCCATCAGGACGGTGTCGCTCAAGAAGCCCGTGGCCAGCGCTAGCGCCAAGGCCGCCCCCGGGACGCCGCCGTCGCGGCGGAGCAGCACCGACGAGCACACGCCGCGGTGCACGCCGGGGAGCTTCGCCCTGGACCTGCTCAAGGTAGGGGCAAGCTGGCAAGCTCGCCCAAGGCACCAGTCTCATCCAGAGGGTCGTTTTTCGTCGCTCTGTCGCTCTCGCACTCATGCGCGTCCCGTGTAGGTGCGAGAGAGACAGAGCGACGAGAACGGCTCTTGGGATGAGTCTGCAGGGGAGGCTGCCCCGCACGGAGACCCAGGACCGCCACGTCATGCCGCTGTAAGCTTGCTTTACAAAGCGACCACGTGCCTGCGCAGAATCTGGGAGTGTGCCTGCTGGTGGTGCTGTACCTCATGTTCGGCGCCTTCGTCTTCCTGGCGCTCAACGAAGACCTCTGGGACCCCCACGTCATCCCCGTGGTGTCCGGCTCGGCTGTTAGCGGCAATGGTACGGACGTCTTGGGTGGAGGACCCTGGTTCCCGCTGACCATGTTCTCTAACGCCACGCGCCTTGTGCAGGGAGCGTCCAGGGCGCCGCCGTGGCCGAGGAGCACCTGACGCCGCTGCAGGTGGCCATCCAAGAGTCGCGAACGCGCACCATCGAGCGCATCTGGGACATCACGGTGAACCTCAACATCCTGTACCGCGACAACTGGACGGAGCTGGCGGGCCGCGAGATCGAGCGGTTCCAGCACCAGGTCGTGGAGCAGCTGGCAGAGGAGATGCGCCAGGTACGAGTCCTTGTTCTGGGACTCTAGCGTACGAGGCGGTCGCCGCCAGGCACATCGTGGCGCGAACACTGGAAGCCCCCGCTGACGGCGTGCTTCTTGTCCTTCCAGAGCCGCCGCGAGAAGCGGCACGCGGACGGCGTGAACCACGGCGCGATGGCCCTGCCGCTGCAGGCGCCGCCGTCGTCCGTCATGGTGCAGCGGCCGCGCGTCAAGCCCGTCTTCCACCACCACTCCGTGCGCTGGAACTTCGCCCAGGCCTTCCTCTTCTCGCTCACCGTCATCACGACCATCGGTGCGCAGTGGCGTATCTCTAGACTCGAGAAAAGGAGGGGTCATGTCGCGCTTTTTGCCTACTTTCAGGCGGATTGTGCGGCAAATTGCCTATCTGTAGGCGTTGTATTGAGGACAAAAGGGGGGTAATGACCCCCGTGGCAGCCCCCCCCCTCCCCCTGGATACGCGCCTGTCGGTGCGGTTTGAGTCCCCGCAATCGCTCCCCAGTATAACAGCGTGAACCTAACGGGCGTCCCTCCCCCGCAGGCTACGGCAGCTTCACCCCGCTGACGCAGGTGGGCAAGGGCGTGACCATGGTGTACGCGTCGCTCGGCATCCCGCTGATGCTGCTGTACCTGTCCGCGGTGGGCGGGCTGCTGGCGCGGTGCGCGCGCGGCGTCTTCACCCGGGCCGTGTGCTGCTGCCTGTGCTCCAAGTGCGGCTACTGCTGCTACGACGAGGAGCGCATGCTGGAGCGGGAGCGGCGGCTGCGGCGGCAGCGCGAGCAGCAGATGCACCACCAGCAGCAGCAGCAGACGCTCTTCTCGGTAAGCGTCGTAGGGTTCTAAATAAGCGTGAAAAATAAATGTTGGCAAAGAAAATCATAAAAAAACACGGTTTTTTTTTGGTTTAAAAAAAAAAAAAAAAAAAAAACACGGAAAAATATCTTGTTGGCTCAAAGATGCCTTGCACACAGTTTGCGCGAAGGTAGGGGTGCATAATGTCAGATGCAACTTTTTTTTGTTAGTAATAATTGGATACATTTTAACTATTCCACGCTAATATTGATGGCAGTTCATCAAATAAGACCTCGCCAGCAAGTCAAACAAGCTCAAAAAGCCCATAAACTTCCAAAAATAGTCAAAAGAGGAAAAAAAAGCATATTTTTTCGTATTATTCTGGAAAAATTGTCCAAATAAAAAACCTACAAGAGACATTTTTCATGTTTTTTTTTTTCCGAATTTTCGAACCTTAGCATCGCAGCCTGCAGTGCGCCTGCAGTACGGAGGGTAGGCCACCCTGGCGGCTGCGCGCGCCCGCGTGTGGCAGGCTGGCCTACCCACCGTGCCGCAGGCACTGCCTCGGTGCGAGAGAGGCAGAGTCGTCCCGCTGACCGCTGTCTTGCCCCACAGACGCCGTACTTCGTCCGCGGCATGGACCCGCGCTACCCCGGCGGCCACACGTGCGGCCGGCGCGGCCAGGGCGGCTCCCGCAGGCCGTTCTCCGGGTCGGTGCTGGCGCCAGTGCTGCTCTGCGGCTCCATCATGCTCATCTACGTCCTGGGCGGCGCCGTCACGCTCTGGGTCATGCAGGCCTTCCACTTCCTCGACAGCGCCTTCTTCTGCTTCATGAGCCTGACCACAATCGGCTTCGGCAACCTGGTGCCCGGCGCGGGCATGGGCCCCGTGCCCCGGGGCAGCCGCCACAACGCCGACGTGGTGCTGTGGTTCTGCTCCGGGTACATCCTCATCGGCATGGCGCTCACCACCATGTGCTGCAACGTGGTGTACACCGTCCTGCTGCACGCCATCCGGCACGCCAGCCGCCAGGTCGTCGCGCAGCGCAACACCAAGCACATCAAGTGCTAGGCTGCCCTTTCCTCCCGTTTGTTGTCTGGCATTCGGTGACGCACACCGGGAGAAGGAAGCGGGCACGTTTTCCCGCTGAAATGACATCGAATGGACCGATAACGTTTTGACTGATCCGTTTGTGAGTGGGTCATGGTTATGGCTTTCAAGAGCCGAAGGTCCTTCCTTAAGTTTAAATTTTTCGTTAGAAATCTAGGCGTACTATCATTAAATGCGTGGACTCATCAAGGACCCTCGCAGAACACTCAGGGCGGGAGCTGCAGCAGAGGCGCGGCCCGGAAAGGCTCAAATGGACGAGGGAATCCAGCGGAAGCTCCCAATGACTATCAAGATTATCAATATTATTAAGATTTACTCGCAACGATCTCTTTCACCTCTCGTAGTAGTTCCTTTTTGTAAGAGTTACAAGGTAGCAGTGTCTGTCTAGGTTCTTTAACTTTTCCTGTATTGCGAATACGAAAGCTCGCGGTGCTGCCGTAATAGTATGAGGTAAAATGTCTCATCGTTTCAAACTTTCGTCTTCCATTCACGATCATTCAATCACTCCATGTTTAACCAGCGTGTCCGTTTTTTGTGAGTGTAAGGGAAAGATGATTGTCTTCATAACATAAGTGTAATTTTTATTTGACTGGTGGTTGAAGAGTGGAAATAAATGTTGTAGTTTTGTGTATGAATTGTTGTGGTCTTTTCATGTCTTCTTCGCCTTGGCCAAGAGCGCGGAAGCCGCTTGGCAGGAGTCCCTCGCGCAAGGTCCGAGGGTCGTCTGTTGTCAGTCTTCTAAATTTGTCCCAAGGAAAGCCAAGTCAAATTTCGTCGGTTGTTCGCGTTCGATTGCCTCCCAGCCCCCTGAAAGGCAGGCGTTGCCACGAGAGTGGGCTTCTGGATCCGCCACTGCATTCGCCGATCCCATGTGGCCACGCCGCGGAAGGGAAGGGAAGACCACACCGGTGGGTGCAGTGTGCAGTGTGGGTGTGGTTCTGTGACGTGACCTTGATAGTGGCGATAACAACACCCTAGCCGGCCCCCGTCCCGCCCGGCTCCCTCCACCGCGATGACCCCCCGCCCCCGCCCCCCGCCCCCTACTTGGCCACCGCCCCCCACCCCGCGCGGTCCGCTCAGCCGCAGACGACACCGCCCCGCCCGGCCCCGCGGCGCCTCAGACAGAAGAGAAGAGGCAGCTGGTTGATTCTACAATCATGGCTGCTGTGTGGACAATGATCCGCTCCTCTGGGGCCCTTAAATCGCCCTGTTTGAAGCATGTCACGTCAAGGTATGGAGATCGGCGTCAGGCTAAGCATTTCTTTAGCGTCGCGGGGTTTTCGATGCGTCGCGTCGCGGCGTTCCCACCGAAGTCCGCCGAGCCTAAAGTGGTTTCCTTGGGCAAGGGTGCCGCCGGCAGCCCAGCCGTAGCTTGTTGATGACGCCGCAATGTCACGATCCCGGACACAGACGGCAGGCAGAAAAGCTACGCTAAACCTTGGCCTTTCCCTGTGCAAAATTTGTCACCCGTTTGAGCGAGATGGGCTGCCTATTCAACGAAAAACACCGCGAACGGGCAGAGGTTATTTAGGTTAAACAGGCTGCCAGAACAGCCAGATTGACGACCTTTGTCACTTTATCTCTGATAGTACTTTTGTTTAGACGCAAGTGCAATACAGAGTGAGACGGAATCCCACACTTTATTCATATCTTTTGAAAATGTCTCTCTCTACTGGATGTCATGCGTTACTTTTTATACTGAACAGTTTTCTCATTTTCTTGACTGTTTAGGTCCTTGTCAACCACTTCATGCAACCAAGACAGTAATGAGGGATGGTTTTCTAAACTCCTCGTTCGACGCATTGAACCGACAAAGGAGCCACATTCCAGGATGTTAGCTGATAAGGAAGAAATTTATGAGCTGCAGACTCATAACATAAGACCTGATTCCACGGATAAATATTTAAAGAATTGGTATGTAGTTATCTACTTTGTACAAACTACCCTTTATAAAGAGGAGAGGAGCTCTTATTTTTACAACTTTTCTGCAGTAAAGAAAATTCAGGCCTAATAGCTGCACGCCCTGAATTAAATTGTGAGCTTGTGGCGTCATGGACTGTCAATGTCGGCGACTTGGACCAAGCTTTGCATTTATGGCGTTACACAGGTGGCTTTAACTCAGTTGATAAAACTAAGCTCATTCTTGGAAAAGACGAGGTAAGTTAGTGAATATGTTTTGTTTTCCTCTTTTTTCCTTGATGACTTCATTCAAAAGGTGACTCAATGTCTTGTCTTTGCAGAGCTTTTTGAAGCTACAGAAGGAGCGAGGCAATTATTTGCGCTCAAGACACCTTCAGTTTTTGCTTGCTTTCAATTTTTGGCCTACCATTGAATCTCGCAAGGGTAGCAACATTTATGAGATCCGTAGTTACAGTCTCAAACCAGGCACAATGATTGAGTGGGGTAATAACTGGGCTCGAGGTTTGAAGTTCCGTAGAAACAACAATGAAGCATATGCTGGGTTTATGTCGCAAGTTGGGAGACTGAACAATGTCCATCATATTTGGTGTAAGTCCTTCTTTTCCTCTGGGATCGTTTTACTCTTACTGTGGTGACTAATGAAAATGATCTTAAATTCAAAGTAATATTTCTATGGTTTGTTTGTTCTCAGGTTATGAAAGCTTTCATCAAAGGAAGGAAACGCGTGAGTCAGCTTGGCGCAACCCTGGATGGGATGAATGTGTTGCATACACAGTTCCTCTTATCCGAGAAATGCACTCTCGTATCCTAATTCCCACCGAATTCAGCCCAACTCAGTAATAACAGTGAGCAACACCTGCTTCTCAGAAACATGGTCTAAGAGATATTATTTAGTCTCATTATTTGGACTAGGTACTGTATTACATCCTGTTACATTCAACCTTTGAAATCATTACTCTCCAAATGCATTAGGTTGGTGTTTCAGGATGAATATAATATTTTTGAGTGAATCATTATTAGGAAGCTTCGTAGCATCCATTCTTGGTGGAGATATACTTTTGCCCATGTTATACTGACATTGAATCACAACAGACAAGTGATGTAGCTGCCATCCTGCCATAATTGGTTTTTTGCCTCTTTTAAAGGATGTGCTGTAACATTGCTCTTTTTCTAAAATGGCCATGTACAGATACAGAGTAAAACTACTTTTCCTATTTTTTTTTTTTAAAAACATGGAAATGAGTAAAGTTTGAAAAAACGTTCTCTGTGGAGTTTGATGTGCTGAGACGCTAACATTTGTGCCTGAAAGCATGGTGTCTAATGGACTCATGTACACTAGAAAGATTGTGCATTTCATCAAAATTGTTATTTTCCTGGTTTTATTTAGCTGGTGTTAGTTTTGTGCTTCATTTTTTTTTGCATTTCAAGCACATCAATCTTAAACTTGATGTGTAGATATTTTTCCATTCCGTAGACTTCGTGCCTCACCGAAGTAATATTTGGCTATTCTTCTCTTGCCTGAAAATTTGATCTGTGCAATTTCTTTCTTAGGTCTGCATAAATCTTTCAGAAGGATTGTATCATTTAGACATTGCGCTGGAGTCTATTTTTTGAATGTGATGTTAGAAATAATCTGCCTTTGTATGTAGAGTACATTTATTTCATTCTATTTTTGTTGTATGCGTTTTTATTTTGTTTTATCTTACCAATCTTTTCTAATGCTGTCTTGGCAATGTTTTGAACATAAAACCTTTTTACTATGAATTTTCAGTCATTTGGTGGTTGTTAGTTTTGGATTTTGAATTTTTGTCTTGAGTTGAAGGATATCATGTAATTAACTGTGCTCGAGGTATGAAGATGATCCCTCTGTTCGTACGATGTTAAAGGGAATAGGGAATAAATTGTGATAAACTTCTAAACAAATTTGTACTGCTGATTTTTGTAGTATAAACTCCATCAAATGAATTACAATGTTCAAAATTTTTTCACTTTTAATTATTATTTTTTTGGTGTGAGGTGAACCCACTCACACACCCGCATACAAATCAAATCATAATCACATTGTTTGTTAAACTCAAGTACTGCTACATCATTCAGCCACAAATATCTTTGACCATACTTGCATTTTACCAGGTATCACAAGCTTATGTCCGTATGCACCTGTATGTCAGGCTAATTCTAGAAAACAAGGTATCTTAGATTTAAATAACTATTAACTCAAAAATTGTAAAGATTTTCACTCCAGATAACTTTATCTACACATGGCTGTAGTTTTAAAAGTAAAGCCAATATGGCTGTGAGATATTAATTTGACTGGAACAGCAAAGTCATTTCCATGGCTAGGTGGACTTCTCACTAAGTATCAGCTATCTTTACATTAAAATATTTACAAACAGCTGGATTTAAGTAAGTCCACAGGAAAAACTAGCATTGCGTTTCCATGATGGAAAACTTGTTTTTCTAAACTAATTATTTTAAAATACCAGTATCATTAATTGCTGCAAAACCTACAACTCAATGCCACTTCCGAGCAAAAGTTGCTTGTTTTTATCTCAAAACGACACTAATCTTTCTTTCAGCACCTATACAAAACATGAATAAATAAAAATGGCAAGACCTATCAGCTATACTCGTGGTGCAAGGGAGTTGCCGACTGGGTGACCATAATTCTGCACATGTGCACACATTTTTTTTTATTTTTTTTGCACCCGCTTAAATACTAGTATTCACCAGTAAGCTTACTCTTAAATGCTTGTCATGGACGGAAAAGGTCGGCCTCAACTCCCAATTGAGCTGAGCGTTGGCGCGCAGGGCGCCGCCGACTGCTCGTGGCAGCCGACTGCTCGTGGCAGCCGACGCACTCGAGAGGCGGGGGAGGGGGAGGGGGCCGAGGGAAGGCCCACGCGGCGCGGCCCGCTCGACGCCTCGCCCCCTTCCCCCTGGAGGGTCTAGATCACAGCATCACAGTTCGCATGGGCCGCTTGTTGCTCCGCTGGAGTGCTCGGCGGGTCTGCTTCCACACGTAGCGTGTAGTTACTAGCGTGTTGATTGGGTCAGATGCCCCTGGGTCGCGGGTCCCGGCGGGGTGCTCCCGGCCGGCGGGGTGCTCACGGTGAGGTGGCGAGGCGCTCCGCCGCGTTCCGCACGATCTCCGGGTGCAGCAGCAGGTCGGAGCCCTGCAGGCCGCGCACCACGGCGGCCATGGCCGTGTCCAGGGACCGCCGCGACGCCGCGGGCACCGCGTAGCGCCGCACCTTGTTGGTCTCCGAGGGCGCCATGGCGTCCATGTACTCGGGCGCCAGCACCAGGGGCTGCGCGGCCGCGTTCGGCTGCGGACAGGACGGCTGAGTAAGGGACCTCGCACTCGTGGGAGAGAGAGAGAGAGAGAGAGAGAGAGAGAGAGAGAGAGAGAGAGAGAGAGAGAGAGAGAGAGAGAGAGAGAGAGAGAGAGAGAGAGGCGCGGGGCGAATGAGTCTCCCTCGAGGGGTGAATCACTCAGCGTTTCCGTGTACACATGAGTACACTGAGTACGGGCTAATGTGTACACATGAGTACACTAGTGAATCCCCCCCGCTTCGGTCTCCCTTTCGGTACTCACCTGCGACGGGAAGATGGCGAGCGTCTCGGAGGGGTAGGGCACGGACGGCGAGGCGTCGGCGTCGGTGGGGGCTGGCACGGCGGCCACGTGCTGCGAGGACGCAGCGCCCAGGCTGCCGGCCCTGTGAGACCCTGACGCGGACGGGGCGGGCTGCAGCACTAGAAGCCCGGCCTGGAGGCTGCCTGGCACTTGGGGAACATGGGGTGGTTGGTGAGAAACAGGACGAACCACCAGCTCACATGCACAGGATGGAGATTCACAACACCGGCCCCACGGGCGAGCTGACTTCGTTCCGCCTGCCGGTGGGCGCGTGCCATTCACTTACGTGTGCCTGCCGACCCAGTCGCCGAGGGGCCGGTGGGCGCCAGGCCCGCGCGGTGAACGGAGTGCCCGGGGTGGACGGACGCGTGGGCGTGCGAGGCGGCCGCGGCCATGGCACCGAGGCCGCCGTGGGCCAGAGGGCTCGCGGCGTGCCCGAAGCCGGCTCGGCTGTACTCGTTGAGGAGGGACACGGCCGAGTTGTAGCCTGGAAAGCAAGCGGCAGCGCGGCGCCACAGGGCGGCCGTTATTGCAGTGTGGTGGCGGGGTGTGGCCCGGCTGGCAGCAGCGGGTGAGGCCAAGCGGTTCATGCTCGGTGCGTGGTGCTGGCGGGCTTACCGTGGCCGGAGGGCGCTGGCGGCAGGTACTGCGGCGCGGCGTACTGGTAGCCGAGCGCGGGGCCGGGGACGGGTGCACCGTACCCGGGGGCGGCGTAGTGCGCGGGGCCCGAGGGCGCCGACGGCACCGTGTGCACCTCGTCGTGGCCGCCGTGGCCGAGGGCCTTGGCCAGGACGCTCTTGCCGAACTCGGTGAGCTCCTCGCCCTTGGAGGCCAGCTTGCGCCCCTTGGCGGCCACCAGGTGACCCTTGGCCGTGATCAGCTTGCCCTTGAGGGCCAGCACGCCGCCGCCGATGACCTTGGCGGCGTCCAGCAGCTTCTGCAGGATGCCCTTCTTGAAGTCCCACAGGCTAAAGTGCGCCTTGTCACACTGCGAAAGAGGAATCATCGCCCACATTAACACCGCTATTCAGCTTGTTCTGAATCCCCGAGAGTTTGCGGAAACCTGACGCCAGTAATCGTAACAACCCTTTTCCCGACATTCTCATCTCGAAAGCCATGCACAGCCTGCGATAACATGAGCATTCAAACCCACCGACTCCACCTCCCGCCGAAGCGCCTCCCGCGCTTGAATGGATCTCGCCTGACGAGCGCGCGTGTCTACGAGTCGGGGGCGTAGAGGGGAAGGGGCGTCCCACGCGGTCTATCACTTTCTCCGGGCGTGCCATAATCCTCGAGGTCCGGCGTGCGCGCGGCCGCCCCACCCATGTCAGTATGATGCCCCGTCACTATCAGGCGAGCGTGGCGCTGCGCGGCGGCCGCGTCCCGAGTCCAGCACTCCGCGGCTTCCGGACAGGGAGCGTCCGCGCCGCGCACAGTGGAACAGTCAGAAGACCGTTGAGGCGGCCAAAATTTTTTACGCGTTTTGAGCTCCAGAGTCGCTAAATGGGACTCGAATCGAACGTGTGACCCCACCGATGGATTGCTCCCCAAACGAGGAATCCATTGATGGGGTCACACGTTTGATTCGAGTCCCATTTAGCGACTCTGGAGCTCAAAACGCGTCCGGGATTTTGGCCCCCTCAACGGTCTTCTGACTGTTCCACTGTGCCGCGGTGGGCCGATGACAGAGCAGCGCCTGCCAAGGGCGGGGTAGGCCAGCCCGCAACACGCGGCACCGCGGCGGGCTGGCCTACCGCGGACTCTATCCCCGCCCACCGCCCCACCCCTGCCGTGAGATGCGGAGGAACGATCGTCGCTCTGTCTCTCTCGCACCCGTGAGGAGAGCCCCATTAGTGGGACAGAGACAGAGCGACGACTGCCGGTGCCGCCGCGCCTCTCGCTTCCTCTCGCCGCGTTTACTTCCTGTTCGCCGCGCGGCTCGCGGCGCGGCCGGGGAAGACCAGGACCGGTCGCGCGGATTGGGGCTATCTTTAAATGCAGCCGCTCGCGGCGCGGACGCGAACCTCGCGAACCCTGCGCCTGCGCCCCGCCAGACCCAAGGCGCCGGCAGTCTGCTTCCTCTCCAAGTTACACCCGCTTGCCGCGCATGGCGCCCCAAAGAGGGCGCAGGCACACGCACACACTCACATGCACATAATACTTACACACACATCCACAAACATTCACACACACACACACACACACACTCACGTGCTCTACATAAGCGGTCGGTTTATGCGCCGAATGACGAGTGGAATCCCAAACGGAAAGTGAAACCGCGCAGAACGGCGGCAACGGCAGCTGCAGCGGGTCAGTGTCCGAGTTCCGAGTCACACACACACACAGAGAGAGAGAGAGAGAGAGAGAGAGAGAGAGAGAGAGAGAGAGAGAGAGAGAGAGAGAGAGAGAGAGAGAGAGAGAGAGAGAGAGAGAGAGAGAGAGAGAGAGAGAGAGAGAGAGAGAGAGAGAGAGAGAGAGAGAGAGAGGCCCCGAAGGTGCCCCGACGGGTGACCGCCGGACTGGACTGGACCGTTCGGCTCACGTAATGTGCGTAACAGGGACCCCTTAGGGACCGACCCGACGACGGACGGGGTCATTATGGCATTGCTGGAGAAAACACTGTGACCGTGACGTCACGTCCATCGCCGCGACGCCACGCGGGGTCACGTGGTCACGGCGCGGCCGCGTGTCGTGCGTGACCATCGCGTGCGCCGAAAAAAGCAAAACAGCGCAAAACTAGGTGAGCTGGTGTTACGCGGCGCGCGATGAGCCGGAAAAGGATTCCCATCCAGTTAGGCGCAGCTCTATGCGCTGCGAGCGGCCGGCCCGGCGCGTTGCGGCGCGGGGACGCGGCTCCACGCGTGGAGGAGAAACCCGATCCTTTCTGGGTCACTTCGCCAAATTACACGCGCGGTGGGAAACGCCCGCGAGGCTCGCCCACAAAGGGGAGATGTGACGGAATTTCGCACAGCGGAGCTGCGGAGACGAACACGCCGGACAAAATGGGCGCTGTCACGCTGCGGCGCGGATGGAAGGCGAACGCGAACGCGCGCGCGCGCACACACACACACACACACACACACACACACAAACAAACACACACTAACACACACTAACACACACACAGACACACTCGCCACCCACGACGGGTGCACCTCGTGGGAAGACTCGGCACAGCTGGTAATTAAGGGTCAGTTGACGTCGCGCTCCAGTAACAAACAAACAAACAAACAAACAAAGGGCCAAAGTGACGGGATAAGCGCTGTGGTTCCACGGCGACTCTGTGGCGCCAATAAGTGAATCGTTTCCGCGCTGCGAGCCGGTGCCGCCTACCTTGGTGCCGTAGTTGTGGAAGTGCACGTGGTGGGAGCTCTTGGCGCCGAGGTAGCCCAGCTTGTGGTTGATGACGCTGCCCAGGAGGTGCGACGGCAGCGCGCCGGTGCGCTTCACGCGGTCGGCCTGGCCGCCGTCTTGGGGCGGGGCCCCCGCCAGGAACTGGTCGGCGGCCTGGCCCTGCAGGTCGCGGCCTTGGAAGGGCTGCTGCTGCGCGCTGGCGTCGCTGGCCGCGCCCTCCACGGCGTCTCGCCCGTCCTCGGCGCCGTCCTCGCCCTGCTGCTGGTGCAGCGCGCTGCTGCCCAGGAAGGCCATGAACGTGTCGAAGAAGCTGCTGCCGGTGCCGGGGTCCGCGCTGGCGTCCGCCTCGGCGTCGGCCCGCCTGTCCGCCACGGCCTCCGCCACGGCGCCCAGGCTCGGCGCGGGCAGGCAGGACGCCGCCAGCATCGCGGCTAGCAGCAGCGGCATGGCGTGGGCCTGGAAGCAATTGATGATGGCGATCATGATGACGGTGATGAAGAGCAGAAAGTCCGCGTGCCGTTCCCGGAAGAGCCACACTGCCCTAGGGCTGGCTCGACCGTTAACCTGTTTAGGATTTTGAACAGTCGAATTGTCCGCCCCCCCTCCGCCGCCCCCGATACCTTTAGTTTACTTGAGGTATCTTCCTCTTTTATTTTTACTATATTCATATATGTATGCATTGGCCCAGCTCTAGGCCAACCTCCTCAGGCCAAGCTCCATAGGCCAACATGCATCTGCATCTGCAAAAAAGCCAGCTCAGCATCCAGGCCGAAGGCGTTCCCCTGGCTAGTATTATCTTTTTAATGTGTCGACGGCATCAAAATGTTTGAAACCGTGGCCGTCCGCTGCCGTCCGTACGCCGGCCGGAACGCGACAACGCGACCTGCGTGTGTCGGCGTGCCTTTGCGTGGACTGTCCCGCGGAGTCACCGCGCTGGCCGCTGCATTGCCGGGCACGCGTCCGATTCTCACACTTTCGCGCGTCTTTCTTAAAGAAATACTAAGTTGGTCACGGCAAACCGTCATCTCGGGGCTGGAGGCAGGGCCGCAGCGAAAGTCGCCACAACAGTGTGGGCGACACTTGCGGGCTAAAAACGGCAACGACCGGCCGGCCGAACGCACAGTGGGTCAGAAGACCGTTGAGGTGGTCAAAATTCGAGACGCATGTTGCGCTCCAGAGTCGCTAGATAGCATGAGAATCGAACGTGTGTGACCCCACCAATGGATCCCTCGTTCGGAAAGCAATCCATCGGTGGGGTCACACGTTCGATTCACGTCCTATTTAGCGACTCTGGAGCTCAAAACGCGTCTCGAATTTTGGCCGCCTCAACGGTCTTCTGACCCACTGTGGAACGCTCTGCCGACGCAGGGGACGATGCCGCGCTGGGAAAGGCGAAAGGCCCGAAGTGGACCAACGGCTGTTATCGCAGCAGCGACACACTGGCACGGAAACGCGGTGAGGTAACCTACCCTCATCTGGGAAGTCACGCGGGCTGCGTTATTGTTATTCATCAACGGGTTTGTATTTCTTTCCGCCAGGACCTTTCTACCCCCAAGGACCGCGGCCGAGCTTTCCCGGCTGATCGGGCGCCGTGCGTGCGCCGTTGCGCAACGGGAGGCTCTGGGCGTGCGCTTGCAGTGCCTCATGCAGCCGCCGCGCTCCGCTGGCAAGGGCTGCACTCGCCGCTCGGCTCATCGCTTCACTGATCTACGGCTCGCCTGTTCCGGACTGAATGTCTGACGGCCTCGCTCGCCTCGGACTCGAGGGGTCCACCACTCTGTGGTAATCGTGTGTCCACTTCGTCCAGTTATCAACTGTAATCACATGCTGAAACTGGATATTTTTGCTGTTTTTATCGGCTTTTGGTCTTTTTTTTTTTTCTTGTGAAAATAGGCCAAAAATGCTCTTAGCTGGCCAAAATTATAGAGTTTTTTTTTTTTTTTTTTTGTTTTTTTTAGTATTTTGTAGGTAATCACAGGCAATCAGTAATCCTGTGTACACTCTTGGGCTGCTCAAAGAACACTAGACACTCACGAAGCAGTCAAAGGACGTCAAAAAGACGTCATAATGATGCCTTTTTTGTCGAAATTTTGACTACAATTGGTCATATTGATATCAAATTGACATCAAGGAGAGCATTTCGTGTTCTTGGGGTGAGTGGTGGTGGTGGACCCCATGCTCGGACTGCATGCCTCTCCGATTTAGCTGTTCGTGGACCCTTGACGATTCCTTTGGGTTTAGGGTGCTGTCATATGTGCCCGTTTTGTTTTTGTTTTTGTTGTTGTTGTTGTTGTTGTTGTTCCGCCAGCCGTCCATAGTGGCTCTGCCTTTGTTTGTGGTTCTGCTGCTTAGTCACCTGCCTGCGGGCCGAACAGTGCCTCGACGCTGGGCGACGCGTGGTCGTCGGCACGTCGTCGCTCAGGTGCAGCAGCGCCGCGCCGCGCCGCCGCCCTGCACCGTGACCTTAGGATGCACCGCGGCGCCGAGGAGGCAGCCTCTGTGATGCAACGACACGTAACCGTGGAGGGGGCCGCCCGCGTCCCGCGCGCGCTCCGCCAAGATCAAGACCGCCCCCCTCTCCCCTGTCCAGGGCGGGACCGGCGAGCGAGCGGAGCACTTTCACTTGGCTGCTGCTGCTGCTGCTGGACCGACCTACGTCCGCACGTCGCGGCGTGCGCCTCGCCGGGGAGGAGGTCGTTTTACACTTAGCCTTTGTTGATCCGGTAAATAAAGCGAACCCATCACGACGCCGCACAGTGAGTCGCAAGACCGCCGAGGCGGCCAAAATTCTACACGCATTTTGAGCTCCGGAGTCGTCGAATGGGACTCGAATGGAACTTGTGACCCCACCAATGGATTGCTCTTGGAAGGAGGAATACATTGGTGGGGTCACACGTTCGAATCGATTCCCATTCAGCGACTCTTGAGCCCAAAACGCGTCTAAAATTTTGGTCGCCTCAGCGGTCTTTTGACCCACTGTGCGGCGTGCTCGCTGGGTACCGGCGCCGAGCCCGGCCCACACTGTGCATCCCGGGGCCGTCGTCCTGCAGACCGCTGCCTTGTCGTGCTCTCTTCGCTCTGTCTCTCTCGCACCGCTGCGCCGCGCCCTATGAGTGCGACAGAGACAGATTGACGAAACGACGATATTTCAGATTCTGGCGGCAGGCGATGCATTCGGCTGGGGGGGCGGACCGGGTCGCTGCATCCTCTCGACCGGTAGAAGCCCCGCCGCCCTTGAAGGCCCGAACCTCCTGGACTTGACGGCTTTGTCGTGGAAAAGCACGCGGTGGTTGACCGGGTGGCTAATGGCGCCGGGCCGGCCGCGGACACTGACACCCGGAGCGGCGCGGACCAGCCAGGTTCACTGGCCGTCTTGGGCAATCCGGGTGGAGAGCGCGCCTCCACCTCCACCACGAGGCGCATGTGGAATGGATGCGCCTGCACACTATAGGTTTTTGTACAAAATAAGATGTGAGAAATGTGAGACATCACAGTTTTTTGTGCAAATGAAACTTTTCGTACATTTTTCGTACGAAAATCTGCACAAATTTCCCTACTTTTTTTTATTTTACAAAATTTCGTACAAACTTTTACGAAAAGTTCATCTGCACAAAAAACTGTGATGTCTCGTACAAAATTGTGCATAACATTTAGTGTGCGGGCAGCTCGTCCAAAAATGACACACGTTCAGGTCGAGGCCCTGGGGCGCGGCCCGGCGTGGCAGTGACCCCCGCGACGCCGGTGGTTGCGCAGCCCATCCGCGGAGCCTCGCGTGCCTCGCGGGGAGATATTGCCGCACTCCGCGGACTCCAAGAAGGCTGTCGTTGTCGTCGTCGTCCGCTCGCGTGCCGCCGCGGCTCTACTATTTTCCGTCTCGCTGGGCGGCGGCCGGCTGCGATTCCGGAAAGCGGCGTCGTCGCTCTGTCCCTCTCGCACTCATGGGCCGGTCCAGGGCGACGAGCCCCCTCCTCAGAGTGAGGAGGCTATACTGGGCCCGGCGGCCCACCCACGCCACGCGGCGCCACGCCCCGCTTTGGCGCATTACGGCGCATTGCGAGGAAAGCGAAATGATTCAACATGTAGTGCGTGACGGAGTACCTGCATCCTGAAGGCGGCCCGCGTGGACGGCGCGCTGACGGCGACCCCTGGACGGGCAGGGCCTGGAGCAGTGCCTGGAGCGGTGCCTGGAGCGGGGTGCCTCAGCAGGCAATCAGGAGCGGCAAGACCTACGGACACACAGCCACAGATTAGCACGGGACCGGGGGGGGGGGCCTCGAAAAAATCAATGTACACGAGTAAAAAAATAATCAAAATTAAAACCAGAAACATTTTTTTAAAAAATCAAACGTCAAAAAAATCACTGAAAAAAGAAAAAGTATTCTATTTCTTTGGTTTACAGAGTGTTTCCATTTGATTTCTTCTTAATTTGGTTTCATAATGAGTAAAAACCTCAGATCCTTTCATCCTTTTTAAGACTCCAATGACCCCTGTAAGTTAGGCAATTGTACTCAAAAGAGGTAAAAAAAATCAATCGAATAAAATAAAAAAAATTTAAAAAAATCCTAAATAAAAAAAAAACAACATTGTACGCTTTGGACCTCGGTGACACACCCCACACACAACCTGGAAACCGTACTCAAGTGACGTAACACGGAGTGTGGGTGATTACACGTGAATTGGACCAGATCTGCGTATGTTGGTGACTGAAGCGACTCAGAATGACGACCGACGTCGGCGCCTCGGTTTGGCATTCCCTTTCCAGAGTCGGGACGCCGGCTTCCTTGGACGAGTTTCGTTTGGACCCCCAAAAGCCGGAAAACCGTGACGCTCGCGGTCCCATCATCGCGGCCGAGCACGCGGCTGTTCCGGGCCGGGGGCGCCAGTCACAGTGTCACGGAGTGTCAAGTCACCGTCACGGCAGGTGTGTGACGGAAGTGGCGGGCCGGGCCGCAAGATTTACAGCGGCGTCGCTGCGAGACCGCACGACGTATGGGGCCGGCAGGAAAGCGTCTTGCCGGGAGAGCGGCGCTGCTGCTTCCAGGCGTCAGTCGCCTCGGTGAAGGCCTGAAGGCCCCGGGCCTCTCCAGTTCGGTTTTACGGTGCTGCCCCTCGTCCTGTCGGTGTGCGGCGCCAGGTGTCGCGCGACCGGCGTACTCGTTCGCCGGGACGCTGCGTCAGCGCGTCCGCGTGCCAAGGCGTCGCTAGTAGTATAGATGCCCCATTGTAACAGCCGCCATTTTGATTAGGTTGGGTTGGGGTAGGGGAGGCATAGAAGGGGAGGGGGACCGCATGTTACAATGGGGAATCAAATTGGCGGCTGTTACGATGGGGTATCTTTACTATGTGTCGCTGGTGAGCGCGTTGGACCACGTGGATTCCAATTCAATCAAACCTCGCGTGACCATGCACCGCATGAGCACGCACCTTCGACCGCTGCACAGAGCGGTGGCGCCCGACGGGTGGCCGGTCCCAGGACGCGCTGCCGTTCGGCGGGGCTGCATGCGGCGTCCGTCAGCCTCCCTGTGCTGTGTAGTGTACAACAAGCCCCCCAAAGCTCCGCTTTGTTCCCCACAGCAGATCGACGGCCACACCCGTGGTGCGTGTGCGCGCGCCACAACGATTAGCATCGTGGAGAGCGCAAGTCACCACGTGACGCAGCCGAGGCGCTTGCGCACTGTGGGTCAGAAGACCGTTGAGGCGGCCAAAACTCTGGACGCGGTTTGAGCTCCAGAGTCGCTAAATGGGACTCGAACCGAACGTCGAACGTGTGGCCACACCAATGGATTGCTCTCCAAACGAGGAATCCATTAGAAGCGAGGGGGAAATAACTGGCCAAAAGCATGTACACCAAAAATTAAATTTAAAAAAATTTCAAAAATTTCAAAAAGTTTTCATGAAAATTTGAAAATTTTTGAAGATTAATCGTAAAAAGTCACGAAATTGTGTTTCCAGGACCGACCAAACATTGATTATTTTTCACTGCCCACCTCAGTGTGCTTCAAAGGCACGGCAATGCGCACTCACTACTATCTGCCGTGGTGGCTGGACGTGTCGATGCGTCGATTTCCCGGTACGAGGATCGGCGGTTCAAATCTTATTACTTCACAACTTTTTTTCTCTGACCGCTGCTCATTGCCACCTCAACAGCCCGCTTCAACCGACACCAGACATGACCCGTGGTGGCTGAGGGCGTAAAGGCGTCCGACCCCGACAGTAAGGTTCGGGGATCGAATCCCAAAAATGCCTTTCATTTTTCGACTGGCTTCCTCCCACTGCGACTCAAACCCGTCGTCCAACACTCGGCAGACGTGCAAGTCAGGGTGGTGTAGTGGTCTAGGCTCAATCCAGGCCATTACACCCGGGTGTCTAAAAAGCAGTCCGCTTCGGCGGATTGGCCTCGGCACTGGTTCGATCCCCGATCGAGCCAGCCACTCGAGATTGGTCGCGAGTGGGTCCATTCCGATTCGTCGGATGGAGTTGATAAGTCCTTTGAAGCTGGCCCACTGACTGCATGTTCGGGTCTGGGAGCGCCGGACAGCGGGTGTACCATTTGGGTACCGACCAGCCTGCGCAAACAAAAGCTCCCAAAACTACTCTCTCTCTCTCTTTCTTTCTTTCTCTGTCTCTCTATCGTCTCTGCCTTACTCTACTCTGCCCATGTTTGAGGCGTGTCGGCGTCCTCGGGTCCTACTGGGTCCCCCGGCGTACGATATCGAAGTCGCTGGATCGGATTAACCCCAGTTACCTGATAGCACCGGTTCCCATCCCGAACACCGAAGTAAAGCAGGAGGCCTCCCCATTAAGACTGGGGAGGGGGTGTAGAGTTCCATTTTTTAAATTTATTTTTACTTAAACACGATCGCCAGCGCCCGGGAACACCGTTTCCCATATCCAAACACCAAAAATTTCAAAAAATTCAAAAAATTTCAAGAAATTTAAAAAAAACGTACACAAAAATTTCGAGTTGTTTCCCCCTTGATTAGAAGGCTCACACGTTCGATTCGAGTCCTATTTATTGACTCTATAGCTCAAAACGGGTCCAGAATTTTGGCCGCCTCAACGGTCTTCTGACCCAGTGTGTTGCGGTCGTGGTCGCAGTGCCGCCGTGCTCCGCGGGTGCGGCCGCCTGTCGCTTGGCCGTCCGGCTGCTGGACTGTAGCACACGCCCTATGCCGCGCGACTCGCACCTGTTCCTGTTCCTGTTTCCCCCCAAGAGAGCCGCGCCCCCAGACGAAACCCGGACCCCGAGTTCGAATCCCGGCGGCCGCTACGTAACTCTTGTTTCCCCGACTCGGCATGAATTCGGGCCCATTAACAGCGAAAGACAGCGAACGGGCCGGCAGTGCGGGGCGGCGACGTCGGGCTTTCGACACCGCCGCCCCTCTGCTCCAGATATCGGCATGCGACGTGCCGTGAGTCCATCCGCGGAATGCATTTTTCACGATCTCTGCGCGTGTTGGCTCATTTGCCTCATTTGCAAGGCGCTTTCTACCGGTGGCGACAAAGAGCGCGCCGTCAAACCGCGGGGGAGGAGGCGCCAGCACAGCACAGCGACACGTCGTCGTGGTCTGGCCGCGGCCACCGTCGTCACCGCCAGTCGGACTCATCGCGGAATGAAGTGGACGAGCATCGCGGCGCCGCCGAACCAACAGTGAAAGCTTTTTCTCACGCGCGGCGCCGCGGGGCGGGGCGTGGTGGGGCGTGGTGGAGCGGGGGGCGCAGCGGCCGGCTTGTGCAGTGCATCTGATCGGACTGACAAGCCAGCAGAGCTTTGTCCTCTTCACTGCCCCATTGGCAAGTGCGAGTGGAGTGGAGCACCGCCGCCGCCTCCCCTCCTGACTTCCTGGCTTGACGCGGAGGCCTGTCCCGGAAAACGGCCCCGGAGGACGGCCCCGGAGGACGATCCTGGAGGACGATCCCGGAGGACGATCCCGGAGGACGGTCCTGGAGGACGGTCCTGGAGGACGGTCCCAGAGTCCTGGCCGTCCGCCCCGGATAGGCGGCCCACCCCTGAGGACGCCACTGCCGGTGACATCACACGGCAGCCTGCCATCCGGGTGCTTATAGCCTTCCCACGCAGTGGAAACTCGAACTGCGTGTCTCCGGCCTCGAGCCGAGCTCTGATGCGTGTCCCTCGTCACATGCTTTTCACAAATCTAAACAATTATTTTTTTCACAAATTTGTTGACAGGCGAGCGAGATAACGGTCACCTGGAATCAAGTTTAGTCACACTCTGCAAGAGGAACCACCTTTCAACTTCGGGGTTCAAATTTCTGAGTTATTGCCGATTTATGCCGATATCGACTTTGGGGTGACTTGCGTCGAGACGCCGAGGGTTTCGGTGCACCACTCCACCACTCACCGTGACGGCTGCGTCGCCCTGCTGGCGCCGGGTAATCCAACGGAACGCTCCTGGCACACTGTCACACACACGGGGGACGTGACGGCGTGGCGGCGAGGGTCGCGGACTCGGGGCGCGGACTCGGGGCGCGGCGGCGGCTTAGCGGTTCGGCTGTGGCGCGCGGGGCGTCGCGGCGTGGTCTGCGCTGGTCAACGCGACGGCCCGGCGCGATAGCTCCACTTGACTCTCACTCCTAACCTAACCTCACTTCCTCCTTTCGTTCTTTCCTCGGCCGCCCCCGCCCCGCCCTCCCCCTCCACAGGACGTACCCCTCCCAGCCCGCCGCCGCCGCCGCGCCGCCCCCACCCCCTCCACCTCCCCGGAGAGCCACCGAGAGCGCCTCGGGGGGTCCGGAGGAGGAGAAGGAGGAGGATCCCGGAGCCGAAGGGCCACCAGGGACCGCAGGGAAGGACCGGGGAGTTCGGTCCCTGAGCGTGGCGGGACTGTCTGCCTGGCGGGGGCCATGGCTCCTGCAGCGGCGCCAGGTAGGCTGTCCCGTGGCACAGCAGCGCATGGCGGGACTGCCTGCCCAGCAGGCTATTGCTCTCTGGGCCCAAAAACAAGCCGAGCGCGGCGTGCAGTGCAGGGACGTGGACGTGGGGGGGGGGGGAGACACCGCGGAATGCCTTCTTGGCGACATCCATCTCATTATTGCATCGCTGGCCGGGCCGTTCGTTACGAGGAGCGAGCACGTCGTCATGGCCCACTTCCTCGAGTGGCGTGTGCTGGACGATGGACACTGACCGCGACGAGTCGAACGATGGCAACTCGCGCGGCACCAGGCTGAATCCGAACTGAGCTTTGGTCGCTCTGTCGCCCTCCTCGCACTCACAGGGCGTGCCGCGGGGGCGCGAGAGAGACGGGGCAGAGCGGCGCAGCGCGGAGCGGCATCAGACTACAGGCCGGCGAGCGGCGTTCCGAACCAGCCGGGCGGGTCCGGCCGGCTCCGGCCGGGTCCCGCGTCCCGCGGCGTCCAGCTGGGGAGGCCGGAAGTGACCGGAAGCAACCGGAAGGGATCGAGCCGAGCACGAGACGATCTGGACGACGGTCTGGAGAGAGAAGGGAGAACGGGACCGGCCAGGCCGAGCGGCGTTATGAACGTAGTTGGCAGCGACAACAAAAAGGATGCGCAGAAAACAAAACTAACCCACTGAACCCGAATAAGGTGTCACATGTGACGGACCGCTCGTTCGCCCCGTGTTACGGCTGCTCACGTAATCCCCTTCCCCGAAACCCGGCGAAACCCGCTAATCTCGTTGGTTCGGAACCGGACTTCCTCGGCAATGAATGCCTGGCCCGGCGGCGTGGCGCCGGAGCCTGCTGCAACAACGGTGTTAATCGGCGTGCTATCCACACTAAATCCTTATGCACTTTTTAGCAGGTGATACCTTGAGGGGGAAATAACTGGCCAAAAGCATGTACACCAAAAATTAATTTTTTTAAAAAAATTCAAAAATTTTGAAAAGTTTTATTGAAAATTTGAAATTTTTTGAAGATTTATTGTGAAAAATCACGAAATTGTCTTTCCAGGACCGACCCAACATTTGTTATTTTCCACTGCCCTCCCCAGAGTGCTTCAAAGGCACAGCAATCCCCAATTCCATCATCTGCCGTGGTGGCTGGACGTGTCGATGCGTCGGTTACCCGGTACGAGGGTCGGCGGTTCAAATCTTATTACTTCACAGCTTTTTTCTCTGACCGTTGCTCATTGTCACGTCAACAGCCCGCTTCAACCGACACCAGACATGACCCGTGGTGGCTGAGGGCGTAAAGGCGTCCGACCCCGACAGTAAGGTTCGGGGATCGAATCCCAAAAATGCCCTTCATTTTTCGACTGGCTTCCTCCCACTGCGACTCAAACCCGTCGTCCAACACTCGGCAGACGTGCAAGTCAGGGTGGTGTAGTGGTCTAGGCTCAATCCAGGCCATTACACCCGGGTGTCTAAAAAGCAGTCCGCTTCGGCGGATTGGCCTCGGCACTGGTTCGATCCCCGATCGAGCCAGCCACTCGAGATTGGTCGCGAGTGGGTCCATTCCGATTCGTCGGATGGAGTTGATAAGTCCTTTGAAGCTGGCCCACTGACTGCATGTTCGGGTCTGGGAGCGCCGGACAGCGGGTGTACCATTTGGGTACCGACCAGCCTGCGCAAACAAAAGCTCCCAAAACTACTCTCTCTCTCTTTCTTTCTTTCTCTGTCTCTCTATCGTCTCTGCCTTACTCTACTCTGCCCATGTTTGAGGCGTGTCGGCGTCCTCGGGTCCTACTGGGTCCCCCGGCGTACGATATCGAAGTCGCTGGATCGGATTAACCCCAGTTACCTGATAGCACCGGTTCCCATCCCGAACACCGAAGTAAAGCAGGAGGCCTCCCCATTAAGACTGGGGAGGGGGTGTAGAGTTCCATTTTTTAAAATGTATTTCTAGTTAAACACAATCGCCAGCGCCTGGGGACACCAATTCCCATATCCAAACACCAAAAAATTCAATTTTGAGTGTGTCAAGCGGCCGCCGTCGTGGCATCGCAGGGAAAGGTGGGAGAGGGTCGGTAGGTAGGAAGTGGCTCTAAACTCGTCACGTGGTCCATGACGCACCCCTCCGCGCCACACCACAGGGGGTCTCGTTCTCGTGGGACTCCGATGCGAAAGGACTCTACGAGCGCCCAGCCCAAAACGAGCCCTGGCCGAGCCCAGCGCGGTTCAGTGGGTCCTGGCGGGGCGTGGCGCGGCGTGCAGGGAGGGGCCGGGCCGGGCCAGGCCTCCTGTTGCACGTTTCGTAACAGGATGAGACCACTCCATCCGGGAATGTTTTTCTTTATTTTGTAAGGTCGCCTGCGAGGGGGATTCCGTTCAGAGCGATTTCTCCTTCAGGGGCACCTCGCGGTAATGCTTCATCCAGCGAGGTGTGTCGTCGGTGTGTGGATATTGAGTGATGGGCCTTCCGCAGAAAGAAAAGAAGTTAGTGCAAGGAGCTCGCGAGTGGCGACTTCACACGGGCGAGCCCAGAGCCGGCGTTTGAATTCCAGCAATATTTTCATGTTTCCATTTAGTTGCGAGGAAATGCATTTAAACGACGGCAAAATTGTGTTTGTATCAAAGTTTTATTGAGATTATTTTGACATACTTATGCAGTCTGAAAATAAGTGGGACAGACACAACAAGCAAATGTATACAAATTGTTTTGGTTTGGAGATCACTATTCTTTTTTTTTCCCTTTTCTTTTAATAGAGCAGGTAAACAAAGTTGAAAAGCATTGCTGAAGTTTGTGGAAGGAAAATAAAATACTGCTATTACAATATCACAACACACTGGTGAGTGACAGACTTATAAAGTATTTGCAAAAGAGCATAAATTATGAAAAATGGGAACCAGTCTTGGAATTCACATCAGGATATACATAAATTGCAAATATAATTGGGGATGAACTTTTAAATGCAAGCACCAGTTGATGCACAATTGTTTATAATTAAAAATAAGGCTTCATCAGACTTTAGAATAAAATATACTGATCAAGCCTAGGTCTAACTTAAAAATATACATATAAATATAGGAAATTATATAAAATGGAAAACATGACTCGTCACAATCCATCATAGGAGATATAGTAAAGAAACAAACCAACATTGGGACAGCATGCACCAACAATAAACGACAAGCAATAATATAATAAAAATTATAACATATTCAAGACTCATGGAACATGAAAACAAATAAGGCTAACCAGCAAAGCGTAGCATGAATTTAACAGCTTTACCATTGTCAGATACAAATTAATTAAGTCATAAAAGTGACAGTCTTTCAAATTCAGCAAGATTTCAAGAAAGAAAAAAAAAGGCAGTGCATATGTACGGCTAAGGGCCATGCTCCAACAACAATTGGGAGAATGAACAAGACTAAAGCACACAGAATTTCACAGCAGGGGAATATACTAATACAATATGATATGAATGCAAATGAAAGGTGATGGTGACGTTTGATTGCAAGAATATCACCATAACAGAGCACAGGCTCCGAATATCCATGCATTTGTACAACACTCAATATAAAAGTTCATTTCTTGTCAACACTTTAATACCTGGACTCAGTCTCCCATTCCTTTCATATACAACACACAAACCTTATCTAGCTTCCATCTATCCAAAATGACAAAACGACACAGGACAATACATCAAAATACTACTACTTGAAAAAGAGACTGGTAGGTATTAAACAAGCTAAGAAAAAAAAAAGGGCTTTAGGGGAGAGAAGGGGCTACATGACAACATGAAGGTAAATACCAAAATGTGCATTTTTAACAAAAAAAACCCAAAAGAAACCACAGACTTTCCATTCTAAATGACCAAATTCAGAAAATAAAGTGAAAACTTCCTTTGCTACAAAGTGTGCTAGGATTACAAAAATTAATTTATTGAGCATGAGATTGTCATAAAGAGATTCATTAAAAATTCAGACCATTTTGAACAACCATGGGTTTCATGACTAATGTTGAACTTTCTAACCACACCTAATTACCTAACACTATACCAAGAATGAACACTTCTTACCTCACAACTGATGCCAAAAAATAGTGGGCATGCCAAACAACAATAATTTTAACTACACATCAATTCACAAAAGACTTCCCCCGAGGGAGAGTAAGATTTTACAATGCATCTCTCACTTCACATCATTTCACCTCTAACAAACAAAGGTAAACCATTTCACAACCCGCATTTTACAGATAAGTTTGAGCTGGTTCATTCCTTACATTTAACAAAATGTACAGGGGCAAGTTTGGTCCTTCATTTCTAATATTGCAATGTCCCAAAATAGACCATTTTAGGTATAAGGTTTCATACCCTGTGAAGTTAAACAAATTACATCAAAAATTCGGTTGCTGTTGTGGTTCCAGAAGCAATAAAAAAATCCTCACTTTGTGTCAACTCCTTATCGATCCTATTCCTTCATTTCCTTTGAATGAACTGACATACTGAAAGTTTATAGCATGGTTTCGGTCGGCCGGCGATGTTGGCTCAACTCTATACACCAAGCGCACGCACACCACGGCCAGGCTCCACTGCAGATGACTGGGTTTGCCATGAGACGCCTCGCAGAGTCCAAACTCTCGTGGTGCGCGACTGAATTCTATGGTTGTTGTTGCAGCATTTGTGCCTGCATCTTGGCAAGCATCTCCTGCATCCGCTTCAGTTCTGCTTCTTTCTCCTGGAGGATGCGGTCCTTCTCGGCTGGGATGATGGCAGCATCCAGTGACCTGAACAAGAGTTTAAAAATTGATGACAATGTTGGAAGTGACACATGACAAAATAAGGTCAATAACACTTGATACTTACGGAGCCTTCTTTGGCATAGGTGCACCCTTGGCAAGGCGCTCAGAGCGATAGTTCTCATAGTGAACTTCTTGGGTAACTTCTTGCAGGTCTTGCATGTGTGTGCTGAGCAGAAACAATGATTTACTGAATGCAAATACAATCAAAGCAAACAGATTTAGGATAAGTGTACTTGACTTACATGAGCATTGTGCGTAGTTTAATGAAATCACAGTGCTCTGGATTCTCCACTTCGACCACCCCCCAGGGGTACAGACGGCCTCGCACCTTGCGGCCCCGCACCTCCAGCATGGCATTAGCCCCACACACCGCAAATGGCACAGCTTCCTTCAGCTGACGAACCTGTCAAAAATGAATCAAGAGTATTCAATTTTATAACACACTCTAACACAGGCCAAAATTTCTTCTCAAATGAAAAAATATCTTGATAATAACCTGTTCTTTGTAGTCCTCATCTTCATCACTGTCACAGTCAGGAAGAGGGTAAATTTTGATCTCATTCTTTTCTATTTCTTCCATCACCTGTTGAAAAAAGGAGGTCAGCTCCATACATGCATATTCTGAAACATCAACATTTAATCTGAAAACCTTACCCTCTTCTTCAAACGAAGCATTTCCTTCTTGGTCAGAACATCAGCTTTGGCAATTACAGGCACTATGTTAACTTTATTGTGGAGCTGCTTCATGAACTGAATGTCAAGTGGTTTCAGGCTGAATCATTCAAAGCACTAATTAGAAAAAAAATTCAAATAGGTGACACAAATCACTATCATAGATTGAACAGGATTTAACTCACCCATGACCAGTTGGAGATATAAAGTAAAAGCAGCAGTGAATGCGGTTGTCAACAATATTTCGCCTATTCAAACCACTCTCATCTCTGAGAAATCTCTCAAACTGATCATCAATATACTGAATAATAGCTCTGAAGCTGAAATAAAAACAAATAAATTACTGTCTGCAGAGGGAAAATTCCAACCCACAAATTTTACCCGATTCCAATGTTACCAGTCTGTATTGTCAATGGCATCTCCAAAGCCTGGGGTATCTACCACAGTCAACCGCAGTTTCACTCCACGCTCTTCAATCTCAACAGTCGATGCATCCAGCTTCACCGTCTGAGTTGCTTTCTCTGTGAAACAAAATAAAAATTTTTAGAAACATCAGACAGCTGTAGTTTGTGATTAATTGAATGAATGAATGAATGGGTGGTGGGTAAAGGGGGCGGAGCATGCCAACCGAGCCGGGGGGGGGGGGGGAGGGAGGGGGCAGTGTTTGCTGTTCGCGCAGCCAGCCGTGCTGCCCCAGCAGTGGGATACTATTTCTAAAACAAGCCACTGCTGCGCGCCGCGCCACGCCACGCCGCGGCTTGCTTGGCATGCCGGCCTTGCAATGCAGCGGTCGGGTCGGCGCCCCGTGGCCAGTGCCCCCAGTGCCCCCGCAGCCCACGGCACTGCACAGCCACAGCACTGGCCGCGGGGCGCACCAGAACAACAAACACCCCTCTGACAGTGACAGCGGCAGGGTGCTGCACGCTGCACCTTGCACTGTGGTCTCGGCGAAGGAGGGAAAACGGGGGGAGGGTCTCTCCAAGGAAGGCCGATCCGACCGCGCCTTGCCAGAAACTACCTGATACCTGCACGGCTTAAATCTACCGTTTTTGATTGAAAATGAGATTGTGAATGAACTCGACATTTTTGGATTAGTAGTTAACACAGCACATACAACCAAATGACGACAAGTCCTACCGCTCCCAGCATAAGGCAAAGATTCTTAAATAAATAATGAAACAACACAGATCACTCACCAATAGCATCAGGCACCACTCGTTCGGGATACAAATCTGTCAAGAACAGGCTGTTAACCAGAGTTGACTTGCCAAGGCCCGACTCTCCAACAACCATCAAAGTGAATTCAAATCCCTTCTTCACTGACTTGCGGTGAACCTGGTTCGGAAGGTTTGCAAAACCGACATACCCAGGAGTTTCAAGGCTTGCAAACTGGAACATAAACAAAAAATACCATTCAAGGTGAGGCTACTGAGAACTCAATTCATTCAAATGATCAAATATCCGGATCGTTACTGTCATGGTTCAGCTAGATCTGTTGAGAACATTAAAAGTGGGAGGGGTGATGATAGCTGTACCAAGTAAATTAACTTAACCTCAATACTCTTACAAAAGGCGTCACATTGGATCAAAATGATTGCAATACAAAAACAGCAAAAACACAGATACTTGGGAAAGTTTACAGAACATTTGAACCAAAGGAACAAGACACAAATAAACTCAGTTCGAAATAGGGTGTCTTTGCGGCGCAGATACCGGACTGCCGCAACAGATCTGAACTCGTACCGTTTTCACTGATTCGCTGGACATTTTGCTAAGTTTGAAAAGCTGATAGCAGGCGCAAGTATCTCCGGACTCCAAGAACTAAAACAAATAGCGAACGAAAGACGCTGCCGGTCGGCTCTCTCGTCTCGTCTTCCTGACAGTTGCAAGGGCCTAAGTGGCTTCACTCGGCCTGAACGTCTACTCCCACCGCGACTGCACCACCTCCTGCTGGGAGGTATAGTGCGTGGTGCCGGTGGTGCCATGGTCAGTGACGTCACTGATGCAGCAGTAGCCCCGCCCGGATTGTGTAGCAGTAGTGGCAGCAACAGCGCCCTCGTGAAGTGCGCTATACCTGTGGTGTCGGTGGGGGAAAGGAGTTGGTGTTTAGGTTAGGTTAGGTGCGCGTTAATCCGTTAGTCTACGGGGAAAGGAGAAAGGAGGGTCCACGCGGCGCGGAGGGTTGGGTTTTGAGCTAACGCCGGACAAGAAGAAGAAAGGAAGAACAATGCTTCAAGAACATGGCCGCCAGGGGCTTTGTCGGCTGCTAGGGCCAATCAAGAGCCTCCGGCGGCCATGTTCTTGAAGCAATTCTTCCCTTCTTCTTCTTGTCCAGCGTTGGCTCAAACCCAACCTTCTACCGCGTGGTGGGGGTAAGCATAGAACGTTTGCCGTGAGGAGTAGACGCGGAGGAGAGGGGGGAAGGGGGAGGGAAGTGAAAAGTGGAGAGGGGAAGGAGAATGAATGAGGGAAGTGGAGAAGAAATTAAAATAGAGAAGAGGAGAAGTGGATAAAGAGTATCAAGAGCAAAAGCAAAGAGTGTCAAGAGCGAGAATGAAAGAGGAAAGAGGAGCTGGAGACTAGCGGAGACATGCCGGCGGGTTGCTCGCCAAGAAAATAAGGTCGCCCAGGTCCTTGCCTCGGTTTCGGTCTTCAGGCAGATGAGCCCTTTGTACACCAAGATTATGATGAGACCCTCGTTACCTGGTCGATAAACACTGCTGTCACCCTGTTTGAGCAAGGTGTGGTCGGTGTCTGTCCGCCCCTATCATGGCCCCGGATGTGTTCACGGTCAGATAAAGTAGGTTAGGTGCAGCAGAAGACAGGACGTGGATAGTCAAGGCCCGAGTCAAGAGTCAAGAGGGACTCGGCTGTTATCGTCATCGCCAGTTATTCCTCGCGTCGTGGCCGCGCCACGCCCGAGAGCACCAAAATGGACAGGGAGTCCAAGTTTTTACTTCGAAAAATCATTACCGACGTGGCTGTTCTGTTGACAGGTAAGGAAACCCCTCATTGACAGCTGCTGAAACTTTTGACATACTACCTCTGTTTATTTATGTACCGCTCAGGACTGTTGTGTATTGATTCCGCTCTCTCTTTCCCTTCCAGTTGGCATCCCAATCTTATTGTTTTTCTTGTTCGGAAAGCCATATGCCAGAGGCTTTTTCTGCAACGATGAGTCAATTATGCATCCGTTCAAGGAATCTACTGTCTCAAACCTCATGCTGTACATTATCGGGATGTTCCTTCCTATCACTGTGGTAAGTGGCAAAGAAAGATTACCTTGGTGTGTGCCTGTGTGTATATTCTAACTGTTGCTTATTTATTATCCGCTTTCAGATAATTCTGACTGAGTTGTACATTCATCACTATATAACTCGTAGACGTATAACTTACAACTTTATGGGACACGCCATACCATCCTGGTTATCGAATTCTTACAAAGTCATCGGTGTGTTTGGCTTTGGAGCAGCGGCCTCTCAGCTCACTACAGATATTGCCAAATACACTATTGGCCGACTTCGGCCTCATTTTATAAGTGTGTGTGTACCAAATATCAATTGTGCCCTGCCGGAAAACCAACACAAGTACATCGAAACCTTTCAGTGCACAAGTGGTGCATCAGCTCGGAAGTTAAAAGAAGCTAGGTGTGTATTCTTGAACAATCTCAACTTTCAAAATTTGTGTCGGATGTGGTTTTGATTTGGCTTAATTTCAGGCTTTCATTTCCATCTGGCCATTCATCTTTCTCTGCCTACACAATGTTGTTTCTTGTTGTAAGTTTTGGTTTTCAAACTTTAGAATTACATACTTTCAAACTCTTTGCCTTTTTGGTTTTTAGTACTAATATACTATTGTTTTGCCTGTAGTGCTACCTCCAGTCACGCATGACATTTAAAGGTTCAAAATTATTGAGACATGGCATTCAGTATGTCTGCTTGATGTTGTCTTGGTCCACTGCTATGTCAAGAATCTCAAACTACAAGCATCATTGGAGTGATGTTCTCTGTGGTCTTCTCATCGGTGCCATTGTAGCAGTCCTCACTGTACGTTTAGAGTGAATTTCTAAAAACAATGAAAATTGCTCTTGTTTATATTTCAACAATCTTTTAATTTTCAGGTGGTATATGTCTCTGATTTATTTCCTCGTAAATATTTCAAAGAAGAATCGGAACCTTTGAACAGCACTTCACCATCTGGCAGCCGGAAAAGAGACCAGCATTCCTCTTATCAAAGTACCCAAGATCATCAACTTATTGTTCCAATGCACACCGTAGTTGATGGAAATAATTTTGGTCAGAGAGAACATCGATCCATTTCACCAAGTCATGAGCCCATTAACAGAAATGTGTCAAACCCAGCTTGACTCCACCATTTAAACTCTAGAGCAGCTCAGAACAGTTTATCAACATATTCTATGTTGTTAAATGTCTTTGTCAATTGCTATATGTGCAGCACCTTGTGAAGGTGTCTTTCTTTCATAATCTTAGGATAACTAAACTCCATTGCACAATTCAAAATAAAACTCAGTAGGAAACTGTGTTTTAGTGGTGTAGAATTTTTTTCATTCATTAACTCTATCTTCCAAGTCCAAAATTGTTTAAATTAAAACATCAGTCTGTCTCTCTTCATGCGGGACTTTAGAACCTATTCTAATTAGAAGTTTTACTTTTTAATATGTGATGTATTTAATGTTTCTTCCATAAGGCTTCCATTTTCTTCATTTTAATTCAAAAGGTGTGTTATGGGAAAAAAAAGGTCGTATTCCTTTTTTTGTTTCTTTTTTTTCTATTGTTTTTCTGTTGTATTTTCTTTTTGTTTCTTACTGTTACAATGATTGTTTTTGTTAAATGCAAGATTTAAGAAGTTGCACTTAATTTATTATTAACTGCAAAGGCCACTTAGTGGTGTCAAAAATGTCACATGTGGCACACTGTACTTATGCATGCATGTGTGTTTACCTAAATAATGATAAATAAGCTCACTAACTTAGCTTACTGTGAAAAGACGTTTATGTTTTTCTTGCGTAGATGCAGGTTTCTGTCTTAAACTAATTGTGATATTACAAAAATAACATATTTCGGTGGTCTTAACTGTGGGAAGTTACAAAGAGATAGTGGTCAGTTGGACTGTAGTGACATGCCACATACTTCTTTTCATGTTTAGGGCCTCTTTTTGTGCCTCTCTTGCTTTATACTTTCAAGCACAAATTTTTTGATTGTTGTTGCTGTGTTATGTTAGTTTTAGTGGTGTGTTCAACTTTACTTCTTGTCAATTGAAACTTAAGTCTGTTGCCTTTTAAGTTTGAATTTGCTCCATGGTCGCTCGGAAGCAGGTTTCAAGGTTACTGTTTTTGCCAGCATTTTTCCTGTTTTCTTTTTTTTTTTGTTTTTTTAATTTCCTTCTAAAGTTAACCATTAATGTATTAGAAAAAAAATACATATAAATGAAAACTAAGAACGTTTGCTTTCTTGAACAAAAGACCAGTTCACAGTCTCAACAAAAAAAAAAAAACAACAAAAAAAACACACACACATACAATAAGCACAAACAGTTCATTCTTTTATGAGGAAGAAAGTTTGAGGCCGTGCTTCACGACGTGTCTGTTTCGCCACTATGCGGGCCGTCCCATGAGTGCGAGATGGACAGGGCGACGAGAAAGACTCCCCGAATCAGTCTATACAGCTGCCTGACAGCTGCCCTCGACCAGAGCACCGCTCGTGCCGCGTACTTGTTGTGGCCTTTAGCGCCTGTGACGTAGGCCACCTTTCCGCTTCGCCAACAGGGGCAAGGTAGGCCACCGTCTCCACGCCGGTGTGTTGCGGGCTGGGCCGGTGGCCTACCTTCACAGGCGCTAAAGGGGCCCAACAGGCATCCTCTCGCAGTGAAACCGCGATCGCTCTGGAATAATAAGAGACCTGGTGGCCACAAGCAGGTACAGTACGTCCCTTCATGACTCCTTCTTTCGAGCAAAGCGTACATTTGCTACGAAGGCTACGGCGTAAAGGCTACGAAGCATCGCTTCATAACACGCAGAAGACGAAGGCATTGTAAAATCCACGAAGAGATGCTTTGCGCACTATGAAGCATTTCTTCATAGTACGAAGCAAGTCTACAATGTCTTCATTTCCCTCGTAGTTTTACTTAAGAAGCAGATGCTTCGTGGACCTTTTCGAGGGCAGTCACTCCAAAGGTCCTGAAAAGGAGGCTATTCGTGGCCAGCTTCAGCTTCATTTATTTTTTTTCTTTGGTCGCTTTGAAACCGATGCAAACTTATTGTCCCTTGCGACCGAAAGTACGCCGACATGTTGATGGTCGTCGCCTGTCATCCCCTTCCTCTCGAAAGGGCCGCTCCGGCCCGGACGGCACTGACGCAGGCAGGGTGGGGCTGGTGGGGCTGAGGCGCTGGCTGACGCACATGGCGAGCTGGCGAGCTTCGCGCGCCGCGCCGGTCCCAACAGGCCGTCCAGGCCGTCCAGTCCAGCGAGTGCGCGTATTCGGCCACTCGGCGGGCCTGGCCGGCAGAGCGCCATCCCGGCCGCACAGTGGGCCAGAGGACCGGCCCAGGCGGCTGGAGCTCGAGACGCGTTTTGAGCTCCAGAGCCGCTGAAGAGTATTCGAACAACCGAACGTGTGACCCCAACAGCAGTGGCGGATCCAGAGGCGGCCTTGGGCGGGGGCTGGTGGTGGGTGGTCAAAGCAGCACTTTTTGCCTACTTACAGGGAAAAAGTAGCATTTTTTGCCCACCCCTTAGGCGGCTATCTAGGTGCTGGAGGGGGGGTGGGGGTGCAAAACCCTCTTTGCCCCCTCTCCCCCCCCCTTTCCGCTGTATCCGCGCCTGCCCACCAACGGATTCCTCGGTTCGAGTCCAATGTAGAGACTCTGGAGCTCAAAACGCGTCAAGAGTTTTGGCTGCCTGCGCCGCCGGTCTTCTGGCCCACTGTGGGCCGGTCCACTCTGCTCTTGGGCGCTTGCCAGCATTGCCGGCGCGTCCCTGCAAACCCGTCGCGCCTCACCAAGGCACACCAGCAAGGGGTGGGGCAGTGACGTCGAGTGGCGCGCCGCGCGCTGCAGTTGGAGTGGAGGATGGTCTCCAAGGTGGAGAGAGGGATCGGCGAGGGGGGGGATCACTCGAAAAAATCATTGCACACGAGAGAAAAAAAAATAAAAATCAGAAAAATTCAAAATAAATCAAAAATCAAGTGTCAAAAAAGAGAAGTGTCACTTGAGAAAGCAAAAACAAAAAGTATTCCTATTTCCTCGGTTTACAGTGTGTTTTTCTTTCATTTCTTCTTTATGACCAATTATTTGGTTGCATAGTAAGTCAAAAGCTCACATCCTCTCGTGTCACTCTTATGACTTCAAAAAACCCTCGAAGTTAGGCAATTGTACTCTAAAGAGGTGAAAAAAATCATTTGAATCAAATTAAAAAAATCAAAAAACAATCAAAAATAAAATAAATAAATTATTGTACACCTTGGACCTTGGTGATCCCTCCTCGGGGATCGGTCTCCTCACGGTATTCACGGTGAACTGGGTCCCAATGGTTTTCTCAGGAACTCCCTTGAAATCGCCTATGTATTTACTTGCGGCTCACCTGGGAAAACCAGAAACCGTTTGTGGCGTGTTTTTTTTCTTTTTTTTTTCTTTTTCGAAGCACGCATATTATGCCTTCTTGGACGGCAGACAGACAGAAACGTCGCGTGGATTCGGCACGAGCTTTCCCCCAGGCTTTCCCTAGCTCTGCCGTGGGCTTTCCCTGCGGCCTTTCCCGCGGCTATTATCGCCCATCGCCCCTTGCAGTGCAGTGCAGTGCCGATAACGCGGAGCACAGCCGCGCCCCGGCCTAGACAGGCAGGCGTATCGGAAACAAAGAGTAAACCGAAGTTGCAGCAGCGAGGTGGCACTGGTGGCACACCGAGACCACAAACGCCCCCGCGACGCCGGCCGACCGCACTGCAAGGCCCTCGGCGAGGCCATCCGCCACCCGCGCGGCCCGGCACTGCCGCATGCCGGGGGTGCGTCGCGGCGCACAGTGGGCCAGAAGACCCGCGCAGACGGACGCGTTTTGAGCTCCAGAGTCGTTAAATGGAACTCGAACCGAACGTGTGACCCCACCAATGGATTGCTCTCCGAACGAGGATTCCATTGGTGGGGTCACATGTTCGGTTCGAGTCTCATTTAGCGACTCTGGAGCTCTAAACGCGACTAGCGTTTGCCGCCTGCGCCGGTCTTCTGGCCCACTGTCCGGTGTCGGTATACTGCTACTCTCTATGCGCGACTTTGAAAACAACTCTACAAATCAGTTTCAAAGTAAAGCTGACGGCAAGGGTGGGGAAATCTGGCGACTCGACTTGTTGGGCTTTGACCGGTGGACGCGGCGGCCAGCGGCTGCCATGGGGCCGGGCCACGGCCACCCCCCTCCCTCCCCGGCAGTCGGACGGATGGAACCTCGGCCTCCTCCTCCGCGGCCGCGGCGCCCCAAGGCTCGCAGTCGGTCTTCACCCGCCCGACGGTGAAGACTGCCATCTCCAGCTCCGCTCCGCCCCTCCAGCAGGAGGGCGCCCCCGAGCCGGCAACCCAGAGCCCTCTCCCAAGGGCCGCTAGACTACAAGAGTACAGCCAGCAGCGCGTACCACCGCCATGCATTCTGCGGGCATCCTGTAAGTGCTTTACCGAGTTCCCACTCGACAACAGCCGACTGATAATTCCGTCCGAAGATCGATGAAGGGAGGTTTTCGTCCACTCGTGGGAGGCCTCGACCAATCAGGGAACTCTATATACCACAGTGGGCCAGAAGCCCGGTGGAGGCGGTCAAAATCCCGGACGGGTTTTGAGGACCAGAGTCGCTGAAAAGCTGGGACTCGAACTGAACGTGTGACCCCACCAATGGATTCCTCGTTCCGGGAGCAATCCATTGATGGGGTCACACGCTCGGTTCGAGTACTCTTCAGCGACGGTCTTCTGGCCCACTGTGCGGCCCATGGACTTCCCTCGCGACGGCCGAGACGCGATGCCGATTCCCGTATGCAGTGGCGGGCGGGCCGACGAACAAATAGAACTGCAAGTAAAGACGACGGCGGCAGTTCGTCCGCGTCAGGTTGACTGCCGCTGGTATCAGATGTCGCCGTCAGAGCGACAAGGACGAGAGGGGCGCCATTTCGAACGCAGACCGCGATACAACGCTGCGGAGTCGCGACCCCGCCGTGCAGGCCTCGCCGGGCCTCGCAGGGTGTGCTGCGCCCGATGCAGGCGCTCTCACGTTCTTTTTCATATCATAGTGTCTCACAGTGGGCCGGTGGAGGCCCTTTAAGGGCGTGAATCGTTTAATGCCGTTGGGAAGGGCGTGAATGGTATAGGACTTTCAGGCGAAATTTTAATGCCCTTCCAAAGGCATTTAAGGGCATAGTTTTCATGCCTTTGTTTTACCAGAGAACCAAATGTGTGACCCTACCAAAGGATTGCTCTGCAAACGAGGATTCCATTGGTGGGATCACACGTTCGGTTCGAGTCCTGTTTAGCGACTCTGGAGCTTAAAACGCGTCTAGAGTTAGAGTTCCGGCCGCCTGCGCCGGTCTTCTGGCCCACTGTGCGACGTGTGCGTGCCGCGGGTCACGCGCTCCGCGAGGACGTCACGCGGCGCGGAAGCGTGCGTCCAGCAGAGCGATTCCGAACATCACTTTCGTCGCTCTGTCTTTCCCGTTAGGGCATTCCGCCTTACTGATGCGAGAGAGACATAGAGAGACATAGAGAGACATAGAGAGACAGAGCGACGACGACAACGATCGATGCGGAATCAGTCTGCAGCCTCTCACCTTGATGATGTTCTCGGCGCCGCCCGGCCCGGCCGTCACAACAACAGTGCAGTTCTTGGTACAGGCGGCACGGCACGCTCCGCTCCGTGACGTCAGCGACGGTCGGGGGTGCCCAGTGTCAGTGTAGTCGTGTAGTGCCTGCCCCGGTCGGGTCGCCGCCGGCCGGGGGGAAACCCCGGCGTGGAGCGTGGCGGAGTCTGTCCGGCCGCGGGCCGCCAGACATCTTGGCGTGTTTGCGCTGCATATTGATCATTTCGGCGCCACCGCGGGACGTCCCGTCCCACCGCGTGTTTTGGGCCTAGCGCACAGTGGGCCAGAAGACCGGCGCAGGCGGGCAAAACTGCACGTAGACACGTTTTGAGCTCCAGAGTCGCTAAATGGGACCCGAACCGAACGTGTGGCCCCGCGAATGGATTGCTCTCCGAACGAGGAATCTATTGGTAGGGTCACACGTTCGGTTCGACTCCTGTTTCCCGACTCTGGAGCTATGGGTCTGTCGAGACCTAAACGCGCTGATGATGATGATGATGCCGGTCTTCGGGCCCACTGTGCGACAGGCCGGCCGGGCGCGCGGGTCGCGGCGGGGGTTCGTGGCGGCGCGGTGCGGTTGACCGGCGGCCGGACGCGGCTCCGCGACTCGCTGCTGGAGACAGAAACTGGTTGGCGGTGACGTCAGCAGCGTCTGCCGGCGTCCTGCGGATGGCCTTGGCTGCGGCCGCGGCCTTGGGAGGCTGCGGTCCACCGCGGAGCATCGCGGAGCGAGCCGCCATCCTCGCGCCCCGCGGCCACGGCCGGCGGGGCGGCAACGAACTGACAAACACGACCAGTCGAGCCGCACTGGGCCAGAAGACTGGGCCAGAAGACAGGCCCAGGCGGCAACGCCTTATCCGAACACAAATACTGTATTGCCCGGCAACCAACCGGTTCGTGGTCGGTTGGCCGGCTCAGCGCTCGCTTCGCCATTTGGAAGTACTTTTGGCAATGCCGGTAATGATGCCCACCGATCGCAGACGGCGGAAATGGGTCTCCGTCGTGAAGGACTCCGTGAAGGACACCGGTGTGACCCCGCTGGCAGAGATACTCCGTTTCAATGATCCAAGAGAGCACAACAGCACATAGGGCCTGAAGACCGGCGAAGGCGGCCAAAACTCTAGACGCGATCTGTGCACCAGAGTCGCAGAACAGGACTCGAAGCGATCTTCTGATCCCACCAATGGATTCCTCATTCGGAGAGCAATCCATTGATGGAGTCACACGTTCGGTCCGAGTCCCATTCAGTGACCCTGGAGGTCATAACCCGTCCGGAACTTTGACCGCCTCCACCGGCCTTCTGGCCCACTGTGCGCCGTCGTGGACGTGAACGTGACCATGAGGGTGTCCTCTTTGCTTGCAGCAGCGTGGCCGTCGTGGCCCTCGCGGCCCTGCTGGCGCCCACGGCCGAGGCGCAGGCCAAAGTCGACCAGCTGCAGTACCTGTTCGACCGACCGGCCGAGCCCATCTTCCTGCCCAAGGAGAGCGACAAGGGCAACAAGAGGGTCTTCTTCGACGTACCCAACGAGTACCTGGTGCGCCATCCGTCTTTCTCACTGGTTTCGCACAGTGCGGGCCAGAGGACCGGCGCAGGCGGTTTCGAGAGCTGCGGAGTCGCTGAACAGAACTCGAGCCGAACGTGTGACCCCACGAATGGATTCGTCTTTCGGAGAGCAGTCCATCGGCGGGGGTCACTACGTTCGGTTCGAGTCCCATTCAGCGACTCTAGCGCCTCAAAACCCGTCTGGGATTTTGACCACCTCCACCCGTCTTCTGGTCCATTGTGTTTTGGACGCGGTTCCGACTACCGTAAATTGAGATGACTTCGGCATCCTGGGGTGATTTCGACAGGCTCTAATACGCAACTTTTTACCAACATCATGATAATTTTTACCTGTTCTACAAGCAACTCGATCACTATCTTCATGTTTTTCAGCAATTCAAGCAATGACGTAAGCTTAATATTTGCTCCAAAGGGTACTTTTGAGACAGTGTCGAAGTCGTCCCGTATGCCGAAGTCACCCCTAGTTTGCGGTACACGAGTATTCATCTAATGGAGCGTTGGATGTTTCTGTTTTGCAGACGGACCGGCAGAAGAAGCTCGGCTCGCAGGTCATCAACCGCTTCGGCGAGAAGGCGGAGCACATCAGCGTGCGCAAGATCAACGTGCCCGACCTCAGCATCCCCGGGCAGCTGGACAAGCGCGCGCAGTTCTCGCTCTTCCTCCCGGAGCACCGCAAGCTGGCCGGCAGGCTGATCGACGTCTTCATGGGTAAGCAGCACGCGACTGTCGCACAGTGGGCCAAAGGACCGGTTCGACGGGACATAAAAAAAGGGGTGCAAATTGTGACACAAGGCTCCGCTTCCGTTTCCCGACCGCAGGCATGCGCAATCTGGACGACTTCCTGTCCGCCGCCGTGTACGCCCGCAGCCACCTCAACCCGTACCTGTTCGTGTACGCCTACTCCGTGGCGCTGCTGCACCGCGACGACACCCGCAACGCCCACCTGCCGCCCTTGGCCGAGCTCTTCCCCGAGAAGTACGTCAACGGCGCCCTCTTCGCCCGCGCCAGGGAGGAGACCAACATGGCGCTCGACCCCCAGCAGCGAGTGAGTACAGCACAGTGGGCCACGAGACCGGCGCACAGTGGGCCACGAGACCGGCGCAGGCGGCCAAGATTCTGGACGAATTTTGAGTTCCAGATCCAGAGACGCTAAATGGGCCTCGAACCGAAGGTGTGACCCCACCAATTGATTGCTCTTTGAACGAGAACGAGGAATCCATTGGTAGGGGTCACACGTTCGGGTCGAGTCCTAGTATTTAGCGACTCTGGGGCTCAAAACGCGTCAAGAGCTTTGGCCGCCCGCGCCGCGTGGTCTTGGGGCCGCGGTCGTCTGGCCCACTGTGACAGACATACACAAGTGAATAGACAAGGAGCGTGTATCTAACCAGCGAGTGGTCCACAGGTGCCGCTGGAGATCCCCAAGGACTACACCGCCTCCGACCTGGAGGAGGAGCACAAGGTGGCGTACTTCCGCGAGGACCTCGGCATCAACCTGCACCACTGGCACTGGCACCTGGTGTACCCCTTCGACGCGCCGCTCAACATCGTCCGCAAGGACCGGCGCGGCGAGCTCTTCTCCTACATGCACCAGCAGATCATCGCCCGCTACAACCTGGAGCGCTTCAGCAACGGCCTGCAGCGCGTCAAGCGGCTGCTCAACCTGCGCGAGCCCATCCCCGAGGGCTACTTCCCCAAGCTGGACAGCTTGGTGTCCTCGCGCGTCTGGCCCGCCAGGGCCTCCAACACCCTCCTGTCCGTGAGTACCGATCATCGTCGAGTCCTTCACCCGTCGCACAGTAGACCGGTGGAGGCGGCCGAAACCCTCGACGCGTTTTGAGCTTCAGAGACGCTAAACAGGACTCGAACTCGAAAAGAACGTGTGACCCTACCACTGGATTGCTCTTTGAACGAGGAATCCATTGGTGGGGGTCACACGTTCAGGTCGAGTCCTAGTATTTAGCGACTCTGGAGCTCGAAACGCGCCGTGATTTTTGACCGCCTGCGAGCCCATTGTGAGCAAGAGCATCCGAAAATAACAGCGCCTTGTGCTTCCAGGATATCGCTCGCGAGGGCGACCAGATCCAGTTCGACCTGCAGGACATCGAGCGCTGGCGTGACCGCATCTACGAGGCCGTCCACACCGGTGCCGTCGTCACGGTGAGTCCCCGGCGACGCTCTGTCTGCGTCGCACCGCGTCACAGTGGGCCAGATCAACGGAGGAGAGAGAGAGAGAGAGAGAGAGAGAGAGAGAGAGAGAGAGAGAGAGAGAGAGAGAGAGAGAGAGAGAGAGAGAGAGAGAGAGAGACGAAAACAATCCTTCGAAATGAGCCGGTCGGCCCAACGAGACTCACGCCCTTCGTGTCTCGCTGCAGGACAAGAACACCCGCCTCAACCTGACCGAGTTCGGCGGCATCGACGTCCTGGGCAACATCATTGAGTCCAGCATCATCTCCCCCAACCGGCCGCTGTACGGCGACATGCACAACTTCGGCCACATCGCCATCGCCTTCTCGCACGACCCCGACAACCGCCACCTGGTGAGCACGCCGTCGTACTTCGGCCTCTTCTTTCCGTTGCCCAGTGGACTGCAGAAGACCGGTAGTGCTGGTCGAAACCCCGGACGCGTTTTGAGCTCCAGAGTCGCGAAATGGGACTCGAACCGAACGTGTGACCCCACCAATGCATTGCTCTCCGAACGAGGAATCCATTGGTGGGGTCACACGTTCGGTTCGAGTCTTGTTTAGCGACTCTGGAGCGCGAAACGCGTCCGGTATTTTGACCGCCTCCTGCTCTTCCGGCCCACTGTGCGTTGTCTTGCACGCTCAGTCTCTCTATAACGCATTGTGTGGATCTGCAGGAGTCGTTCGGCGTGATGGGAGACTCGACCACGGCCATGCGTGACCCCGTCTTCTACCGCTGGCACGCCTTCGTCGACGACATCTTCCAGGAGCACAAGCGCACCCTGCCGGCCTACACCCAGCAGCAGCTCGATTTCCCCGGCGTGCAGATCAAGGTAATAGCCCCTACTGTGAAACCGGAAAAGTGGAGAGCTCCTCTCTTGGAATGCGGAGGTGTGGTGGAATTTTCAGTTTCCACACATGTTAGTGCAGAGTTCCAGTGTTCACACCAGGGGGGAAATTACTCCAGTCAACTTTGTTCACCAAAATTCATCAAAAATTTGAAATTTACTAAACTTTGTTAAAATTCATCGAAATTCTTCTAAAAATTTAGTAGTTTTTGCCCAAAATTCATAGAAATTCAAGAAAAATTCATTTGATTTGTACACCGAAATTCACAGTTGTTTCCCCCTTGATTCTTACCTCAAGTGTGGAGTTCTGCCTGCACGCTTGCACCATGCCAAGATATAGAGGCAGGGCCGGGCAGGGCTCTGGATAGAGGTTCTGTGACGATTCTGTGAGCTACTCCACACTTGAAGTGTGGAGACTGCAGACTCTGCATCACAACGATGGGTTCGACAGTGCCACCACATAAAACAAATGCCGAAGAAACAATCATTTAACCGGCGGGGCTTCTTTTGTGATTGTGTCTAGAGCGCTGAGGTGATGACGACCAACGCCCGTCGGCCCAACGAGCTGTTCACGTTCTGGCAGCAGAACGACATGGACCTGTCCCGCGGCCTGGACTTCACCCCGCGAGGCTCCGTGTTCGCCCGCTTCACCCACCTGCAGCACCGCCCATTCACCTACCGCATCACGGTGAGAGCCTGCCACACACAGTGGGCCGGAAGCACAACTCGAGACGCGCTTTGAGCCCCAGACTCGCTAAATGGGACTCGAACCGGGACGCGTGACCCGTGACCCCACCAATGGATTCCTCGTGCGGACAGCAATCCATTGGTGGGGTCACACGTTCGGTTCGAGTCCCATTTAGCGACTCTGGAGCACAAAAGCCCGCCCGGGACTCCGACCGCCTGCACCTTCCCCACCGTAAGTCATTTAGAGTGTGTTCACCAACGCCTCTCCGCGGCGCAGGTGGAGAACAGCGCCCCCGGGCAGCGCGAGGGCTACGTGCGCATCTTCCTCGGCCCCAAGTTCGACGAGCGCGGCGTGCCTATGCTGTTCCGCGACCAGCGCAACTTCATGGTGGAGCTCGACAAGTTCCCCATCAACCGTGAGTAACAACGACGGCCTGCTGGAATCCGCTCGGGAAACTGAGAAAAGAGTGTACATGGTATTATTGACTCATGAACAAGGGGCAAACAATTTCGAAAAATTTTGTATACACTCGAACTCGCCTGTGTAAGTGCATGGAGGGAAGATGGCAGCAAATTAGAGTGTTACTTTCCACGCCAAGTAGACACTTTTTTAAAGCATGCCTGTCAAGTTAGACGATAAAAAGCACCAACCTTACGAGTTGACTCTTTATAAGAGTCGTGTACACTCTTCAGTTTCCATAAAAGTTGTTCCGAGAGTTGTTATTCTTTTTGGTTTTCGGCTCTCTCTTACATCACCCGGTTACGGTTTGTCCGCAGTGAGCCAGCGCTCCAACACGATCGAACGCCGCTCCACCATGTCGTCCGTGACTATCCCCTTCGAGCGCACGTTCCGCAACCTGGACGCCAACCGGCCGCAGAGCGGCACGCAGCTCGAGCAGTTCAACTTCTGCGGGTGCGGCTGGCCGCAGCACATGCTCATCCCCAAGGGCTCCGTGTCCGGCCTGCAGCTGCAGCTCTTCGTCATGATCACCGACTACGCCAGGGACAAGGTGGGTGCTGCTCGGGCCAGAGACCGAGTAAGAGAGTGAGAGAGTGAGAGACAGGGCGAGTGAGCGAGAGCGAGCGACATTTTCTGCCAGGCGCGCGGGGTAGGCCACATCTGCGCTCTGCCGACACCGCAGTGCTGCGGGCGTGCCTACCCTGTGTTTCGCAGGGGCTCTGGCGTTCCACACACAGTAGGGCAGGAGGCGGTGAAAATCCCGGACGCGTGAGCTCCAGAAGAGTCGCTAAATGGAACTCGAACAGAACGCGTGACGCCCACCAATGGATTCCTCGTCCGCAGAGCAATCCATTGGTTGAGCTCGACTCCTGTTTAGCGGCTCCGGAGCTCAAAACGCGTCTAGGGTTCTGGCCGCCTGCGCCGGGCGTCCTCTGGCCCACTGTGCGTGCTCTGGAAACTAAACTGACTCCCTCCGCGTGCGGCTTGCAGGTGGAGCAGCCCCTGGATGGCATGTGCAACGACGCCGCCTCCTACTGCGGCGTGCGCGGCCAGCGCTACCCCGACAAGCAGCCCATGGGCTTCCCCTTCGACCGCACGGGCCGCCAGGGCGTGGACACGCTGCGCTCCTTCCTCACCAGGAACATGTTCATCCAGGACGTGACGATCAAGTTCCAGGACCGCATCGAGGCGCCCGCCAACCGCAACGTGACCGCCTTCCAGGGCTGAGGCGGACGTGAATAGCGAACGTGACGCGAACGTGACGCGGACGTGGCACGCGAACGTGACGCGGACGTGACACGCGAACGTGACGCGGACGTGACACGTGAACGTGACGCGGACGTGACGCACAGTCTGCTGGGCCCACTCGCGCTCGCGCCACAAAGACTTTTACGTGAAGCCCGTGCGTTTCCGGTTTCTTATTCTTTTACTAAAACCAATTTATTGTCACTTAAAATCGGGCTGATAAGACTGAGATTTTTTAAAGCGGCAAGACATTGCTGAGAATTGTGATGACTCAAGTGATGACTTGAACGAGAACATGACGAGACGTGAAGGACTACACATATTCAACGTGAAATGCGGATGTGACAACAGGACTTCATTCGACTAATATTTTCGGCCTGTCACACTCACAGTACTCGCTCTTTGACAAACTTAAGACGCAAAAAACAATAAAATGTTTGAAAACCACATCGCTGAGTTTTGTTTTCTTGACACAAATATCCTAATTTCGATAGCATCATTGGGTCAGGGGTTCAATCAATCAATTCCCCATGATGAGTTCGTACGCAAGTTCGGCATCAAGCTCCTCGCGCGCGGAGTAGCGACAGCCGGTGCCTTTTGTGCCGCCGACGCACAGTGGGCCAGGAGATCGGTAGAAGCGGTCAAAGTCCCGGACGAGTTTTGAGCTCCAGAGTCGCTAAAAGGGACTCGAACGAATGGATTCCTCGTTCGCAAGCAATCCATTGGTGGCGTCACGCGTTCGGTCAGCGACTATGGCGCTCAAAACCGCCGCCTCGTCCGCAGAGCAATCCATTGGTTGAGCTCGACTCCTGTTTAGCGGCTCCGGAGCTCAAAACGCGTCTAGGGTTCTGGCCGCCTGCGCCGCCGGTCTTCTGGCCCAGTGTGCGCTGCGGCACGGTATTTGAAATGCCGCGCGGACCGGAACCGGAAATGGGAGGCTGTTTGTCTGTGTAGTTCGGACCTTGGCCGCGAGGCAGCGCCACGCACCGACCTTGCGCCAGACGCCAGACGGAGACTGTCTTCTGCTAGGCGCTTTGTTTTGAACCGCGGCTGTCAACGTATTAATCGAATATTTTTCCTCCTCGTCTGACAGCTGCGCCAAATCGGTCCGCTCCTTTGCTGTTTTATTTTAGTCTTATTCCATGGTTATTTTAAGTGATTCTCCTCACGAGTCATCTTGAAATGTCGGCTCCTCGCCGCCCCGGCCGTGGAGACACGGACGAGGAGCTGATGAAGCTCCAAGAAGAGTTTCTGGCGAAACAACAGAAGCCATCAGTCCACATTATAAAGATGAATCGTGGCGGTGAAAGCGGTATGATGCTCTTGTTTTCTTATCAGACTGATCATGATTCGAGGGTTTTAAAAACGAAACATAACCTACAACTTTGTTTACAAACTTTGTTGATCCTTCTTAAGGTGGCCTTACAATGAGTGTCCGGCCATGTCCGTCTTTCTATTATTGGCACTATTTGAACCAAATGTAACAGGAATGTAATGTAAATTACTATTCTTTACCCTTTTAAACCATCACATGCAAACTTTTCTCAACTAAAACGAATATATTGGGACGTCGGACATGGGCGGACACACATTGTAAGGCTACCCTTAATGGATACATGTATTTTTATGTCCTACTTAGACGACCGGAAACCCACCCCTTCACTGGCAGGTGCTACCAATTCTACTTCTACAGCCTCATGCTCATCCCAGGCGACTGAAACATCCGCTAACAAGCCAATTGTCACTCCAAAGTGGATTTCCGATCCGCGGGCTGGGTACGCCCCTGAAGGATCTGAGGACACATATGCCTGTTCTAAAGTGAACGAGTCCAGTCAACCAAAGAAGAAGAGCCTCTTTGCTCTTCGCATGGAGAAATCACGAGGAAATGTGAAAAGAACTGCTGGCTCTGAACTACAAAGTTCAACACAGGTTAATAAATTTGGAGAGCGCAGCTACATTGTTGCGGGAAAGGAGGCTCAAGATATCCATGACCAGAATGTGGCTCAGCTTGAGAAGCTGTCAATACAAGAAATTGAGGAGGAAAGGTTGAAACTCATGTCTCAGTTGAGCTCAAGTACCATTAAGTTCCTTCAGTCTCGACGGAAACCTAATCAAAATGCTGTAAACGAAACTTTGAAGCCTGCTGTGGAAACGAAAAGTGATGTGAATGTGCCGCCAGTGAAGTCAGCTGCATTGCCTCCGGAAAAGGAGCCACCGGCGGGTCAAACAGGGACTTTATCAAGGAAGAAAGTATTCTCAAATTCTTTGACAGCTCCCCACAGCCCTCCACAGCCCAAAGAACCAGAGACAGACTTGTTAGCCACATTGCCCATCAATCCAGATGAGGCAAAGCAGTGGCTTCATATGAATGTTGTCGAAAAGGACAAACTAGAATGGATGAAAGATTTACCTCCTGCAAGGAAAGCTCCTGGTCCGGATGAACCATATGCAGCTAGATTTGATTTTCAAGGTAACATTAAATGTAGTCTCCTTGCAAAGTTCCTGAAAATTATTTGTCCTATTCTGCTGAACCACTGTGCAATTAAATTTTCCAGGTCTTCTGTTGCCCTATAATGATGAAAAGTTGGAGGTGAATCAAGGCCTGCATCACCATGGGGAGGAGCCGGAGAGGCCCGGCTACACTCTCCAGGAACTGATGCAGTTGAGTCGGAGCTCGGTCCTTCAGCAGAGAGTCATGGGACTGAACTCCCTAGGAAATGTCCTACTCAAAGCTCAACTTGGAATTTATGATAAAGTTCTGCAACAAAATATTGTTAAAGAATTGTTAGACGCCAGTATATTTCTTTTGCTCCGGTTTTCCATGGATGATATAAGCCCCCCAGTTGTCTTTGCTGCCATGACTGCTATGAGAAATCTCCTTTTCAACGAACCAGATGAGGTAAAATAATTTTCAATTCACCCCGTCTTTTTTAGGGTGTGTGTGCATAAATTTGACTTTTCATGTCAAAAATATCCAAAGAACGTTTTTTTTTCAAGGCTAGTCTGGACTACTTCCTTGGCTGTGAAGGAAGCCTTCAGAATCCAACACTTGAAGTTCCCTATGAGGAGACAGATGCTAAGAAAATTCAAGAGCAAAAGGAACATGAAGCTGAACTGAAAGATTTTGAAATTATTCAGCTAGATGTTTTGAGAGGAGCAGAGCGTACTAATTTAATTTTGAGATTAGGGTGAGTAATTTTATCCCTAAAATTATTTTTCAGTACTTGAGTCATAATGGATACATATAAATTTGCATTTTCAGGTACATTCTTGATGTTCTGAAGGGGCCTCCTGATGTAGTATTGGACTTGCTTTTGAGAATTGCTCGACATTCTCGTCAGTTAGCTGAAGCTGTGGTGAGTTGTGGAGGACTACTGAGAACTATACGAGACCAACTGCTGACAACCCATGGTAAATGACAGACCAGTTTTTAAGGTCCAGTTTAATTTATTTGTGTGAGTTTCTTTCTTGAAATGTATTTAATATTCTTTTGCTTCTAGTTATTCCATCTCTAGCAGCTGGTACTGGACAACTGGGTTATGGTGAGCCTAGTTCCAAAGCCCTGCGCCTGATGCGTGTTCTGGCTGGTCATTCTCGAACAGTAGCAAACACTCTTCTGGACAAATTTAATATCATGGAACCTGTTATGACTTATGTCAGTATGAGGTATAATAACTCTGCAGAGCCAAATTTTTATTTTGTTCAATTTTTATGATGATTAAGATTGAAATGATAAAAGAGTTATATTCATTGCAGTTCACCTGAACTACCTCACATTCAGGGTTTGGTTATCCAGGGATATTATCTGTGGCAAACCTTTATGAGCTATGGACTTGCATCACAAAGTATCATGTGAGTCACTAAGTTCTTAAATTATGGACGTAGTTGAACACTCTCTTCTTAAAATGTTCCTGTCTTATGTCTTAGAGATTTGTTCCCAATACTGATGCGGCAGCTGCACTTTCACGCACAGCATACTTCTCTTACTGGACCAGAGGCTTCCCCATCTGGCCATGAACTTGCAACTGCTCTCATTGGTGCCATCGAAAGAGCATGTGACATTGTACTGTCCGACCAAAATGTTCTTGACCCCAAACCGGTTTTCCAGCTTGCCAAGCTTGTGATAGATTGCCAGCGAAAATGGCTATCCCAAGTATCATCCCAAACTTCAGAAATGCCATCCGTAAGTCTCTCAAAGATTTTTATCTTTGTCACTCATCGCAATGCTCATGCTTACAGTTTGAATTTATCCTCTTTTATTCAAAGTGGTCAGGTGTAAAACTGATAGGAGCTACCTTCAACTGCCTAGCAGCTGTTACAAACTGTGCAAGGAAGCAGGTACGACCATATCAGACCGATTGTGGATAATGTGCAGCCTGTTAATCATAAACTAATCAAATATATGTGTTACAGGATTTAGCTGAGTCACAAAGTGTATTAGAAAAAATAGAATCTCTTGTTCATGAGGTTGTCCTTCCCTTTGGCAAAAGCTCATGTTTGCAGAAGCTGCTTGATAATTTAGTGTGAGTCCACATATTTGTTTTCAAAACTTTTTCAACAATTTTAAGTTAGAACTGAATTGTTTCTGAAGATTCATTGCCCTTCTCAGGCCTTGTTCATTCTTCCTGAGTTCTTGCGAAGTAGGCACAAAGAGAGACCCGCCGAATCTGCCTTCGTTGGGTGCTATGGAATGGGGAGGGGAGAACCTCCTTCCAGGACTCCTTCCTCATGCTCCCCATCCTTCTTTGTCTGGTTTGCTGCGTTTCCTGGTGATATTCTGTGAAGCCTTTGGCTCCTCCAATAAGGTAAACTCTGGAATTTCCTTTGAAAAGTTTCCTTTTGCTTGGCCGGAACAGAATTTGCATTATCTGATTTCTTCTTTTCTGTTTAGCTTCAGTCTCTTTTGCTAGAGAATGATGCCTTAGATAGGTATATTCAAGCATTGGTAACCAAACCCCTGCGCAGTTCAAGTCATTGGTTTTGTCGCCAGGAAGTATACATGCTTCATCACTTAGTGGTCCTCATTGTGCTTCAGCCATCACTTGTTCCTTCTGGAAGCCAGGTAAAAATCGTAGGGTGTTAGTTACATTGGAAATTTCCATAATTCAAAACTGATGAAAATTTTTACTACACATGACCAGATGAAGTACTCTCAACTGGCCTTCAGAGTGATAGATATGGTACAAGCCAATGACAAGTACCTCATCACCACATTGCTCCCAATCACTGTTTTTAGCCCAGACTTTATCAGGCAAGTATTTTCAAAGTGCTGCTTGGCCTAAAATTTTAAATGTGTGTTCCAATTTTTTATTTATTCTAATTTTTTTTTTTTGTTAGGTGGGGGATGGATTCTACTAACATTGAACAGAAAAGTGACTTAGTTGATGAGTCCCTAGAGAGGTGAGTGTTAATTTTAATTGATGAAATCTCTGCACAAGACAATGGCACCCTTGTTTCATGATTTATTGAACTTGATACATTTTAAATTTTTTCAAAATGCATTTTCTGTGTAGGTTGTCTTCCATTGGATCGCATTACTTGAATGTGCTTGGAGTGCGCTTCTGTAAGGTGCTGCCTCCTGCTCAGCGCATGAGTCTCACTTCCGTATCGAAGGGCACTGAGCCTGCACTTCCTGTTGACTGGCACTTCGCGCCGGTCCTTGTCTTGTATGGACAGTATGATGCCCAGTAAGAATTTTTTTTTTTTTTTTAAATTGAAATTAAACTTGTTTTGTGTATTAGCCTCTGAATTCATACAATATTGAATGTTCTAGGAACCGGGCCCGGTGCTCAGAGCGGGACACTGCTCTTGTGGTGACAGAAACTTTGCAATTTCTATTTCTGATGGAAACCCTTTGGCCCAAGGCAAGAAGACCCCTCTCTGTGACTGCCCGATGGTGCCGTCTTGCGTTAGTGTTTCTTGCTGGTAAATTGCGTCGGATTTCTTGTCTTTTTTCTGTGTTGTATTTTTAAATACCGTACCTTAAACTACGATTAATTTTTCTCTCCAGGTTCTGATCTATTTTTGGACAGTGATGTAAAACGGTACTTGAAAGTTAATTTGGACCTGTTACTTCTGCAGAGGGACAAATTGAATTTCAGGGAGAGTATACCTGGACTCTCCTCATTTTATGACTTGTAAGTAGAGACTTTGTTTATAAAATACTATTGAACGTGTGACATTTTCATTTATTTTTGTAATTTTTTTCTGTAGGTATGGAGAGTTACTGTTACAATTTTCTGCTGTATCTTATGGTGACACACTCTTTGGAGCATTTATATTGCTCCCTTTGCAGCAGAAACAGGATCCTCAGTTGCGTAGAATGATCTGGGGAGAAAATGCTGTTGTTTTGCATATACTTTCTACACCTATTGATGAGGTAAGGAGATGTCCGCATAAATCTAAATTTATGTATTTGGATAGTCCTAATTACCACAGTACTTATTTCTTGTTGCTTAGGTGGGTGTTCCTATTGAAGAATTTCTTGAACCATGTGAGAAAGAGCCATCACTTCTGTCATGTTATTTGGAGTTTGTAGCGAAAGGTATTCTTCGAGAACTTTAATAGATCTTATCTTACGACATATCCTATCTAAAATTTGATTTGACTCAATACTTTATATTCAGGCCGAATTGTTGAGAGACGATGTCCTGTCCTGTACAAAGTCGCTGTTCATCATGTTTCCACTTTTATCAAACAATATTCGGATCATCCGTATGCAGCTCTTCTTCTCAAAAGAATTAATCTCATTGGAAATAAGGTATATTTTGTGTGGTATTTTCAGACCCAAGTTTGACTAGAGAGAGTTCTGTACCGACTATCCTCTATTTTCTTTGCACCAACAGACTATCCAGCAGCTATTCTTAAAATGATGGATCACCACAACATGCTGCACAAAGTAGCATCTGAGGAGGAAGGGAAAGCAGGACATCTTGTGCAAGTTTATTAATTCATTTGTGATATAGGTTTCCGATTCTGCTCAAAAGTGTAAATACATCGCAATAAATCATTATCTTTGATAACATCTGTAATAATTTTTTCTAAAAAAAAAAACAATAAAAAAAAACAGCCACCTTCACAATATTTGGATGACAGTGCACAGTAGGCCAGAAGACCGGCTCAGGCGGCCAAAGTTCTAGACGCATTTTGAGCTCCAGCGTCGCTAATGGAACTCGAACCGAACGTGTAACCCGAGGTGTAACCACACCAATAGGTTGCCCTCCGAACGAGGAATCCATTGGTGGGATCACACGTTCGGTTCGAGTCCCATTCAGCGACCCTGGAGCCCAAAACCCGTCCGGGATTTTGACCGCCTCCACCGGTCTCCTGGCCCAGTGTGCAGCGGGCCTCTGCATAGGCTGGCTCTATGCCATAGGGTAATAAGGGCCACTGGCTGCATAGGGTAACTCGGACCTCTGTCTCCATGCAGTGGCCAGCTCGACTCGGTGGCACCACAAATTCCGAAAGTCAATCGTTAGCCACTCGATAGCCGTGTCGCTGTACAGGCCGTACACGTGACGCGCCTTACTGCGACCGATGCGGACTCTCGCATCTCGCGGCCGCGGCCCGTGCAGTTACACTGTTATGTACTCGGCCCACTGTGCGCCGCTGCGGGCTTGCCCGCCGTCATGCAGTACTGTACCCGCGGGTCATACAGTAGGGCGGCGAGGCCAGCAGCAGGGCAGCCAGACAAAGAGATTGCTTTGGAGTGCAGTTCCTTCTCTCTCCCCCCTCCCCCCCCCCCTCCGTGCAGTCTCAAATGCACCCACTGCTAGCTACCGAGCGCCCGCCGCGCCGGCGCCTGGTGGGTGTATACCTAACGAAACGGGTTTAGCCTGAGAAACTAATTGTGAATCGTACAAAGCGATAGACTCATTTCAGGGTCATAAAGAAAATACAAAAAAAAAGGTTTTATCTTGACAGCAAAAGAAAAAAAATGCATCAAAAAATTTGCGCAGAAAAAAATTATTGGTTGGAGTTGAACACAGTTCTCTGGACTTGACTTGGATGACACGTCTCTGGAAGCAGTCAGAGGAGGGAAGGATAGAAAGGAGCCTGGGCTGAGGCTCGGATAGAGCGCCCGCCCTAGATTCTGACAATGGCCTTTAGGGACGCCTCCGCACCCCGCCACCCCCACCGCGGAGACAATGGAGTTTAGGGACGCCCCCGCACCCACTGCAGCGACAATGCCACCCCCGCGGCTTGCATCCCCAGCGACGGCGCCTCAGTTGGGACAGAGCCACTCCGCGACGGGACGCCGAACAGCGCGGACCACGACAGCTAGCAGCAGCCGTCGCCTGCCCTGCCCCGCCCCGCCCTGCCCCGCCCCGCCTAGCCACGACCCCGCGGGACCGGCTGAGGAGCTGACCCGACCAGCCCCTACCCAGCCCCAGCCCCAGCCACCTCTGTGAGGGAGGCCGCCCGCCCCTCACCCTCTTCTTCTCCGACTCGTTCTCCTCCTCCGCCACCATGAGGGAGATCTGCCACCTCCAGGCCGGCCAATGCGGCAACCAGATCGGCGCCAAGGTACGCCGTGGTCCGCGACGCCGCGCCGCGACCGGGCCTAACCAGGCCGCCCCGTCAACTGCGGGTTTAACTGAACCAACCCCTACTCGCCCCCCTTGCAGTTCTGGGAAGTCATTTCGGACGAGCACGGCATCGACCCCACCGGCACGTACCACGGCGACTCCGACCTCCAGCTGGAGCGCATCAACGTGTACTACAACGAGGCCACAGGTACGGCGGGCAGGGCTTTGCCTTGGCCTTGCCGCCCTCCCACGGTGGGCCAGAAGACGGGTGGAGGCGGTCGAAATCCCGGACGGGTTTGGAGCCCCAGAGTCGCTAAATGGGACTCTGACTGCACGTGTGACCCCACCAATGGATTGCCCTCCAAACGAGAAATCCATTGGTGGGGGTCACACGTTCGGTTCGAGTCCTGTTTAGCGACGCCGGAGCACGAAACGCGTCTAAGAGTTTCGGCCGCCTGCGCCGCCGGTCTTCTGGCCCACTTTGCGCTGGCCGCGGCGCGGAGGGTGACCCAGGCCGCTTCCCCAGGCGGCAAGTACGTCCCCCGCGCCGTGATGATCGACCTGGAGCCCGGCACCATGGACTCCATCCGGTCCGGCCCCTTCGGCCAGATCTTCCGGCCGGACAACTTCGTGTTCGGCCAGGGCGGCGCCGGCAACAACTGGGCTAAGGGCCACTACACCGAGGGCGCCGAGCTGGTGGACGCCGTCCTGGACGTGGTGCGGAAGGAGGCGGAGGGCTGCGACTGCCTGCAGGTACGCCCGCTCCTCCGCAGGGCCGTGGCCGTGCGGTGGCGGATCCAGAGGCGGCCTTCGGGGAGGGTGAGGGGGGAGCAAAGTAGCGCATTTTGCCTACTTACAGAGGCAAAGTAGCAAATTTTGCCTACCTTCAAGGCGGCTATTCAGGTGCTTTGGCGGGGGGGGGGGCAAAACCCCCTTTGCAAAACGCGTCTAAGACTTTCGGCCGCCTGCGCCGGCCTTCTGGCCCACTGTGCGCTCCCTCGGAATCAACCCGCTAACCGCCACCGCCCCTCGGTCGAACTCGAACGACGGCCAACCGGAAACGACGCCGGCCGCCGTCGCGGTCCTGGTCTGGCCCACTGTGCGGCCGCCGCGCTTATCGCGCCGCCGCCACTTCCTCGCCGGCTATCGGCATCGGCCCGCACGCCCCCAACCCGAGGGGCGGCGTCGGGATGCCGGCACCACGCCGGCTCGCCACGCCGGGGCGGCTGCGCGCTGGGCCAGAAGACCGGTGGAGGCGGTCCCAATCCCCGGACGCGTTTTGAGCTCCAGAGTCGCTAAATGGGACTCGAACCGAGCGTTTGACCCGACCAATGGATTCCTCTTTCGAAGAGCAGTCCGTTGATGGGGTCACACGTTCGGTTCGAGTCCTGTTCAGCGACTCCGGAGCTCAAAACTTGCTGAGAGTTTTGGCCGGCGGCGGCGGTCGTCTGGCCCACTGCGCGGCTCCGCGCGCAGCCCCGAAAAGCGAGATTAAAAACGCAGCACTCCGCCAAAGGGGTAGATAAGACGGCGGCGATGTGGGCGTGATGCGAGGCGTGATGCTGACTGACTCTGACTGGCGGTCGTGGCGTTGCAGGGCTTCCAGATGACCCACTCCCTGGGCGGAGGCACCGGCTCCGGCATGGGCACGCTCACCATCTCCAAGATCCGGGAGGAATACCCGGACCGCATCATGAACACGCACTCCATCGTGCCCTCGCCCAAGGTGCGTGTGTGTGCTGCGCCACGGAACCTGAGGCACTGCACCTAAACCCGAGTCGCGTTTTGAGCTCCAGAAGTCTCTGAAGAGGACCCGAACCGAACGTGTGACCCCACCTATGGATTCCTCATTCGGACAGCAATCCGTTGGTGGAGTCAGGTTTGGTTCGAGTCCCGGAGCTCAAAACCCGGTCGGGGTTGGGACTGCCTTCTCACTACTCTGGCCCACTGAGCACAGTGAAACGCGGACGCGGAGTTCAAAATATGAAGGAAACCCTTGGTTACCCGGTGGCAGGTGTCTGACGTGGTGGTGGAGCCGTACAACTGCACGCTGTCGGTGCACCAGCTGGTGGAGAACACGGACGAGACGTACTGCATCGACAACGAGGCGCTGTACGACATCTGCTTCCGCACGCTCAAGCTAACCACGCCGACGTTCGGCGACCTGAACCACCTCGTGTCCGCCACCATGTCGGGCGTCACCACCTGCCTGCGGTTCCCCGGCCAGCTCAACTCGGACCTGCGCAAGCTGGCCGTCAACATGATCCCCTTCCCCAGGTCCGACCGCCGCCGGCGTCTGGCCCACTGGTGTCTGGCCCACTGGTTTCCGACCCACTGGTGTCTGGCCCACTGGTGTCCGACCGCTCGCGTCCCGGACAGCACGGCAGGACGCGGGACTGGAACTCAGTGCCATTGCCCTGTGCCATTGCAGGTTGCACTTCTTCATGCCCGGGTTCGCGCCCCTCACCTCGCGCGGCAGCCAGCAGTATCGCGCGCTGACCGTCCCCGAGCTCACGCAGCAGATGTTCGACGCCAAGAACATGATGTGCGCCTGCGACCCGCGCCACGGAAGGTACTGACGCAGTGCGCCGCCGCACAGTGGGCCAGAGGAGGTCAGAGGTCAGCGTCATCATCTGCAAATCGCGCGCCGCACTAACGCCGCCGCCGCCGTCCTCCAGGTACCTGACGGTGGCGGCCATCTTCCGAGGCCGCATGTCCATGAAGGAGGTGGACGAGCAGATGCTCAACATCCAGAACAAGAACAGCAGCTACTTCGTGGAGTGGATCCCCAACAACCTCAAGACGGCCGTGTGCGACATCCCGCCCCGGGGGCTCAAGATGTCGTCTACGTTCGTCGGCAACACCACCGCCATCCAGGAGCTGTTCAAACGGGTTTCGGAACAGTTCACCGCCATGTTCAGGTAAGGCAAGGCAGCAGCGGTCGCTGTTCACTGTGCGGCGAAACGATCCTTGAGAGTGAGGCGTCGGCAGACACACGTTCTCACCTGAAACGTCTAAAAATACACACAACCCATTGGCGTGTCCGTCTGTACAGGCGGAAGGCCTTCTTGCACTGGTACACGGGCGAGGGCATGGACGAGATGGAGTTCACCGAGGCCGAGTCCAACATGAACGACCTCATCTCCGAGTACCAGCAGTACCAAGACGCCACGGCGGAGGAGGAGGGCGAGTTCGAGGAAGAGGAGGAGGAGTAGAAGAAGAGGAGCAGACACGGGGCTGAGGCTGGGGGACGCGGCGAGGGGCACTACTCGTCTACATTTTATTTTTATGTTTTTTTTTTTGTTTTTTTTTTAAATTTAAACATTGCAAGGTGGGGCGGAATGAGGTTTTGGCTCGGGCATCCCAGTTCTCTCCGACGCGGGCGGCTTTTTCTTTTCACTGCCTTCTTGATCAAGGACATCGCCAGCAAGGAATATTATCTATCCCCGCGTCGAAGCAAAGCCAACAAAAAGTTATGAAAAAAAACATGTTAACCAAAAACTTTTAAAATAGGACTCGTAGGATGCCCGACCCGAGAACGCGGCGCGTGGCGGCAGGAAATGACTATCATTCGGTTCGACAGGAGTCTCGCCTTAATTGGTCGCTGTTGAGATGGCACTGTATTGTATTCGTCCCGCGCGCGGACGGCGCGGCGCACGGCCCCGGGGGGTCGCGGAGGGGCCCCCCGACTATGTACTCATTGGCTACCAATAAATTCGATTATGCAACTCTCTAAAACCCAAACAGACTGTTCGTTACTTTCCTTCCACCGGCTCCGCGCACACACACACCCCGACACACACTCACTACTCACGACACATTGCGCACACAGCACAGTGGGCCAGAGGTGATCGAAATCCCGGACGGATTTTGAGCCCCAGAGTCGCTAAATGGGACTCGAACCAAACGTGTGACCCCGCAATTGGATTGCCCTCCGAACGAGGAATCCATCGGTGGGACCACACGTTCTGTTCAAGTACTGTCCAGCGGCTCTCAAGCTCAAAACGCGGGTCTGCGCCGGTCCTCTGGCCCACTGTGCACAGCTCTGACTCGTCGACGTGGTGCTCGTTGACGTCGGCGTGGTCCTGCGGCGGTGTCCGGCCCCACGCACTATGCTAATCACTAGGCAGCTAGCTAGAGAGAGACCGCAAGCTGCCTCAGAGATGAGCCAGAGCGCGACGGGGCTCGAGCAGGACGGACACCGCGGACTTGATGTACTTGGCGTACTTGGTAGACTTGGCTGCCTTGGCGGTGGCGACGACGTCGGCGGCGCACAGTGGGCCAGAAGACCGGCGCAGGTGGCCAGAACTCTAGGCGCGTTTTGTGCTCCAGAGTCGCTAAACAGAACTCGAACCGAACGTGTGATCCCTTCTTCCTTCGGAGGGCAAACCATTAGTGGGGTCACACGTTCGGTTCGAGTCGAGTTTAGCAACTCTGAAGCTCACAACGCGTCCAGAGTTTTGGCTTTCTGCGTCGGTCTTCTGGCCCTCTGTGCGGCGGGGCTGCTCCAGACCAAGACCCTCTCGGCGCTGCCCTCTGAACCGGACTGGCAGGACTCGCAAGGAGAAGGAATTCGTCAGCCAAACGTCCCCACTTTCCCGGCCCTCCAGCTTCCGGTGCTTTACTTGCTTATCCTGCCAGCTTTCCGTGCAGCCTCTGCTCGCTGCACAGTGGGCGCTGCTACCCACAGCCCCCCACAACCTCAACAAGTGCGCGGATAAGGCGGCGGGCTGCCGCTCCGGGCCACCGATAGCGTATCGTGTCGATGACGGGGACGCCGCCGGAACGCGCCGGCCAGGCTCGGGTCAACGGCGACGACTTGGCACAGTGGGCCAGAAGATCGGTGGAGGCAGTCAAAATCCCGGACGCGTTTTGAGCTCCAGAGTCGCTAAATGGGACTCGAACCGAACATGTGACCCCACCAATGGATTTCTCTCCGAACGAGGAATCCATTGGTGGGGTCACACGTTCGGATCGAGTCCTGTTCAGCGACTCTGGAGCTCAAAACGCGTCCGGGTTTTGGCCGCCTGCGCGCCCACTGTGCTTGGCACCGCTTGGTGCAGCGCGAATCTCTCGGCGGGTCCGCCGGCCAAGTCAAGCCGGACAGCCTAGGACAGGCGAAGCAAGGCGAAGCGCCCGGCGGGGTAGACCGCCCGCACCTGTGCGTTGCGTGCCGTCGGCTGGGTTGCCTATGCCGCCGTTGGCAGGGGCTCCGGGGGCGGCGCCGCGCCGCGCTGGTACTCCTACTCCTGCACCCTCCCAGCCAGTGGCGCCGCCGCCCCTCGCCCCACAGATACCTGCCCGAATGCGGGCTGCGTGCAGTAGACTGATCCCCACGGTGTATCGTCGCTCTGTCTCTCTCAACGTATACGGGACGCTCCATGAGTGCGACAGAGACAGAGCGGCGACAGCGATGTGCGGAATCGCTCCGCAGAGTCTGCCAGCATCGCAGAAATGCTGACTTCAAGTTTTATCTTCGCGTTGACGCTGAATTGCGTGACGTCACCTTCCGCACACCGTATCATTTATCATCATCGCTGTTCGGCCTTTGCTGACCTTCAGCGGTTCGAGTCAGCAAGACACGCCGACCTCGCGCGACGATGTCGGGCGATTCCGCGGCCCGAACTCCTCACTCTGTCCCTCTCGCACTCGCATCACACACTCGGATGCGTGTGACTTTTTGTTTCGATCCCACCATGTCGGTCTGTTTACAGACCCTTTTATAATTTTTTTTTATGAGTTAATTTTTCTGCCCGACGCTTTTCTTTTAAATTGGAGAGTCCACGCCAGTCGGCGACACAAACATTGTCCCGAAAGATGTGTGGCGCGGGCAGCGTGGGCACGCGACGGACAAGAGATAAGTCTTGATAAAATTCTGACCTGTTTTAACGTTTTTGAACCAATGTTCCAAAATTTTCCGCGTAATCCCCAGTAAAAGTCCCGTAATCCCGTAATCTTGTGTACTCCTGAAATGAGAGTGGCGCCTCCCTCGGCTAGCTGCAAGAGGGCAATAAGCACTACTCTGCCCCTCCCTTTGGTCGATTCTGGATCCGCCCTTGAGTAACAGGGGCGTGGGGCGCATTGTGTGTGACTGTCCGTCCGTCCGTCCGCGGCACCGCAGCCGTGCATCCAAGTCGGCGTATCAAACGACCTTCATTTCGTCTTTCAATGGCACCCGGTGGTCGATCGATCCACGATGCGGCCGATAGGCCGATAGCAGCTGGGACCGCACAGTGGGACCTGGGCGGACCATTGTTCCGTCTCTCTCGCGCCCCGACGGACGACCCCAAAGCCCCTCGAGTGCAAGGGAGACGGGGCGACGATGAACCAGTGTTCGGATTCAGCAGCGCCGGCACCGCAGCGTGGAGGCGAAGCAGGGCATCAAGCAGAGGCAGCCGCAGACCGGGTGGCGAGCGCGGTGGTGCCGGACCAACGCACAGTGGGCCAGAAGACCGGTGGAGGCGGTCAACATCCCGGACGGGCTTTTGATCTCCAGAGGTGCGAAATGGGACTCGAAACGAACGCGTGACCCCACTAATGGATTGCTCTCCGAACGAGCAGTCCATCGGTCGGGGGTCACACGTTCGGTACGAGTCCTGTTTAGCGACTCTGGAGCCCAAAATGCGTCTAGAGTTTTGGCCGCTTGCGCCGCCGGTCTTCTGGCCCACTGTGGGAGGGAACGCTTTTGTACTATTTGCTCGGCGCAAGGTTCAAGGCCGCCTCTGAGGCGCGTTTCCTCTCTTTGGACAGTTTCGGCGATCATTTCGAAATGGGACTGGCGCGCGCCGCCGATGATTAAGGCCTCCGACACACAGTTGGCCAGAAGACCGGCGAAGGCGGCCAAAACTCCAGACGCGTTTTGTGCTCCAGAGTCGCTAAACGGGACTCGAACCAAACATGTGACCATACCAATGGATTCCTCATTCGAAGAGCAACCCATCGGTGGGGTCCCTGGTTCGGATCGGTTCCCATTCAGCCACTCTAGTGCTCAAAACGCGCAAAGAGTTCTGCCTGCCTGCGCCGGTCTTCTGGCCCACGGTGCGACGGTTCCGATTCACTCATTTTATTGTGAGTGAAGGGGCGATTCAGGGGTCGGGGCGCGGGGGGTGGCCCGGCGGTGCGGCGCCGCGCCCGAGCCGAGCCGAGGCAGCGCAGCGCAGCGCGCCTTCCTTTGTTCTTGGGACTTCCACGATGAAAACAGTCCCTCGGTCGATAGCGGCTATCGCGGCCCCGTTCGTTACCGCGATGGTGAAGGATTATTTTGCGAGTGGGAGAAATTATGCAGCGTTGCTTCCATCAACGCCGCAAAAGGTGGAAAGTTCGCGGCCTTGCCCCTGGCCCACTGTGCAGGGCAGCGAGCGCTCGCGCGGCTCGTCCCCAAAGCCTTGTACTGCCTCTTCGTGAACAAACGAAGCAGCAACACGAAGCGACAGCGCGCTCGTCGCGCCGAGCCGAACAGTGGGACAGCTAGCTAAAGATAGCAGCGAGTGCGGCCGGTCAGGGAAACTGTGTCAAAATTGACCCGAATGAAAACGATTTGGTTTGATTCCCTACGGTCTGGTCGTCTCGCTCCGTTCTCCTCCGTTGTTTCGTCACTATCGCGGCGATCACGGCCCCCTCGACGCGGCTTGTTTTTGTTCTTGTTGGGCCGATCCGTGCGGCCTGCCCGTGGAATCAGCTGACGTCATGTTGGTTCGCGGCCGCCATTACGGTGTTGGTGTTCATCTGTGGAAATCAGCTGTGGTACAGAGTTAGTCTCCCCCATGCGCGTTACAGCCGCTCCAAAATGGAAATGTTACCGTTGGATTAACTCGGCAGGACTGCTGACCTCTCCGCGTGTTTGTTACTGGTTTTCAGTGAGTACCAGTCGGAGGAAAAGCCCGTGTTTACTTCGGGCCCATGGACACACAATGTAGGCCATCGGCCAACATTTAAGAACCTTGAGAGTTCATACATCCCGACATTTGTGTTTTTCACCGCTTGCCAATCGAGTTTTACCCATAATATTCTTGAAAATCAAGGGATCATATTTTCGAGTTTGGTTTACGCTCCAGAATAGGGTTAGGTAATTTGAAACTTCGTTTTAGTTGGGTGTAGGCCTAGAGGTGACAGGTGTCAGAAGACTTTTATGTGTTTTGGTTCCCAAATTGCCGTCTGTTGGGCCTCTCTTTAGTAGTTTTGTTTGATAATGGTACTGTCATTAGTTCGAGACTCCCTATTTCAGTAAAGGGATCGGTCCCCAGGCCCAGGTTTCATGAGGATGTCTGTCACACCAAACCCTTTGCTCAGCCTTTCCATTCAAATGAAAATCAACTCTTCTTCTTAATATTTTCTATATCAGTTGTTTATCTTTATTTTTCTCAGACTTTGTTACTACATTATTCAGAATTTTCTGTAGTTGAGATTTCACTGATTAATTTTGGACCATCATTTGGTGATGTTCTATTCCTACTGTTAGGCTTACATTCTCGCATCAATTACTGGTTTGGAGTGTTAAGTCTCTTATTCCATTCCAATTTTGTAAAACCTCATATCAATTATATATGTGAGCAATCTTAAAGTTTGGCTCAGTGAACCTTGGCTTTGTATGTCCTGAGACATATCCTTTTGATTTTAGTTTTGACAGTTTTCATTTGTTTACTCAACCTTTTCTAATGAACAACAGTCACTCTACGTGGAGTTAAGTCATTTGTCCTCGTAGAATTGTTGTGATGTGATTGAAATCTCAGTAGAAACTTCAAATTTTGTGCTGGGCTATGATCTAACCTCAAAGTAGTCCTTTAAAACTTGAGTAGCTGAATTCCTTTGCTTCCAACTGCACAAACCAGTTGAGGATTAAAATCATTTTGGGTCTTACTACTTCAATTTCCACAACTTACTCTAGAGAGTACTAGTATTTGTATGCATCATGTAACCAAAAGTGTCCCTGCTCTTTTTTTGGTTCATTCATTCAGTTTTCTGTCGGCACTGTGTGCATTTTCTTTTGTTCTTGCACTAAAATTATTATTATTTTTATTTCAGGCTTTAATAGAGCTTCATCATGGAGTTCTCCACCAGTGATCCTCAACCATCCAGCATACAAACGTTATCCAATATAGCATCAGAGCTCTTCCCCAAAGCAACATTGCAAATTGAGGATAGTGGGGGTGGAGGTCCCTCAACGGAAGGACTCACGGTTCCATTCACGCCAGTGTGTGGGGAATCTCCCAAATACATTGTGCGTACAGCTGATGGAGTTCTGGTCCTGTCAAACTATCGTATATTCCTGCTGATGTCAGATGGGTCTAATCACAATATACCGCTTGGACTAATTGAACAATTAGAGGTCTGGTTTAACCTATATTTGTGGCTGTTACATAATCAATGTTTTGAGCAATTTTTCATTAAAGAGCTGTGTGTTTGTATTTGGATTGCAGGTTAAGGATATTTTTTATCTCCATGTTTTGTGCAAAGATGCTCGCTCTGTTCGGCTGGTATTTTTGAGCAATGATGTTTGTGTGAAGTGGTTCCATCGATTGTTGCGAGCAATAAGCCCTCCAAAATCAATTGAGGATGTCTTTGCATTTTCATTCTATGCGTGGTCCAAAGAGGAGGGCGGGGAGAAAGTTATTCAGCGCTTAAAAAGACAGCCTGAGCAGTCATATTTCCGTAAAGAGGTATCTACTCTCCTAATATTTCCTTTTATTTGAGAAATTAAAGGGTTATCCTATTTTAACTTGTCTTTTTGGAACCCGTTAGATGGATCGACTACAGTTTGATATTCATGGGGCTTGGCGAATATCCAAAGCTAACGAAAATGGTGAACTGTGTTCATCATATCCTAAAGAACTCTTAATACCTTCATGTATCGCTGACTCAATATTGAAAAAAGGTGCCCAGTTTCGAAGTTACGGCAGGGTGCCAGCAGTTGTGTGGAGGTTAGTGTCATGTCATTGTAATATAACCTCTTAGCCACCCAATTTTTTGCAAGGTTTTAAATTGCTTTAGCAAGTGTTTTTTTTAGTTTACACCGTTTTAACAACTCAATTTAATTGCAGGCACACAGGCAATGGTGCTGCTTTGGCGAGATGCTCTCAGCCAGAGGTTGGCTGGTTGGGTTGGCGCTCTCCAGAGGACGAAGCCCTTTTGAAGGCCATTGCTGATGCCTGTGCTCATGACCGTCTCCATAATGTTACATCTGATGTAGCTGGTAGCACAATGACATTATCTGCTCTTGCTGAAGCCACAGCACCAGGAAACTTTACTTGTCTAAATGGTTCAGTCCAAACGTCAACAGTCGCGACAACTGTATCCGCTCCACCATTACTGAATGGTGGAAGTGCTAGTTTACAGTCCGATATTACTGGATCTGGTTCAAGTGGTGCAAGTAGCTTAAAAGACTCCCTTCCTGATCAAGTGGATCTACCACCTCAAGGAAAAGTAAGTTCTCTCTTCATTTAAAGTTTTGTTAAAACTAACCTGGTAAATTTTACTTTTGCTGTATTATTAAGTGTCTTGTCCTGTTCTTGTGTAGAAACTTCTGATCATGGATGCCCGATCTTACACCACTGCAATTGCAAATCGCGCGAGAGGAGGTGGCTGTGAATGTCCGGAGTACTACCCCACTTGCGAAATTCAGTTCATGAATCTTGCAAATATTCACTCCATTAGGAAAAGCTTCCACTCTCTACGAGCATTGTGTGCATCTTCAGATGATAATCCAAAGTGAGATGACTTCATTTTTTTTTGGTGTATTTATTCTGCAATCTGCCTTATATATTCATGAAATAATCTTCTCTCTCTGTACCTCAAACAGTTGGTTCAGCTTGCTTGAGGGGACACGATGGCTTCAAAACATGTCGGGTTTAATGCGAGCTGCTGTAACCGTAGCTCAGGCGCTTGATAGAGAAGGAAGACCTGTTGTTGTGCACTGCTCAGATGGTTGGGACAGAACTCCACAAATTGTTGCTTTAGCTGAGATATTGCTTGACCCTTACTATCGAACTATGCAGGTTGGTAATGGTCTCTTTATTTTTTCAATTTGTCAATGTTAACTTAAAATAAATTTTTTGGGCATTATTTTCCAGGGATTTCAAGTTTTATGTGAGCGAGAATGGCTTGATTTTGGTCATAAGTTTGCCGATCGTTGTGGACATGGAGTCGGTGGAGATGACCATAATGAAAGATGTCCTGTGTTTTTACAATGGGTGGATTGTGTTCACCAACTGTTATGTCAGTTTGAATGTTTGTTTGAGTTTTCTGAGGCTTACCTTGTAAAACTAGTCCAACACACATATTCAAATATGTTTGGCACTTTCTTGTGCAATTCAAATGCTGACCGAACAAAATTGAGCACTGCAGAAAGGACATTTTCAGTTTGGCAATTTTTACAAGATGATTCCTTCAAAAACCACTTATATCTACCAGAGGACCGGGTAAGACCACATTCACATGTTTTATGGCATTAGTGTGTCAAACTTGACAATCAATGAAGTCCATAATTGTACTCTTGCAGGTATTGTGGCCATCTTGCCATGTTCGAGATTTGAAAGTCTGGAATAACTTGTACTTAGGATCCCCCGATAGGGCCACCTCTGTAGTTTCTGGTGCTCCTGCCCCAGTGAGCACTGTGACAACCACTCACAGTGCTCCAGGGTCAGTTGTTGGCAGTTCCACTGCTACAAGTGAAGATTCAAGTGTCCCAGATGACATTGAAGACTCTACTCGGTCTAATGGTTTTGTGAAAACTCGATCTTATGATGATATAATTACTGCCTGTGATGAGCGAGAAAGCCATTGCTCTCTTGCGGACCAGCCGAGGAGGTGTTCTGATTCTAGCATTAATGTCGATATGTAAGTATATACATAACAGATCTTGCATCTCATTCTACATTTATCCAACTTGATTGGTTTTGTTTAAAAATTCAACAGAAAATATGTGAATGGTGGCAGCACTGATGAGGCTGACCAAGTAGATGGAGAAACACAAGATGATTGTGTTGACCACTCAAATGAAGTGCAGAATCAAGTTGTGTCAGAGCTGTGCAAGGATGCAATGGGTCTTGAACTTTCCGAAGCGGTTTCCCAGTCACCTGCCCCTGAGCTTTCTCATACAAGTTTATCTACTAATTCACCTTCTATTCAACCCATCTCTCCTTGCAATGGGAGAGAAGAGCAGTCTGATGATGAGGATACTGAAATAACTGTTACCACTGAGGTGCATGATTCTATAGACACAGTGGATGGTCCTGAAACACTAACACAGTGCACTTCAAGATTACCTGATGCGGATGTACCAAGCCTAGACAGCAGTATTATCCCCTCTAACCGTCATTCGAATGAAGACTTCCAAGAATCTTCAAAGGTTGTTTGGAAAGTGAATGAGTCTGTTCAGCCGGACCAGTCTGTCGACAGTTCAACTGATACTTTAGTTGCACCAGACCAGTTAGCCAACCATAGTGCCTCTGCTGCTGCTAGTCCAGCTACTCCACTTTGTAATGGTATAAGGTGAGAGTTCTTAATAATCGAATTTTGTCTTATAATGTTATTTGAGTATATTTATTTACCTCTCTTTGTAATTGAAATTACTTTTGTTTCACTTTTAGTTCCTCTATTACTGCTTCTGCTATGCCAACAAGTTGTCCAGATATAGTGATGCCAATAGTGCAACAGTCAGGTTCAATAGGGGTGTGTAGTTCGCTGACCCCCCAGTCCCTTACATTCCCTTATGGAGGTCTTGGCTCCATACCTCCTCCACTGTTAACTAATGGTGTCCCTGATGGTGATGTGATAGCCTCAAGTGCTGGGGATATGTGTAGGGTTTGTGCTGATAGCCGAAGATTTTTAGCTGATAACCATCGGCAAGTATTATTCTCCTGAAAGTCACTTAGTTTTGTTTTGCTGGGAACATAAAAATAAAATGTGTGGCTTTTGGTTTGCAGGGACCACTCTGGAAGCAGTTCACGTTATTCAACACCGCCCCTTAATAGTCGTACACCAAGTGGTGGCTATCCTGCTACTCCTGCAACTCCTTGCGAAGAAGAAAGAGTGGCTTTGCCCTCTTTTTTTCAAGGTGGTCAAGTACTCCTTGATGATGTAGATGGGCTGGCACCCCCACACAGTGATGTCCAAATTAGACTGCAGCATATTATGGCAGAAAATCAGGTTAGTCGTTGTGATTATCACCGAAATAAAAGAAGTTGTCGTCTGTTAATCTTGTGCTGACTTCGAAACTTATTTTCATGCAGGCCCGTGTTCAGGCGCTGGAGAGAGATCTGCACATGACAAGGATGGCACTTACGCAGCAAGTATGCCACCAGTGCAGTCATGCTCACCCGGATCGCAACGATGATGTGGTAATTATAAATGGCACAAATGCAGAGCCATAAATAAAAAATAAACAAACTTGTATAAATTTTTAATACATTGTTTTGTGCTCATTTGCGCGTTTTAGCGATCTTTGCCGGAGTCAGCATGCTCTGGAGAGCCTGCGTCAGCTGGAGAAAGTATTCCCTCTGATGTTTCATGGGAAGCCCTGGAGGAGGTATCTGATGGAAACCCAGTGCTGTGGTGGCCTGACTATGCCGCAAACCACTGTATGCGCTGTAGCCGGGAATTCAATGTTGTGCGTCGCAAGCACCATTGCAGGTACAAGTGTGGGGCTGCATTCTCGTTTTCTATTTATATAAACAACGTGCTTTTACACTGCTTTGTTCATTTGCAGGAATTGTGGTAAAATATTTTGCTCTGAATGTTCGGAGAACACAATGCCACTTCCAAACAAGCAGGTTTATGAGCCTGTCCGAGTTTGTACCAGCTGCTACTCACTTCTACATACTGATGTTATTGACAACCCATTGAGCCATCTAAACTCTCGTCGAAGTGGCTCCGTCGTTAATGTGAACTCTCATATTACTTCAAACGGACATTCCATGGATATGCCCACTGACATGGCTGAGTCAGCATTAACAACATTTGCTCAACATCATCATTCAACCAATGGTAATAGTTGTGGATTTTCTTATGCTGCTGTAGCATCAGGTAGTGCTAACTCAGATCAGAGAAATGGAGTGTCTCTATCTGAAGGTAAAAATGTGAACCAACAACCGCAACCACATACAAGGAAGGCTACGGCAGCATATGTTTAGACAGGCTTGATATGTAATTGGAACTCTGACTTGTCTGGCTTTCCTTTTATTAGAAACCATTATCGTAGAGCAAACGGGTAAACTGTATACAGAACAACCATTGATGCTGAACAATGTCATTTGTTTATAAATTTGGTCATCGATATTTTGTCTCTTCTGATGTGGAATCTTTAACCAATTTTATTTGTGTACCCCTTTTAAATCCAAACCCTTCAGAACTCAGTTTTAGCACATGATGTGTCTTTGAAGTACTTTTAAAAAGTACACTCATCATACACTTTCATAGTTATTGCCCAGATAAGAAATTCTACCTATTTGTGCTATATGCATGCACATAGCCCAGATGTCCGCCGATTCCTTGTGTGCTTGTTTGAAGCAAAATTTCCCTACATTCGGCCTAAGCTGTAATTGGCTTTGACTGTTCTTCTTGCCTCACTATTAAATGTGAATCACATTGGCACTAAGGCTTGGGATCCCTTTTGTGTGCGGCTTTGCACATTTTGAACCACCTATCTGAGTTGATTCTTAAACTACATTGCAAATGAAGATGAAGAAAAAACTAAAACAATTCACAAAAATCTTAAAAATGGTTACATTATTCTGAATCTTGTGGGATACTAGACTGTGGATTTAGAATATTTGGGGCATCTTTCAATCTCTGTGGTTTAGAAACAGCTTTTGTTAAGTTCTTATCAAGTTCTTATCCTGTAACCCTACTGTTCTCGGCTTTCTTAAAAGTAGCTGCCAAATCCTTATAAGTATGGAAAATCATGACTAATGAACTGTTTTTAAAAAATGCTTATATTTTTATCAAGAAATGAGTGAAAATGAATTTTATCCTTGTTATATGTTCTTGCAAACCACTGGAAGATGAGAATGAATTAAATGTTTACTTATGTTACAGTGTATGTTGCCAGGTAGGCATACTTGATGAAATTTAATTTTAAAAGTAAGCTCATAAGGGGATTACAAGTGATAAATATTGTCTCTTTTGGCTGTGATAGAGAAGTAAAGGTCATTCTACAAAATATGAGTACATATATATGTTTGTACAGTACAGATGTAAGGATTTGTACATATTTCAAAAAGTTAGAACTTAAAGCATGCAATGGTTCAATGTGGTAAAGCAAAGGGCCCAGGTGGTACAAGACAGGGCCGGGTCCCACCAACCTGCCAACAATGCAAGGTGCTCTCATGTACTTCGTTATTGGATGCTTTTTGTCTAACTTGATGCTTCTGTAAGATACTTTGTAAATATTGTTTTAATTGTAAGTCTATAAACATTCATGCTTCTTTGTTTTACAAGCAAAGCACGATCTTAGTCAGTTTGGTCCTGTGCTAAAGGCACACGCTAGTCATGCCACAGTTTTGTAAATTACTGAGGCAAAAGCTTTGCTGTATTCAAAATGTTCAGTTATGCTAGGAAAAGTGTGTTCATTACCCCTTCCAGGGTTATGCTTTGGCCCCCTGTCATATCTTAGCTGTTTGCTTACGGATTGTAGATTTTGTAATTACGTGTAAAGTAGTAGTCATCGGATCTGACACAATGGCGGTCCAAATAATGATGTAGCTTTACCTCGGGCCAGAACTTTTTCACCAATGACTGAAATGAAATTTAAGAAAAAATTGTCTACCTAGACAAAATTGAAAAAAAAGTAATTGAAAAATTGGCAGGATACTTTAGTGACTGCATCATTGTAGATAAAACCAACCCTGTAATTATGTGAGTATAGTATTGCCTTGGGAACCACCCAATTTGTTTTAGGAATTATGAAAAGATGTTTTTGGCTGACCTTTACTTCTTCATCATAATATCAAATTTTTGTTGTTGCACTATTTGTACATCTTGTCAACAAATTAATTATAATCCTAGGGCATCCAATACTTTATGAAAATTGTGAAAGGAACTTTAAATATGAATGTGATAATGGTTTGCAAGCATGTTTGGTGCTCTATTGGTTGATGGAACCTGCATTGTGATCAATTTTGTGTACTAACTTTAGAACTTAAAAAAAGTAAAGTGAATTTGCTGTGGTATTAACATGCATTTTAAAGGAAATTTCTACCTTTCTTCAGTTCATTTAATTATGCCTTTCCCCTCTCCCCTTTGCACCTAATCTTTATTTCTTCATCCTCACTATATCTCAAGGATGCAAGACGCATGTGGTCTAAAATATGTAAAGGCTGGCTTGGAACATTTTGGTACAGTACTACCTCATATCTGTCAGTGAGAACTGTTTGTTGAACCCTTTGTTGGCAATCTTGTTCACAGAATAGTAATACCCTCAGTACCTTGCAATGCATGCAGATGGAGACTTTGGAATTTAGTCAGCTTCATTTGTGGTGATACTTAATATGTGAATTCGCAGTACTGATATGTTTCTTAACTTGGCTGTTCAATAGGAGCCTGTTTTACACTTTGGGATTTATTCTAATTTTGTATTTACAGTGTTTAAGACAGAGGAGCTTGAGTTGAACCGTCTGTGGCTTAGATGAACTTTTGGAGTCCTTTGCCCTGTGGTAGTTGTGGGTCAAGAAACAGATTGGAGTGCAGGATCTATCCTGAGACTTGACTCTCCTGTGTTTGTCTGGGACTGATGTTGTGGGCACATTCATACAAAATGTTGTCAGGGTAATAGTCACTGCTCGTTTAGAAATCACTAGTGATGTCTGTCTGTGCTGGCTTTATCTTTCAATATCTGAACCTTACCGTTTCGTTAAGCAATTGTGTTTATTGTCACTAAAGGTCCATTTTTTGGAGGCATTAGTCAATAATCTTCATTTGTGAGTTTCAGTTTTGTTTGTTTACTTTTTGTCTTCCTGTGGTCACTGTAATGTATACAGTAGTTGCTCCTCTCTCAGTCATTCAATGCAAGAAAATATTTCTTAATATTCAACATGTATGAATGAGAACAGGGTCGCAATGAAAGTTTTAACGGGTTTGCTTGTGGTGTTCTCGTATCCCTGTGTAAAAAAAGTAGCGGTACAAAATTTGAGCAGCAGACGTGTTCAGTAGGCAACTTGTTTAAAATAGGTCTTATTTTATGTCGTTTGGTAGCTTTTGGTAACCCAAAACAGGCAAATACAAAGTGGTCCATTTGTTAAAATGCTCCTAAGAATAATTCTTCTCAAAACTGAAAATCCTTAAACCACCCTTAGTCTGTTAATGCATGAGATTTGTTGTCCAGGTCTCTGCTGTGAATGTGATTTGAATATGACTTCTTTTTCTATCCATGGAAATCAAAAGTGTCCCAGTTTAATCATTGTGACAGTTTTTATTCATAGTTTGTACACATGTGACAAAATACTTGTCACTATGACTTTTACGTGACTATTACTTTTTCCTTGGGTTCTATCGACTTTTTATCAGTTGTCACTCAGGAACAGCGAATGTTGTCTTTCTTTTCTTTGTAGGAGTGCGAAAGCAGTACTGGCATCCATTTTCAAAACCATGTTTTTGGTTTCATGTTGAGGAAAATATCTCATGATTGAGAGCGGTGTGCGTATTGTGGATCGGAATCAAATAGACTGATGGGGCTGATGGATACGTGGCTTCCATTCTTGATGTGTGAGAAGTAATGTGGCACCTTAGCATTATTATTGTTATATTATCATCATTATTATTACTATTATTATTACTGATATTTGTAAAATGATGCCTGATGCATCGCAGGTTGTGTTGCTGTTATTAGTTCTGGTGAAGTGTGTATACTGTACGTATGTTCAGAGATTATTTATGAATGTAGATATTGTACCATCTTACAAATAAACAAACTTAATCCATTGAAAAGAAAAGAAAAATAATTCAATTTTTTAACAAGCTCCCATATTTCTTTATTGAAATTTACATACTAACGATTTAAATATACATATCATTTCAAGGAAAGAATAGAAAAAAATGGAATATAAAGAACAGTACAGCTTAATTGAAAAGGGCATCGAATCTAGGTCTCTATTGCTAAGAGAACCAATCTCATTGGCTGTTTTTTTTTTTTAAATCTATAGACCCATTAACCAACAACTCCAATTAGAGGTAACAAAACTTCTCATATGCATCAAACAGCTACAGTGTTGATACAAAGAGATAACCCTTGAACTTATCATTCAATGGTGGTCCAACAAAACATATTTTGAACTTTTATTGATAAATCAATGAAGAGACTAATGATGAAATTTAAAGACTTACAAACCTGAAGAAAAGCTTTGATCACTGATTTGAGCAGTACGCACTTGAGATACATCTAGTTAACACTATTGCTTTACAAATCAATCTCTTACATTACATATGAAATGGATCCAGAACCAAGCTCTTTGTGGCTTGTCAGAGGTGTATCTGATAAAGCCAAAACTAAGACAGAATTTCAAACCAAAAATAGTTAAAACATAATACAAAACTTTCTTACAATGCATGAATGGAATAGAATGGGTCAGCGAGAGCAAAGATAATCGCCAAAACACATCTGATACGCGAGGTTGAATTTTTCTTTTCCCTCAAGGCAAACATGAATCGTCAATGGCACAATATAAAATTTTAATGGCGTAAACGCTATACGAATACTTGTGTTAGTACACACTCTACCCTCCATTTACGCTGAAAAGTAACTTTGTTTACTTAAAGTGAATGGTAGCTTCTAATGCTTACTTTTCAAAAAATTAAGCGTGCTTTAAGCTGCACAGAAAAGATAATTTTATATAGTAGCAGATTTGCAATAAAAAGCAAAGAGCTGATCCATAAAAATCAGTAAAATATCACAGCCGCTTGAAAACAACAAAAGTATCAAGAGTGATGAATCAATACATGATTTTACAAAACCGTGCTTTCTGTCCAAAAAACAAACCGCTGGAGTGGTGATGACTCCAGTCAAATCATTGCTGACATAGTTAGGTGGAGTGATTTAAAAAAAAACAAAAAAAAAACGGAAGGTCTGAAGTGCCCATACTGCATCACCGGTCATCCCCGCAACGCGGCTGGTATCGTGGATGACAAGGATCGCAAGGGAATGACCACCCTGCCTCCAACTCCAACGTGTCTTCTAGGGTGGAGCGATGGAACGAAAGTCGATTTTTTTCCGCACTCAGGGCACTAGAAGACCAGACTCAACCGCAGCGTCACGGGCAAAGCCATTTTCACACCAAATAGTGAGTGTCAAAGACCATTGGGCACCGGGTATCTGTTTCTTAGACTCATGGCAACGTTCCATATCAATTTCAGACAAATCTGAGGTTGGCAACCCACTGTCCATAGCCTCTTCCCCGCACTAAAACTCGACTAGCGTCACCGGAAAAGTCATTTTTGGTCGCCATTGTTACACCGTGCCGGGCAGGTAAGTAGACCACCCTTTTCGCACGTCACACGTGGAAAACAGTCAACTAGTCTTCTAGTGCCCTGAGGTACCCATTACCGTGAAAAAAGGATCGACCTTCGTTCCATCGCTCCACCCTGGTGTCCCCTGCAAACCAGACGCGAGCCCAGGCCCCTGGGCCGCTGCCCCGGAGGCCCCGCTCGCCGTCCCGCCGCGGGGTTGTCTAAGGCTGTCTCTGTCTCTCAACACATTGAAGGAGCCCTACGTTCATATGGACGGACCTCTCATTTTATAAGAAAAAAAAAGACAAAGTTATTTTTTTTTTGTTTTTTTGGAACGCGTCCCTATTGATGGGGCGCGGTTTGGCTCGGGCGCGTAGGCTCTGCCGCAGATCACAGCTTCATTCTAACAACACTATTCACGGCACTGACAATCAATGTACGACAGCCTCGTTGGGAACTGGATTCATTTTGAGCTGAGGAAGACGCACATTTGGTAAAACCTTTTCTGCGAGACAGGAACTGTTAGTGAGGGACCGAAGCAACATGACCAGCATCGTAAAGCTGTGAGCGACAGACTCCCATCTAAATATTCTCCGCGATAAGTTTAAAAGCGAATACAGTGTGCTCTGGAACGCCTAACCGCATTCACTAGACTTTAGATTAAACACGCTCAGTTCCGAGCGAGAGCTCGCTCTCAGCAGACCCCTGCCTCACAACACTGATTCTATGAATTAATTGACGTTAATTGACTTGGGAGAGTCCAGATGGTACTTGCAGTACAACATCGTTTAATGAGGTGGCTCAACTATGATTTCGACATCAATACCTGTTCGGTACCCTACGGAAAAGTGAACTAAACACGAAAACCTTGACAAAAACAACATGTAGAAACAAAATAAATAAAGTTTCCTTTTTTATTTTAAAAACTGTTTGAGAAGAAATAGGCAAATTTCTTCCATTTGCCACTCCTCACCTAATATTCGACGCGTAAGGAGTATGAGAAGCGTGGTTCTATCTTTAGTGCGGATGGAATAACCCTCACCGTTTTCCTTGGACCGGGAGGGGCATTAAGAAGAAACATTGCACCCCTAAAGTCATCACCTAGTCTAAACCCTATCGGTTTCTTGTGCCAGGATCCCCAGATGCATCCTCATGCATCCCAGCCGTCGCCGTGCGGTGCACCTCCACGTTCACGGCGCACCTGCGCTGGTCGCTGGTGGCCAAAACTCTGGACGCGTTTAAAGCTGCAGAGTCGCTGCAGAGAGCAATCCATTGGTGGGGTCACACGTTCGGTTCGAGTCCCATTCAGCGACTCTGGAGCTAAAAACGCGTCTACAGTTTTGGCCGCCTGCACACTGTGCGTCGGCGCGCGGTGCGCCTTCACGCACACGGCGACGTCTCACTATAAATTCTAAAATGCCAGTCTTAAAGAGGTTGACATTTTGAGCGCTTAAAAAGCCTTTCAGCATGCGGGTGCCCCTCTGCCAGGCAGCCCCTGGGGGAAGGCCGTTGGCCGCGTAGGTTTAGGAGGGAAGTTTGGACCTTTAGATTCTGAAGGGTTTAGCGTAAGATTTTAGTTGAGAGCGTGCCATGGGGATCACTTTATTCGGTGCTGGTTTAGAGAGTCGTGAGTTACTTTTGTTTTAGATGATGGTCTTTTCAGAAAGGCCAGTGACATTATTTAGACTCTAGGGAAGTCCCATATACGCGACAGCGAGGTATTTTAAGTGTGCGGCAAAACAAAAAAAAAAACAGAGAAACATTTGAATATTTTACATACGTGCAAAAGGGGTTTTGAAGTTGCTTGAGGCAGACTAGGACTGTTCCGCCCATAAAGAGGTGTAAAAAATAAATTCCACATTGTGGATACTCTGATACATTTGGACCTTTCTTGTTTTAGACTCGGCAGACGGATTGGAACATTTTTGTTTTCCTTACGAAACACCATTCTTTTCCTTAAAATGATCATTAACCGAAATTTTACGCAAAACCCTTCGAAAATCTTCCTATGATTCAAAAAAAGGCAAGTGCGTTTGACCATAAGTCACCGGACTTTGGCTGTGAGTGAAAGGCGCACTGGTGAAAGTACAACACCAGAGGTTCAAATGGGAGGATCTACTGACTTTTTGAAACCATCTCATCTTTTGAAGGCATGACACGAATTACGCGCATTCGTTGAAAAGTGGCTTGGATGAAAACTTATTGCAAAGCACTATTGTACATTTTACTTTGTGCGTTTCGACTTCCTCATATGGCGTTGCTGACAGCATTGTGGCCTTGTGAGTGCTAGTGGTGCTCTCCTCTGCGTGTCGGAGAGGAAATAATTTTAAACTAAAATGCGTCGACGTGATATGGGAGCATTAGGAGGATCGATCTCACTCATTCACAATCAGAACATCCGTTCGACGTCGAAATCACATCGACTTGACCCCGAAAAGTCTTTGACTCGGGACAATGCATCAACTCGATGTCAATTCGACGTTGGTCAGTCATTCGCGCCAACAACTGCGTGGTCCGAACATTAATTTTACAAAATTCAAAATTTTCTAATTCAAATTCACGAAATGACTATTTTTTTCGCGGGTTCTGAGAGTGCCAAATGAACAGTTGCTTCCTCCCAGTGCTCCCCACACACATCCCATGACCCTAGAATGCCAAGGTATCTCCATTATTTTCACTTATACTCTGTTGCACCCTCTCATATCTCTACACCACAGAGGCAATCAAAATTCTTTGAGACGTAAGTTTTAAAGCTCTTAAATTAGAAACAATCTATTTTTCAGTCTCAGACAAGAGTACACATGCACTAACTTTGTGTTTTGTTCTAGCTAAATGACAGATAACGACAAAAAGAATAACCCTTCGAGGAAGCTAATGATAGTAACAATTATTTACAAAGAATACAAGGTAACTTTTGATTTTTTTTTCAAAAACCAATAACAGCAGTCAGCTTATATTGTACCTCGCACAATGGTGTAGACCTACCACTTATCTTTCAGCAATGTGGTGCTACAAAATGCACGGTTTTTCATACCCAACTTCCGATTTTTGGACGTCAAAACACTCCAAAGTGCTCTTCACCCGGCGCCCACCGAGTGAGACCCTTCAAGAGGCCACATTAAAAAAATCTATTTACATTACCAGAAATAAAACCGCCGCTTAGGAAGAATTTGATAAGTAAAGATAGCGGCGGTATATTGTACGATAGACGCGTGTAAACATACGGTGCTAGACTTTCTAGACTCTGTCGGCACCTAGTGGCCTAGACCGGCCTAGACCTTGTGGAAGTCCGCGGAGTGCATGTGCGCCCAAAGCTCTTCAAAAGTAAGAACTTTTCACGCTATGCGCACAAAATACCCTTCCTCATCTACGAAAAGTCATCAAAAGGTACAACAGCATTATGGTCTCATTCTTCTCAGGAAAGTATAAAGAAATAGATCTATCCTACGAAGAACCATTTCGTAGTGATTTGGTAAGATATTTACGATAAGAAAGAATGATGATTGATGTACACAAACCTAGTAACAATAAAAATTTCTAATATTTATAGATAATTTAAGATCTAAAGGTAAGGCATATCAAGGTCCTTTTGATTGTATGAAGTTGAGACAGGAAAGAATGATATAAAAATTGACTAGACGCATACCAATCTTTACCATTGTACAGAAACTTTTAATTGGTCTTAATGACTACGAAACAGAGCGTCCCGAGATGCGGCTCCACGCGTAGGTCTCGGGGCAGTTGGCGCTGTCCCCACCCGTCACATCACAAAAAGGGTGAACGGCGTAAAAAAATAACGGAAACCTACCCGCTATGCTTACTTACGGAATGCGATAAAAAGTAGTTTACAAACTTCTTGTTACCATTAATTATTACTTAGAATGACAGCTTTACATATTTAACACACTCGGCCACCCAAGTGGCACGACAATAATAATTATAAAGTTAAATAAAATGTCCGCGACGATTCTCTTTTTAACATTATTTACATTAGGCCTATTATCGTCTAGTCTTATTGCATCAAATATCCCTACACCCTTTGGTACTGTATGCATCATCTGTCCTTGTCGTCGGCGGCGTACTCCTCCGACTCGCGGTGTACCAGGACGTGCACCACGGTGGACTCGCTGGCCTGGCGGTAGGGCGACCGGCGGCGCCCCGTGGCCGTGGAGGCGGCGGCCCTGGTGTTGGCGGCGGCCGAGTCGGACGCCACGCTGGCGCGCCGGAACGCCTGGCGCCGCACGAAGGCGGACGCGTTGGCGGGCGCCGCGGGGGAGTCGTCGCCGGGGCTCCTAGTGGGCGACGTGCTCGCCGCCGACGTGCTGGCCGCCGAGGACGCGGGCGACGACGACGCCGCCCGGCGCGGCTTCCCCGGCGGCGAGGAGGGCCCGTCCGGGGCCGTGGCCTGGTCGGGCGACGGCTGCGTCACCATGATGCTGACCGGGTCGATGCCGCACAGCGACAGCACCGTCTCCGTCAGACTCTCGCCGCGGCTGAACAGCGGGTCCAGCGGCGGCGACGTCAGCCCGCGTGCCGAGTAGCTCGGGTCCGGGCTGGGCTGCGACACGGTGATGTTGACGTCCACCTGCAAGCAGAGATGTCAATTATTCAAAGACATTCAGGCTGTCCGGTGTATTTTTCCGAGGCCAGGAAAAAAAAACAAACGAAAAAAACAAAAACGCTAAAAACAAACAAACAAAACTAAAAAAAACAACAAAATACGAACGAAGAAAAAAAAACAAACAAACAAACAAAAACACTTTTTAACTTAAATTTTCCCTGAAACTTTCTAGGCATTTTCATCTGTACCTGCGCGTCGCTGCCGGCGTCGCCGTCGTCGCCGTCCTCCGGGCCGAAGTTGGGCTGCACCAGCAGCAGCGGCAGGTTGAGCCACGCGCCGCCGAGCTCGGACAGGTCGGACGCGTCGGACGCGCGCGAGGACTTGCGCGACGAGGCCCTGGAGCCGCGGTGCACGTGCAGGAAGGCGGACAGGCGGCCCTGCCAGCCCGCGCCCGCGCCGGGGCTCGACGTCTGCGTCTGCTCGTCCTCCTGCTCCACGGCCTCCTCCTGCAGCCGCTGGTCCCGCTTCCAGCGCTGCCACTCGCGGAACGTCTTCTGGATGAGGCGCGCCGCCTTGTCCTGCCGCTTCCACAGCCGCGTGGACGAGACGATCTCCAGCTCCTTGCGCGTCGGAAACTGCTTCTTGAACTTGACGTCCATCTGGTCTTGCAGCTGAGAACGCCGAACAATAAGGGATTGAATTGTTTCTTTTTCAAGGCCTTACGCTGATTCAGGTGTGTATAGTGTGCCCGTCGGACACGCCGGCACGCCCCCGGCGCACCGCACAGTGGGACAGAAGACCGGCGCAGGTGGTCATAACTCTAGACGCGTTTTGAGCTCCGGAGTCGCTAAACAGGACTCGAACCGAACGTGTGACTCCACCAATGGATTCCTCTTTCGGAGAGCAATCCATTGATGGGGTCACACGTTCGGATCGAGTCCCATTCAGCGACTCTGGAGATCAAAACGCGTCCGGTATTTTGACCGCCTCCACTGGGCGTCGTGCTCACCTTCCGGAAGTCCTCGGTCTCCTCGACGTGGCCCAGCACGTGCTTGACGAGCGCGTGCAGGATGTCCAGGCAGTGGATCTTGTTGCCCCGCGCGATGGGCAGGTTGAAGGACACCAAGGCCACGATGTTGGGCTTGGGGATGCCCAGGGGCGGGTCCAGGCTGGCGATGAAGTCGGACAGCTGCGAGAAGCGGATGAACTGCGTGGCGTGGGGGTCGAACCTGGGAGAGAGAGGAGAGGGTGTGAGGACTTTCATCGCGACGAAAATCAATACCCGTGGGCCAGAAGACTGGCGGAGGCGGTCAAGATTCCGGACGGGCTTTGAGCTCCAGTGTCGCTAAATGGGACTCCGATTGAACGAGTGACCCCATCAATGGATGGCACTCCGAACAAGGAATCCATCGGCCCACTGTGCGGCCGGTCGGTCAGTCGTGCGCACTCACTTGGACCACCTGATGTAGAACATCTCCAAGTCGTCCTCCACGATGCCGATCTCCTCCTCCTGGTGGGCCTGGTTGAAGTTCTCCAGGATGATGGCGATGTACATGTTGATGACGATCATGTACGAGATGATGATGAAGGACGTGAAGTAGGTGATGGCGAGGAGCGGGTAGCCGCAGTCGCCGTTGGGCTGGTGGTTCAGGTGGGGGTCGCAGTCGGGCGGCTGGATCATCAGAGACTCCAGCACGTCGTTCCAGCCCGCGGAGGTCATGAGCCTGGTGGGCAAGAGCGGGCGGGGCGGGTCAGTACGTGGTCCGGGCCCCTGTGCAGTCCAGGCTGGGCCGGCCCGCGGTACGCTACTGTGTTGCGGGCCACCCTACCCTGGAGTTCGCAGGGGCGCTGGTATGGCCGCCGCCGGGCCGCCGCCACGGCAGCGCAGGCCTTTAGGGCGCGCCTGGATGTGTATGTTAGTGAGTGTGGCCATTCCCTTCCTCTACAGCTGCCCCCCTTTAATCAGACCACCTCTGGATCCGCCCCTGCCCCACACCCTGTACCTGAACAGCAGCTGCATGGAGCGGCCGAAGGTCTGGAAGTTGACCATGTCGTCCAGGGCGCGCTGCTGCTTCACGTGGCCGAACACGGACATGCCGATGATGGCGTAGATGAAGGTGATGAGCGCCAGCAGCGCGCCGATGTTGAAGAGCGCGGGCAGCGACACCACGAGCGCGAACAGCAGCTTGCGGATGCCTTTCGCGGCCTGCCGGAACCAGGGCGTTAGCGGTGCACAGTGGGCCACAAGAGCGACCGCTGGCGGCCAAAACTGTGGACTCGTTTTGAGCTCCAGAGTCGCTAAACAGGACAAGAACAGAACATATGTCCCCACCAATGGATTCCTCGTTCGGAGAGCAATCCATTGATGGGGTCACACTTTCGGTTCGAGTCCCATTTAGCGACTCTGGAGCTCAAAACCCGTCCGGGATTTTGACTGCCTCCAACGGTCTCTGTGCAGTTCGAGTCCTCGTTTGGAAGCACGAGGATGGAAAAGAGTATACCTTGATAAGCCGAAGGATCCGTCCGATCCTGAAAACCCTGACGACGCGCAGGAGGGTGGGCGACACGGGGAAGTCTATCATGATGTCCTCCATCAGGATGCCCAGAATGGAGGCCACAACGAGCAGGAAGTCAAACAGGTTCCACGGCACCGTGAAGTAGTGCAGCCGCAGCCCCATCATCTTGACCAGCGCCTCTGCAAACCGGAAAAGCCGTAGCGCAGTTAGCAACGATGTTGTCGGCCACTTTCTTGAACCGCACAAAGGACCAGAAGACCAGCGCAGTGTTCGAATCCTAGGTTTAGTCGCAGTGGAGGCGTGCTGGGCCCCTAACCACCTTCACCGATCCTACGGGCCACTGTGTGTTGGTCATCATATAGAGATGTTTTTCTTTTTCACGAACCTAGACCGAAGACGGTGGTGAAGAAGGCGTTGCTGACTTCGAGGACGAAGAAGACGGCGTGCGGCTGGTTGTAGTGCTCAATGCCCATGGTAACCATGTTGAGGAAGATGAGCACGAATATGGCGATCTCGAACCTGCACAAAGGAAAAGACGGTGTAATGACGCCTTCTTAAAGAAAAAACCACGAAAAAAACAAAAAAAAAATAAATAAAAAATAAAAAAATAAAAATCAATGAAACAAAAATAATAAGGTAAAATAATTCACGCACCTTCGGGAGTTCGACAAGTCGTAGAACATGGCTAGGAAATGGTTGATGGGCCGCTTGATGACTTTCTGCGGCTTCTTCCGGCCCAGCTTCTTCATGGCCGTGTAGTAGTGCTTCTGACTCTCCGTGAGGAACATCTCCAGCACGCCGCCCTCGTACTGCCGGAGGACACAACGTTAGGGGAACCACTTCACAGTGGGCCAGAAGACCGGCTCAAGCGGCCAAAACTCCAGACGCGTTTCGAGCTCCAGAGTCGCTAAATTCGACTCGAACCGAACGTGTGACCCCACCAATGGGTTCCTCGTTCGGAGAGAAATCCATTGGTTGGGTCACACGTTTGGTTCGAGTCCCATTTAGCGACTCTGGAGCGCAAAACGCGTCTAGAGTTGCGTCCGGCCGACTGATCATATTCCGCAGTGTATCATAGAGAGGATCTCGCCTACCTTCTTCTTGAGCATGTTAAAGTTGTCGATGATGACTCCGATAAACAGGTTGAGAGTGAAGAACGAGCCGCACACGATGAAGATGACGAAGTAGAGGTAGGCGTAGATGCTGGCCTCTCTGGACGGCTGCAGGTCGACACCTCTCGAGTCCACCGCATCCGCCATGACCTCCATCCACCCCTCAAACGTCGCCTAAAAACACAAAAAAAATCATTTTATTTTTTAAAATATAATTTTATTTATTCGCGAGTAAAAATGAGGTGACAATATCCGTACCACTTGGAAGAGCGCGAGGTAGGCGTTCCCCACATTGTCAAAGGAGATTTTTGAGTTCTTCCAGGTGTAGTTCAGGGCAAGGCAGTCGCTCTTAGTATTTACAATCTGTAAAGAGACACATGTGAGACATCCATTCAGCTGAATGGAACAAAAACGAATGAAAGAATATCGAATGCAAGAATATAGAATGAAAGAATAACGAATGATGAATAAAAAAATAACGAATGAATAAATAACGAATGAAAGAATAACGAATAAAAGAATGACGAATGAAAATACAACAAATGGAAATGTAACGAAAAAATGAATAAAAAATGAAACAATAACGGATGAAAGAATAACAAATGGAAAATTAACGAATGAAAGAATAATGAATCCTGGAAGTCAGACGTACAGATATGGGCAAGAGCTCGCCCTCCTCGTCCAAGCACTTGTAGAACTTGCCGCCGAAGAACTGCACGCCCATGATGGAGAAGATGAGCCAGAAGACGAGGCACACCAGCAACACGTTGAAGATGGACGGTATGGCGTACATCAAGGCGTTCACCACAATCTTAAATATAGAGAGTTGAATTATTAAAAAAAAATTCCAAATGACTTCGACAGTGATGACGGAGGTTGGTGCGAGGCATTGTGGGCCACAAGACCATATTGGAGGCGGCCAAAATCCCGGACGGGTTTTGAGCTCCAGAGTCGCTAGATGGGACTCGGACGGAACGTGCGACCCCACAAATGGATTGCTCAGCTCAAAACGCGTCCCGTGTTTTAACCGCCTGCACCGGCCTTATGGCCCACTGTGCCGTGGCCGGGTCGGTGATTGGCGGACGCACCCTCATGCCCTGCCACCGCGAGATGGCCCTGAGCGGGCGCAGCGCCCGCAGGGTGCGCAGCGACCGCAGCACTTTGAGGTTCTCGTTCTCCTCGATGAGCAGACTGAAGACGGACACGAACACGATCACAAAGTCCAGGATGGTCCAGAAGGACGTGAAGTACTTCCAAAACCCCAGGGCGATCCACTTGAGCACCATCTCGATGGTGAAGAGGAGGCAGAAGGCCAGGTTGGTCCAGTACAGGACCTTCTTGAGCGTCACGTTGTTGTCCAGGTGGATGTCCTCGAAGCACAGCGTCACGGAGGACGCGAAGATGAGCACGAGCACGAGCCACTCGAACACGGGCGTGTCCACGACGGACAGCACGGCCGTGCGCACCGCGGTCCAGCGGCGGCCCCAGGGAGTCGCCATGCACCGCTCCATGCACGCCCTGTTCGACAGCGCCGTGTTGGAGTGCGCAGTGCACAGTGGAACAGCCAGATGACCGACGCAGGCGGCCAAAACTCCAGACGCGTTTTGAGCTCCTGAGTCGCTAAACAGGACTCGAACCGAACGTGTGACCACACCAAGGGATTGCTCTCCGAACGAGGAATCCATTGGTGGGGTCACACGTTCGGTTCGAGTCCCATTCAGAGACTCTAAAGCTCCAAACACGACCGGGATTTTGACCGCTTCAACCGGTCATCTGGCCCACTGTACAGTGGGCACAACAAAAATACTTTTTAAATTGTTAACGTACCTTTGGAAGCAATGTTGTGGGAAACAGTCTTGTGGAGTGAGGTCCTTGGCGTTTCTGCCGAAGCCCGGGAACCTGCCCAGGCCGTCGACGTAGCGACCCTGGGAGTCTCTTCTGCCGCCGACGGTGAGCTCGTCCACGTACGAGACGAGGGTGAGCCAGGGCTTGTTGCGCTTGGTGCCGGCCACCGGCACGGCGCGCACTGCGGCCGCCACCCCGCCGCCGCCGACGGACACCCCCGTCCCGGAGATGGCCGTCTCCGCCTCGCTGCGGCACTCCTGGGTGGACTCGTCTGCACAGACAGCCACGAGGTTCCGTGTTTACTGCAGTGTTGGAGGTGAAGTCTCTGTGGCGTCACTCTCCCCCAGGCTCCAGAGGCTCCAGAGGCTCCAGAGGCTCCAGGGCACAGTGGGCCAGAAAACCGGTGGAGGCGGTCCAGATCTCGGACGGGTTGTGAGCTGCGGAGTCGCTGAGTGAGACTCGAACCGAACGTGTGACCCCACCAATGGATTGCTCTCCGAACGAGGAATCCGTTGGTGGGGTTACACGTGCGGCCAAAGTCCTGATCAGCGACTCTGGAGCTCAAAACGCGTCCGGGGCTTTGACCGCGTCCACCGGTCCTCTGGCCCAATGTGCAGGGGCTTCAGGGACGTGGCCTTACCTTTGCTCTCGGCCTGCGTGTTGGCCAGCGAGTACCTCCGCGCCGCGGCGGCGTCGGCCTGGTCTTCCGGCGTCGACTCGAAGGACTCCCTGAGGGGCCACGACCGGCGGATGCGCCAGTTGACGGCGCGCTCCGACGTGGGCGCGGCCGGCCGGAGCGACGGCGTCGGCGTGGCGATGGCGGGGTCGTCGGTGGCCTCCTGGCGGAGCATGGGCGCCGTGCTGTCCTCGGACTCCTGCGCGGACACCTCCTGCACGCGCAGCGGCAGCACGCGGCCGGCCTCCGCCGCGTCCAGGCCGTCGTCGCCGTCGTCGCCGCCGTCCGCCACCACCACCACCTGCTGCAGCTCCCCGTCCTTGATGGAGGCGGACAGGCGCGCGGAGAGGCGCGCGGACAGGCGCGCCGCCTGCCGCTGCTGCTGCTGCTTCTGCAGGTCCTCGGGCCGCACCTCGACGGAGTAGCGGTGCCGCAGCTGCACCACGTCGTCCGGGCCCAGCTGCCCCACGTCCTCCTTGTCGAACTCCACCGCCGGGGCCTCGATCATCTGCAAGGCCGGCGGTGGTTAGTGCGGTCGCGGGGCCACACAGAGGGCCAGACGACGCCAGAACAGAAGCGGTCTAGATTCCGGACGGGTTTCGGGCTCCAGAGTCGGTTAATGGGTCGAGAACCGAACGTGTGACCTTATCAATGGATTGCACGAGGAATCCATTGGTAGGGTCACACGATGGGTTCGAGTCCTATTTAGCGACTCTGCAGCTTAAAACGCGCGTCTAGAGTTTTGGCCGCCTGCGCCAGTCTTCTGGCCCACTGTAAGCCAGCACGAGAAAACTAGACCAGTCCATTAGCCTCACCTGAGGGCCCTCCACCAAGGCCGTCTCGCTGACGTTGGGCTTGTACTTGGTCATGGCGCGGACCACCTCCTCCAGCCGCATGTTCTGCTCGTTGTCCGTGCGCTCCTGGGGCGCCTGCACCCGCGTCTTGCGCACGATGGACCGAATGCGGTCGAAGCTGCGCGCCAGCTTCGACTCCTCGCCCACCTCCTGCAGACATGAGACGGGCCAGGGTGATCCTCCCGCTCCCGCCGCACAGTGGGCAAGATGACCGGTATGGAGGCGGTCAGAATACCGGACTTGTTTTGAGCTCCAGAGTAGATATAAAGGAGTCGAACCGAACGTGTGACCCCCACCAATGGATTATACTCGTTCGGAGATCAATCCATAGGTCAGGTCACACGTTTGGTTCGTCTCCTTTATAGCGACTCTGGAGCTCAAAACGCGTCAAGAGTTGGCCGTCTGCACCGGCCGTCCGGCCCACTGTGCGGATAAAGCCTCCTCCTGTAGACAAAGCGCGACCGCCCCACCTCTTTCTTGGATTTCAGCTCCTCCGAGTTGAAGCTGTTGAGCAGCAACGCCAAGAAGAGGTTGAGGACCATGAAGTTGCCCATGACGAGGGCGGGCAGGAAGATGAGGAAGCACGTGCCGTAGCCCTGCAAGGGAAACATCGTTACAGCACCCCTCCGTTCCCTCGATCGTTTGAACACGATCTCACATTCGTTTAAACGTGGATCAACATTGAAACGAGTGTGACATCATAGCTAAACGAACGTGGTAAAATCCACATTGTAACGTAACGAATATGACGTCACATTCGTTGAATAACAGTGACACGGTTGGGAGACGAAACCAAAGAATAGCCACCTCGTTCTGCTCGGCGCGCATGCAGTCCCACAGCGGCTCGATCCACTCCCCGCACAGGATCCGGAAGATCATCATGAAGGAGTGGAAGAAGTCGGAGAAGTTCCAGCGCGGGATGGGGTCCGGCTCGAACTTCTCGGCCGTGTAATCCTTGGAGAAGAGCTGCATGCCGATCACGGCGAAGATGTAGATGACGATGACGAGCACGAACGTCAGGTTTCCCAGCGCGCCGATCGTCGAGATGATGATGCTCAGCAGCACCTTCATGGTGGTCCAGGACTGCGCCAGCTTGAGCACGCGGAGCTGGAAGACGACAGCAAGACGGTTGTTTTAATCGCTAGCCATCACTTCCGGAGTCACCGTGTACAGTTAGCAGAGTGGAGAACTCCACACTTCCCGGTGCGAGGGAATTCTCCTCATTTGGTTGGACGCGTGGCGTTTGCAGTTTCCACAACTCTAGAGTGGAGTGGCTCACAGAGCCCCTATCTCTTGTCACGGTTCAAACGTGTCTACGCTGCAAACTCTGCACTTCCAAGTGCGGAGACTGCGAAAATTAAAGTGTAGAGTGGAGTACTTCACACTTGGTCTCACAGTACGAGTCGCTTTGGAATGAATCGCCACACAGTTGGCCAGAAGACCTGTGGAGGCGGTCACAATCCCGTATGCGTTTTGAGCTCCAGCCAGAGTCGCTGAATGGGACCGCCTGGCGCACCCACAAGGCGCCAGCCGGCGGTTCCCGGTTCCCTCACCAGTCGCAGGCCCCGCAGGACGGAGAGCCCGCCCACCAGCTCGAAGGACAGGTCGAGCAGGGACGCGGACACGATGAGCAGGTCGAAGATGTTCCAGCCGCACGCGAAGTACTCCTTGCTGAGGGCCAGCAGCTTCAGCACGCACTCCAGGCAGAAGATGGACGTGAACACCTGCAGCACCCATTGTGAATGAAAGACAATAGTGCCAAGGAGGTCAGAGCCAGAGCCTTGAGAAGAGAAGGGCTAGCCAACCAGACTGTTCCTAATTTAAGCAGTTTCATAGATTAGTGCACATGCGCAACTGTAATCACTGACAAACCGCAAAAAGCATACTTAAAAATGGGGGAAGGGGAATGATATTTGTGTAGCAATTATATTTGCATCTGGTTTAGCATTGTAACACGAATTTGAATTTAGTTATATATATATATGGGAAAACAATCATTTCCGCGCAAAAAATGGTCTACACGTGACTAGGTATTGGACTGACGTGAACATCAAAACACGAGAATGGCTTTTAATTAAGCGAGCACTGGTATAAATAAACTAGATAACACTAGTCCTGCAGAAGGATTCGAACCCGCGACCCTCACCTTGTTGCCGACGTCCAGGGCGTTCCGGATGGTGTCGGACATGCCGTGGTGCTCGGTGGCCAGGAAGGCGGTGTTGATGACGATGCACAGCGTGATGAGCAGCTCGAACAGCGGGTCGCGCACCACCTTGTGCAGGCCGTGCTGGAAGTGCAGCCAGCCGCCGTAGTCCACGCAGCAGCGCGTGCACCCCGTGCAGTTGCGGTCCACCACGTTGTCTGCGCACAGAAAGCAGAGGTTCAAGGTTCGGTTCCCGGCGGGGCCAACTTTTTTTTTGACCTTGATCTGGCCTGAGGCCGAGACTGAGACCGAGATCCCATGGCAGCAGCCCATGGTAGCAGCCCATGGCAGCAGCCCATGGCAGCAGCCCATGGCCGCGGCGGAGAGGACAATGCCGGCCAGGCACTCTCGGGATAATAAGACAAAGACGCGGCACGGCGCGATGTACCGCGGGTTGGCACGGCGGGGCGCAGCACAGTGGGCCAGAAGACCGTCGCAGGCGGTCACAATCCCAGACGTGGTTTCAGCCCCACAGTCGCTAAATGGGGCTCGAATCAAACGTGTGAGCCCACCGATGAATTTCTCGTTCGGAAAGCAATCCACTGGTTCGGGTTACACGGTTCGGTTCGAGTCCCGTTAAGCGACCCTGGAGCTCGAAAAATGTATCGAGTTTCGGCCTCCTGCGCCGGTCTTCTGGCCCACTGTGCGACGTGACGGGGCGGCACGCCGCGCCACGCGAGGGCAGCACTACGGCAAATAATAAAACAGCCAGCGGGCCGGGCCGGGGGGGAGGGCTTGGGCGTGGGCACGGGGGCACGGGGGCACGGCCACACCACGCCACCGCCACGCCACGCCACCGCTACCGCGTCGCGCTGCACCGCGCCCCTCCGCCGTCAAGTGTCACGTCACAGCATACTCTGTGAGTCGCGCCGCCCATTGTGTGCGACACTATGACACTGCGCTGCGCCGTCGCCGCCACGCGTGCCGCGCAGTGGGCCGCGCAGCGTCACACTAATTCCACAAATGCAGCCGTGGCGGCGCGGGGCGCCGGGGGTGCACTCAGTGTACAGTGGCAATTTTCATTTAAAAGAAAAAAAAGGGGGGAGCTGACACAGTGGGCGGCGCAGGCGGCCAAACCTCTAAACGCGTTTTGAACTCTAGAGTCGCTAAATAGGACTCGAACCCAACGTGTGACCGTACCAATGGATTCCTCGTGCTGAGAGCAATCCATTGGTGGGGTCAAGCGTTCGGTTCGCGACCTATTTAGCGGCTCTGGAGCTCGAAACCCGGCCGGGCTTTAGACCGCCTGCGCCGGTCTTCTGGCACATTGGGGATTGGCTGAAGGAAGAGGCGTACCCAGGACGACGACGTGCGACAGGTAGTCCTGCGGCAGGTTGTAGGCGAGCCTCTTGTTCAGGTTGGGGCTCACGCCGTTGCACTTGAGGACCTTCATCTCCTTGTTGTCCTTGGTCCTCAGCGTCGTCGTCTGCGGCGGCACGGTCACCGTCACCAGCTCGGGCCGCTGTGGGGGCAGAAGCAGAGTTACCATCTGTCCAGTGCCTGGTGGTCGCGTGGTTCAGGTCCTTGCGCTCGGACGCAAAGGTATCGGGATCGAATACCCGCGGAGGCCTTTTTTTTGTCCGGTCCGAACTGCTGCAGTGTTCACGGGCTCTCTACTAAACGTCCCCGGAACCAGCTGTCCTGTGTCCCTGGTCGCAAAGGCATAGGTTCCGGGATCGAATACCCGGAAAGGCCTTTTTTCCCCCTCTCGTCCTCAAGTGCTGCAGTTTTTACGGGCTCTCTTGCGTCCCGGCGATAAGCTGCCCAGCGCCCCTGGTCGGCCTAGCGGCCCCCGGAGGCTCCAGCTCAACTCTTGGAAAGCTCTCCGGTAGCTTTCCGTTCCTGGTCGGCCGTGCCGTCCCGAGAGGACAGTCACCGAGCAGGCGACCGCCGCGGTGAGGTTTGGCGGCGCAGGTCACCGGTCCTCGGGGACGTACTCCGCCGCGACGGCCACACAGGGGGCCAGAAGACCGGTCAAAATCCCAGACGGGTTTTTGAGCCCCAGAGTGTCGCGAAACGGGACCTCGAACCGAACGTGTGACCCCACCGATGGATTGCTCTCCAACCGAGAAATGCATTGGTGAGGTCACACGATCGGTTCGAGTCCCACTAAGCGACTCTGGAGCTCAAAGCGCGTCTACAGTTTCGGCCGCCAGCGCCGGTCTTCTGGCCCACTGTGGACCGCGACCCGGGCACTCACCGGCGCGCACACGTGGACCACGCTGGGGGCGACGTCCTCCGAGGTGAGGTCGCCGTCGTCGTGGTCCTCGTGGTCGTCCACCACGCCGCTGTCGTCCAGCGACGACTCCCGGTTGTTGCCCTCGCTGTTGTTGGAACTGCCCTGACGGCTGCCCAGCATGCTGCGTCCTCCTGGAACGTCAATAAGGTCACGCACAAGGTCACGAAGGTCACCACAACGTCACGCACAAGGTCAAAAAACCAGGTCACGGACTACAACACGTCACGGCCACAAGGTCACGGACACAAGGTCACGGACGCAAGGTCACGGACACAAGGTCACGGACACAAGGTCACGGACACAAGGTCACGGACACAAGGTCACACCAATCGGACACCCAAGGCCACCGCTGTCGCTCTCAACGCGGCCGCCGTTGAGAATGAACTAGTTTTGGCGGCGCCAGCAACGCGGACGACGCTGCCTCCTCGCGTAACAATCGGACCGCTGTTTCGGAAAGCAGCGGCGGCAGCTCGTATATCTCCAGAGGGATCGCGGCGGGGATCGCGGAGGGTGGCGGCCGTAAGCCGGGACAAGTCCGCCGCAGTGTTCGAGGATCTGGGAACTTGGCGACTAGTCGACGCCCAGCCCCAGCCTCCCACACGAAGCCGCCGCCGAGCCGAGACGCGCTTAATGGCGTTCAAGTAAATTACAGAGCGGACGGCGGCCGATGGCGATGGCGGAGGAACGGGCCGAGGACTGACTAACTGCGGGAGGGAAGTGCATGCCGTCGGCCGCTGAAGCACAGTGGGCCGGAGGACCGGTGGAGGTGGTCGGAATTCCAGGACGGGTTGCGAGCTCCAGAGTCGCTAAATGGGTCTGGAACGGAACGTGTGACCCCACCGATGGATTGCTCTCCGAACGAGAAATCCATTGGTGGGGGTCACACGTTCGGTTCGACTCCCATTCAGCGACTCTAGAGGTCAAAACGCGTCTAGAGTTCTGGCCGCCCCTCCGCCGGTCGTTTGGCCCAGTGTGGGACGCCCCACCGCCACGCCGTGCGGACGCGGCCCCGCTGAGCGCCGGATAAAGCTGGCAAATCGGGTCATAGCTGACGTAATTGCGAGGGTTGGGGCTGAAGAATGAAGGGAAAGAAGTGAAGGAAGTAAAGGCAGGGGCGGGCATGGGGAAGGGAGGAGGGGAGGGGAGGAGGGGGGGGGGAGAATGCAGAGCTACGCGGCGGGGCACGGAACAGGTCACGCCGTCATCAGCGTATTTTATTTCATAAAACTGTCAGAGAGTAAGAAGAAAGCGACGCGGCGGCGGCGGCTAACACCGCGACCCACCGACCCACCCACCGGCCGACGACCAGAGACCGTGCCGCCGAGCAGCAAGAAGTTTTTCCGAAAACTTTTCAAACGTTCAAATACAAACTCCAATGAAAAGAAGTGGACGTTTTTGTCTGAAATAAGGGAAGGAAAGAAATGCTGCCGAAGGATGTATCCTCCGCTGTGACGCGGAAAGAAGAGACGAGACGAGAGAGGGAGAGAGGGAGGGAGGGAGAGAGAGAGAGAGAGAGAGAGAGAGAGAGAGAGAGAGAGAGAGAGAGAGAGAGAGAGAGAGAGAGAGAGAGAGAGAGAGAGAGAGAGAGAGAGAGAGAGAGAGAGAGAGAGAGAGAGAGCGAGCGCGAGAGGCGAAGCAAAAAGCTGCCCGGGCTCCCTTGCTGTAAAAGTGACGCAATTCATCGTGGGGAGGAGCGTGTGAGCGCTGCGCGGTGACGTAAACGCGTTTAGAAGCGCGGCGGAAATAAACAGAAGGAGAGAAAAAACCGAAACAAACGACTCAAAAAATCAATTCGACTGGCTAGAGTCGGCGAACACGCTCAAGGTAACAAAAAAAAAGGGAAAAAAATCCGGTGCTGAAAAAGGAAGGCACAAATCAGCGACGCGATAAACAAGAACGTTCCGCGCGTGAAAAGCAGTGTGGGCCCACAGTGGGCCTGCCCCAAACGGTTTGGTGCGAGAGCGAGAGGGACACAGTGGGACGAAGAGGGAGGGAGAAGGAGAAGGGCATGGGGAGAAGGAAAAACACACCGCTGTGTCATGGCCAGATAAATCGGTGGTGCTATGAGGTGCACACCGGCCTGGGAAACAGATTGGGGGCTGAGCCGACTGCGAGGGGAGGGGTGGGGTGGGGCGGGGCGGGGCGGGGCGGGGTGGGCAGGGCGCCTCCGAGCCCCGCATGAGTGGCTGCGCCCGCCCCGCCCTGCACCGCTCGGCTGGCTCCGCGCTTCGCTTCACTTTAGATTATTACCGATTCCGAGAAGATATAGCGGTTTTAATTAAACCGGTCGACAGATCATGTTACCCCACATCAGATACAAACTTTGGCCATGTGTTCACCGCCCGGCTTGCCGACTTACCCACCGCGGATATGAGCATGGATAGGGGCCCAAAGTCTTAAATCGCATTGCTGATATTGGATGTGCCGTGTTCGAACGCTAGCTAGCCGAGCCTCGCGCCCAGAGCCTTGCACAGTGGGCCGGAAGACCGGCGGCACTGTTATTCAACGAATATGACGTAACATTCGTTGAATAACAGTGAGCGCAGGTGGCCAAATATGCTGGACACGTTTTGAGCTCTTCAGTCGCTAAATAGGACTCAAACCGAACGTGTACCTCCACCAAAGGATTCCTCGTTTGGAGAGCAACCCATTGGTGGGGTCGCATGTTCGGTTCGTGTCCCACTTGGCGACTAGCTCAAAAAGCACGTCCGGGATTTTGACCGCCTCCATCATCGTTCTTCTGGCCCACTGTGCCTGCTCGCAGGACCGCTTCATAAATCAGGAGCCATAGCGGGCAGATGGCTGGGGACACGGGGACGTAAGTTGGCGCAGCAGCCACTCCGACCAGCCGCTCTGAGTGACAACAACTAATGCCCAGCTGCTGTCTGCTGCTGTCTCGCGGAGGGGCGGGAAAGGTGGGGGGAGGGAAAAGGAGAGGGGGGACGAGAGAGGGAGGGGGGGGAAGCGGCAGCGCGCCTCTCCGTAAGCCACCTGTAGTCTGATCCCAGTGCTCCATGCCGTCCTGCTGTCTCTCTCGCGCCCCCACAGGACAGGCGCCACGAGAGAGAGAGCGAGAGAGAGAGAGAGAGAGAGAGAGAGAGAGAGAGAGAGAGAGAGAGAGAGAGAGAGAGAGAGAGAGAGAGAGAGAGAGAGAGAGAGAGAGAGAGAGACGCGACGGCGCGGTGAAAGTGCGCGGCACGCCGCGAGTCGAGTGATTCGCCCGCACTCCTCCCTCGCTCTGTCCCTCTCGCACACACGGAGCATGCCACAGGGGCGCGAGGGGTGGAATCGCTCGACAGCGCACCGTGGGCCAGAAGACCGATGGAGGCGGTCAAAACCCCGGACGAGTTTCGAGCTCCAGCGTCGCTACATGGGACTCGAATCGAACAAGTAGGTGACCCCAACGATGGATTGCTCTCCGAAGGAGGAGTCCATTGGTGGGGTCACACGTTCGGTTCGAGTGCCGTTTTAGCGACTCTGCGGCTGGAGTTGACGCCGCAAGCGCCGGTCCTCTGACCCACTGTGCGCCGGCGTCTTCGCCAACTTGGCTGCTTGGTTACTCACCGAGGGCGTTGTAGGGGTGCAGCATGTCGGGCTGCAGGTGGGCCGGCAGCGGATGCGGTGGCGGGTGGTGCGCGGCGGGCGGCGACAGCGCTTTCTGGCCCTGCGGGCTGACGCCAGGGCTGACGCCAGGGCTGACGCCGGGGCTGACGCCGCGCCGCCACCGGCCCGGCCCCGGCGTGTGGCGCGCGGGCTGCGGCGCCTGCTGTGGCTGCTGCGCCGCGTCGCCGCCGCCGTCCGCCGAGGCCGGCGCCGCGGCGGCGTCCTGCTGCAGCGGCTGCTGCCCGCCCGCCTCGGCGTCGTGCTGCCCCGGAGGGGACTGACCCTGCGCACCAGGTTCATTCAACACCCCCGACGACGGCGGGGGCACAGAGGGCCGGAAGACCGGTGGCGGCGGTCGAAATTCCGGACGCGTTTTGAGCTCCAGAGTCGCTAAATGGGACGCGAACCGAACGTGTGACCCCACCGATGGATTCCTTGTTCGGAGAGCAATCTATTGGTCGGGTCACCACGAACGGTTCGAGCCCCGTTTAGCGACGCTGGAGCTCAAAACGCGTCTCGAGTTTGGACCGCGCCTGCGCTGGTCATCTGGCCCACTGTGCACCAAGGTGGACTCAGCAAGGTTTAGGTTAATGGCTCACCTGTTTCTGTCTGACGGCCTCGGCCTCGGCCACGGCCACCACGGGGTTGGAGTTGCTGTGCCGGGGGCTGTGGCGGGGGCTGTGCCGGGGGCTGGGGGTGGCGGACCGGGACTGCCGGGAGGCGGTGTCGTCCTGCGCACCGTTGCCCCCGCCGCCCGCGCCGCCGCCGCCGCCGCCGTTGCCCCCGCGGCCCCCGGAGGAGCGCGTCTTTTTCCGGCGGCGCGACTTCTTGCGGGAGTAGCTGGCCAGCAGCACCCCCTTCCGCGAGTCGATCTTCTTCCGCGCCTCCTTGCCCTTCTCCAGCGTCTTGATCGGGATGCGCGACGGGTCGAAGCTGAACGTCGAGTCGTCGCGGTGGTCCGTCAGGTCCTTGCGCCGCTCCTGGAACACCAGATTGTCAGGATACCGAAACGACAAGGAGCACAGCACTCATAATGCCGAACAGGCTTTCGTCGTTCTATCTCTCTCGCCAGGCACGGAGCGCCCCGATGGGTACGAGAGGGACAGAGCGAGGACAGCTGCGAGGTTTGGAACGGCTCGGCCATGGCAGCCCTGTCACGAGGCCTGTCCCACTCGTGGCCATGACCTTCGGGGAGCTTGGAGCGGCGCGGCGCGGGGTGCACACGTGCAGAAGCAGCTGTGAGTGGCAAGGGCGAGGCTCCAAAAGGCTGCGAAAAGACTCTGAGAGGAGAGGGGGTAAACGGGGACGCGTAAAAGGAGCAGGGTCGGAGAAGTAGCAGGGTATGCCTGGTGGTGACGGCGCAGGGTTGTCGCGCCTCAAAGTAGCACGGTCCTGGTGCGGTGCCTCAGAGTAGCAGGGTCGCCTGGGGGTCACAAGTTTCTTTTGAGTCCGATTTAAAAATGGCTACAGCGACTCAGGAGCGCAAAACCCGTTCGGGATTTTTGACCGCCTTCACCGGACTTCTGGCCCACTGTCAGCAAGGGGGTATTTACTCCTCTAAATCGCGTACAGAGTAATCGCTATTACGCAGTTATTACGCTTTTATTGCGCCCCAAAAGTCTAGCAATTGGACTGTTCGGGGGTAAAATTTTGATCTTATTACGCATTATTACGCGTAATAACCGATTTGAGCGAACAGACTATTACGCTTGTGAATACAGTTTTGTCAGGCTGCTCCCAAACAGCGTTGCCTTTTCCCTCTCCCACTCTAGAGTGGTCTGTGCTGGAGAGATACAGAGCGGCGAGGCGCCGCCGCTGCGCCGAATCGCTGCGGCATAAGGAAGAAGTGTCCGCGTTCCGCCGCCACTGCCCCGCGACTGTGACGACGAGCACGACGACACAACGAGCCACTGATGACGCTCTTGGCGGCAAAGCGCAAAGCACGGCGCGCAAAGCGAGAGCGAGAAAAAGGATGGAAGGGCGTCGACGTCCTCCGCCCGCAGGGCGGCTGCAGGGCGGCCCGACCCACAGTGGGCCAGAAGACCGGTGGAGGAGGCGGCCGAAATACCGGACGGGACTCGAACCGAACGTTGGAACGCCTGGAGTTTGGGCTTCTGGCCCACTGTGCGACCCGTCAATTTGGGTCTCGGTGGTCAACGCGGCGCACAAAGGCACGCCTCGCAAGCCTTCGCGCAATCACCCCTCCTGGTCTCTCTCTGTCTCTCTCTCTGTCTCTCTCTCTCTCTCTCTCTCTCTCTCTCTCTCTCTCTCTCTCTCTCTCTCTCTCTCTCTCTCTCTCTCTCTCTCTCTCTCTCTCTCTCTCTCTCTCTCTCTCTAAGCCCCTCCTTTGTCCCGTCCATTAATGCCTGCCGATTGTTCTCGAGTGGTGGGGCGCGGCGGGGCGGTGGAACGAAAACCACAGGGGTTAGAAAAGTCAGATGCGGCGGCGTCAAGCTTTTCGCACCGCGCCGCTCTAAATGTTTTAAAGAAAACGCGCGCTGCCCTGTGTTTCATTTCGTTGTGCCTGAAAGCGACCTCTTTAATCTCATATATCTCTTTTTTATTTTCGGAGTGGAGAAAACCCGTGTGCAGCAGGGGCACACCGCACGGCGCGCAGGCAGGCAGGCAGGCAGGCAGGCGGGCAGGCAGGGCAGGCAGCACGCAGCTCACACGGCGCCCACCGCGCCCACCGCCATCGACTGATGGGAACGGGAGCGGCCGCCGCTGCGTCGGGCAGCCGCGGGGACAAAAAAAAAAGGAATAAAGAAGAAAAAAAAGTGGACACTGCGGACGGCAGCGGCATTATGCTTCATCACGACGTGGCGGTCGCAAATCGCAAGAACGACTTGTTCCACTTGTTCCAGACGAGGCGGTGGTTTTAAGTACGGGAGGGTGGGGCAGTCAGGGGGCAGTCAGTAACAAGTGGAAGTTAGTAACAAGGGGCAGTCAGTAACAAGGGGCAGTTAGTAACAAGGGGCAGTCAGTAACAAGGGGCATTTAGTAACAAGAGGCAGAATTGAAAAAAAAAACAAGTTCTCCGAGAATTTTTAAGATTATTTTTTTTTTTTTACAGTGTAGACTGGCCGACGCATCAAACAGCCCTCCACCCTTCTCTGCGATGGTCCCCGGCCGCCAGCCAGCCCCGCCCCCGCGCTCACGTGCTCGTCTACTTGCAACAGGAGGGCGGAAGGGACATGCGAAGGAGGAGAGAGTGGAAAGAGCGAAGAACGGGGGCAGCATTTGTTATTCAAATAAAAGACCCGGAGGAGTCAACCCGCTCCGAGGAGAGCCGTTTATAAAGCTGCACACTTGTGACCCTCCCTCCCTGCCCTTTCCCCCTCCCCCGCGCACATCATTACGGCGAGCACGGCCTCTGCTGCGTTGCAACGACTGAGTAACGAGCCAATCACAGCGCGTGGCGCGGCACCAAGCGCACAGTGGGCCAGAAGACCGGCGGCAGCGCGAGCGGCCCGAAACTCTAGACGCGCTTTGAGCTCCAGAGACGCTAAACAGGACTCGGACCCGGAACATTGTGACCCCACCCAATCAATTCCTCGTCCGCAGAGCAGTCCATGGTGGGGTCACGCGTTCGGTCCGAGGCCCGTTTAGCGACTCTGGAGCTCAAAACGCGTGTAGAGTCTCGGCCGCCTGCGCCGGTCTTCTGGCCCACTGTGCCGCGCGGCACCTCGCCTCGCGCTCGCGGCGCGCGAACAAAAAGGAAAAAGTTGTAAAAAGTGCGGGAAATTAATTGAGCGACATTTATCAATACCGCTGCCACGCCGGCCGCTCCGACGGCTGTCCCGAATTAAACAGAACAAAAACAAACAAACAAACAAACAATGAATGTATGTGCTCTGTTGCGGCGCCGGGCAGCGTGTATACATCACCCTCGCAGAACAAACGCAGATTATAACGCGTTAGTTTGCCCAGTGATTGATGGAGCCACAGCGAAGCAAGCGAAGCGACTGTTGACGCTGCGGAACTCGCGCCGCGGTACCTTTATCTCCATCCGATCTTTTTTGAAACATAATATTTTTTTTTGCAGTGTACCCGCAGTATAGCGCTGCTCCGCAGTCCGGCCAGCCGAGCGCAGAGCACGGCGCAGAATATCGGGTGATCATCCCCAGCCCCACCCCGCCCCGCCCCGACCGGTGCGGCGGCGCGCAGTGGGCCAGACGATCGGCGCAGGCGGCCCAAACTCTCGACGCGTTTTGTGCTGTAGAGTCGCTAAATGGGACTGGAACCAAACGTGCGATCCCACCAATAGATTCCTCGTTCCAAGAACCATACATTGGTGGGGTCACACGTTCGGTTCCAGTCCCATTTAGCGACTCTACAGCACAAAACTCGTCCGGGATTTCGACCACCCCCCACCGGTCTTCTGGCCCACTGTGCGGCGGCGGCAGCTGCCGCGGCAAAAAGATGAGGACGAAACAAACGCCGCCCACCAGCCCGCTGGCCCACCAACACTTTCGATTCGGGTGGGTCGGGTCGCCTTGGCCAGGCCCTGACCTGGAGCAAGGGGGCTGCGGAATGGAGGAGGGGGGGCGGACTGGCCACTAGACGCGGCAGGCCGCGATCACACACAAAGGCCTCATCGGGGTGGCCGTGCTGCCGGCGGGGCACAGTGGGCCAGAGGACCGGCGCCAGGCGGCCAACACTCTCGACGCCTCCACCGATCTTCTGGCCCACTGTGCGGGATGCGGTGGGGCGCGGCGGGGCGCGGCGGACGCCACGCCTTTCCATTAGACTTCCGGCCGGCTCTGCGTCGCTCTGCCTGGACTTCCGGCGCCGTGAGCGATGGCCTCACCTCCTCTGCGCGACCACGTCGCGCTGCCGTCTCTCTCGCACTCACGGGGCGTGGCGCGCGAACCGCAGGGGTGCGAGAGAGACAGAGCGACGAAACAGCCGCCGCCGCACAGTGGGCCAGAAGACCGGTGAAGGCGGTCAAAATGCCGCACGGGTTTTCAGCTCCAGGGTCGCTATGGGACTCGAACCGAACGTGCGACCCCACCAATGGATTGCTCTTCGAACGAGAAATGAATTGGTGGGGTCATCCGTTCGGTTAACGTCCCATTTAGCGACTCTAGAGCTCGAAACGCGCCTTGTGTTTCGGCCGCTTGCGCCGGTCCTCTGGCCCACTGTGGGCCGGTGGGCCGAGGCTGGCGCGCGGACCGATGATGATGGCCTCCTTACCTCCTGCGTGATCTCGGCCTCCTCCTCGTAGCTGAGCGCCACGACGGCCAGCATCAGGTTGATGAGGTAGAAGGAGCCGAAGAAGACGACGACGGTGAAGAAGGAGACGGAGATGGGCCCGCACGAGGCCAGCACCATGTTGTACACGTTCTCCCAGTAGTCGAGCGTGATGAGCTGGAACGTGGTCAGCATGGACCACAGGAAGTTGTCGAAGTTGGTGAAGCCGTGGTTCGGGTTGGGCCCCACGCCCAGGCAGGTGAACCCCGTCGGGCAGTGTCTGTGCGGGAAAGGCGGCGGTCAGTTACCTCGAAACCAGAAGAACCCCGAGAACCCTTTGAATTGCGGGTCCTAAGGACACCGATCTCGAAATGTGTCGCATAGTGGGCCAGAAGATTGGTGGAGGCGGTCAAAGTCCCGGACGCGTTTTGAGCTCCGAAGTCGCTAAATGGGACTCGAACCGAACGTGCGTCCCCACCAATGGATTGTTCTTCCGCACAAGGAATCCATTGGTGGGGGGTCACACTTTTGGTTCGAGTCCTGCTTAGCGACCGAGAGGGAAACAACTGGCCAAATACATGTACACCAAAAATTTAAATGTCAAAAAATTTGAAAAATTTCATTGAAAAATATAAAAAAAATTATTGAAAAATTTTAAAAAAAATTATAGAACAATTTAAAAAATTCTTATAAAATTTGTCAAAAATTTTGAAGATTTTATGAAAAAAATTACGAATTTACTGCCCTCCCCAGTGTGCTTCAAAGCCACAGCAATGCGCAGTCTCCATCATGTGCCGTGGTGGCTGGATGTGTCGACGCGTCGTTCCCGGTGTGAGGATTGGCGGTTCAAATCTTATTACTTCACAACTTTTTTCTCTGACCGCTGCTCATTGTCACTTCAAGGGCCCGCTTTGATCGGCGTCACATATGAGCCGTGGTGGCTGAGAGTGGAGAGGCGTCGATCCCCGACCGTAAGGTCCGGGGGTCGAATCCCGAAAATATCTTTCATTTTTCGAGTGGATTCCTCCCACTGCGACTCAAACCCGTCGTCCAACACTCGGCAGACGTGCAAGTCAGGGTGGTGTAGTGGTCTAGGCTCAATCCAGGCCATTACACCCGGGTGTCTAAAAAGCAGTCCGCTTCGGCGGATTGGCCTCGGCACTGGTTCGATCCCCGATCGAGTCAGCCACTCGAGATTGGTCGCGAGTGGGTCCATTCCGATTCGTCGGATGGAGTTGATAAGTCCTTTGAAGCTGGCCCACTGACTGCATGTTCGGGTCTGGGAGCGCCGGACAGCGGGTGTACCATTTGGGTACCGACCAGCCTGCGCAAACAAAAGCTCCCAAAACTACTCTCTGTCTCTCTCTTTAACTCTCTGTCTCTCTGTCCTCTCTCTTCAACCCTACGATCGCCGGCTGCCTTCATCGGCGGTCCTTCATGTGTGGAAGGCAATAGCGGTCCTACAGAAGCTGAACTATGCGGTAGCAGTTAAAGCCTGGATACACCGGTTCCCATCCGAACACCGAAGTTAAGCAGGCGGCTCGAACCCCATTGCGGGAGGGAGAGGGTCGTAGGGTTCCATTTTTTATTTATTATTTTTACCAAATTTTAAATAACCGATCAGCCTGCGTAGCGGCTGAAATTTTAAAAAAAATCTCTAATTTTGGCAATTTTTGAAAAATTTACAATTTAAAAAAAATTTAACAAATTTCTGAAAATTAGAAAAATTTCAAGAAATTTTGTAAAACGTACACAAAAATTTTGAGTTGCTTCCCCCTCGTTAGCGACTCTGCAGCTCAAAACGCGTTTGTTCTTTTGGCGCCGCCTGCGCCGGTCTTCATAGCGGTCCACTGAGTGTCGTGTGCACAGCAGTTGTTTTCAACATACACCCGGCTCCCTCTGTGCAGCCAGACGAACCGAGACCAACTCACCTTGCGCCGGTTACGTTGCCGCACAGGATGGGGTCGTCGTTGTCGTTCCGCATCCAGTTCTCCTCGTCCCAGACCCAGCTGCGCACAAAGAGAGGGACATTGAAACTCTGCCAATGGCAGCTACATAGCGCGACACAGTGGGCCAGAAGACCGGCGCCGACGGCGGCCAAAACTCTAGACGCGTTTTGAGCTCCAGAGTCGCGTCGATAGTTTTGGCCGCCTGCGCCGGTCTTCTGGCCCACTGTGCGCCCCCCTCCCCCCACCACCGCGGCACGGCGTTGCCGACATCGGCGCCCCATCAACGTATTAACCAGCTCGGCCAATCTCGACATCCATTTACCTGTGATTACCGCATTTGGGGGGCGGGGGGACGACACACTTGATTAGAGATGGCGAGTGAATGCCTGACCGTCGATGCTCCATTAAGGCCCCCGCGGGGCGAGGCCGCGGACCGCGCGGGGAGGGTGTGGGGGAGCAGGAGGGGTGTGGGGGGGCGTGGAATCTGAGCAGTCATCATATTCGAGAATGCATAAAACGCCCCTCGCTCCGAGCCCCATCGGATCCGATCGGCGAGGCGCGCGGGTCGGGTGGAACAAGAGCGGCTCGGTCACCCTTTTGGGGACCTCTTTGGGGACCCCTTTGGGGGCACCTTTGGGGACCTCTTTGGGGACCCCTTTGGCGACGACAGCCGCTGCGCTGCACGGCTCTTTGACCGGCCCTTTTCCTCTTTCCCCTTTTCAGCTCTCGCTTGGGATGAACGAACGGCTGCCGGGGTGACTTCACAGTTCACTTAATTAAAACTCCGAACCGAAATGTTCTCTCCTTCATTCACAGTAAATCTTGTAGTATGCAGCTTTCTTTCTTAAATGCGAGCTTAAATGGTTTCAAAACCAGTTCTTTACTCACTCTCGCCACTCGGCGTGCGTGGTGTTCTCCCCGGCGATGTTGCGCACGCACTTGTTCCGCAGCTCCCCCATGTAGACCTGCAGCGCGAACAGCGCGAACACCATCAGGCAGAAGATGGTCAGCGTCATGACCTCGGCCAGCTGCTTGAACGAGTGCAGCAACGCGTTGATGATGGTCTTCAGCCCTGGAGGGAGAAAAGGAGCACGCCGTTAGATATAGTGTCAGAGATTATCCCCAGCCAGGCAGAGGGTCAAACCACGAAAATAAAAAATAAAAAAAAATAAAAATGATTACGCTTGCTTACACTGAATGACAAATTTACGTTTACACACGTTAACAGTATGGTTTTCTCTTTGCCAGTCAGTGTTAAATTTATGAATTTTCTCTGTTGCTGACGCCTCGTCGCTGCACAATAGGTCACAAGACCGGCGCACGCGGCCAAAGCTCTCGAAGCGTCGAGCGACAGAGTCGCTAAAACGGACTCGTACTGAACGGGTAACCCCACCAATGGATTCCTCGTTGGAAGAGCTTCCATTAGTGGGGTCACACCTCTGGTTCAAGCACTGTTTAGCGACTCGCAGGAGCTCAAAACGCGTCTACAGTTTTGGCCGCCTTGTGCCGGTCTTCCGGCCCACTGCGCGCTGCCGCGGTCGAGTTGCTACCACCGCCGAGTCCGCGGTGCACGTAGTACAGTCCTCGTCGGGCTGGGTGTTGGGTACCCGCAGATAGCAACTCCGCCGGCAACCCTTCCTGCGCTTCCTGGAGCGCCACTACTCGGCGCGACTCGCCTGACCTCGCCTGGCCCGCCGCCGCCGCGCCGGAAATTAGTTTCACTGCCTCGCGCTGCCTTTTTCGGCGAAGGAGCAACGCCGTCGAGAGCCGCCAGCCATACCACGCCGCCCCTGCCTGCACTATGTATAAAGTCCTGCGCTAATTTCAATCACCACCGCAGCCATTTATGCGAGCCAGGCTCCGAATGGAAACTTGCGCAGGCAGGAGGACGAACGCACCCACCACCACAGTCTCTCTCTCTCTCTCTCTCTCTCTCTCTCTCTCTCTCTCTCTCTCTCTCTCTCTCTCTCTCTCTCTCTCTCTCTCTCTCTCTCTCTCTCTCTCTCTCTCTCTCACACACACACACACACACACGCACACAAACAAACACGCTCACACCTACACATACAACCACACACACACACACACACACCTCTAACGCACCAACACACACGCAGTCCGCAGATACCCGATTCCTAAATCACCCGGAGAGACGCGCGCGGCCCGCACAGTGGTCGGCCGAAAGCCAGCGCGGCGTTTCGGCATTTATCCAATCCAGTTTGTGTGCACATTAATCATCGAGGTGCGCCGCGTGCTGCGAGCGGTGCGCGGCCGTGGCGGCGGGAAAGCCGTCGTCGTCCGCGTGGAAGGCTGTCTGCTCGGGCTGCCGTTTAACACACTGGGGGGGGGGGGAAACCGCATGCCGGGAGACGCGCCCTTTTTCTCGTAGTGCAGCCGACCTTCAGCATTTTAAGTTAAGGGCGAATCGGTTGCCCAGTCGGGGTGCGACTCCTCGAGTAAATCTTCCTCGCCAGCGGTTTTTCGTTTTCCTCGCAACACGACGCGATCCCCTCCGGTGGACTGCGACCTTACTGCTGTCTGTCTGTCTGTCTGGTGGGCGGCAAAGCCCCGCGGCGCCGTGAACCGTTTAGCGGGCGGAGGTCAAGACGGGGCGCGGCCCGCATGCTAACGCGCTGCTTGCCGGCGACGTCTCCGTTCCCGCGGCGCCGGTTCGAATCCCCGCGCATGCCGCACCCACTTTTCTCCATCATTCCGCCGCCGCGGCGTTGGCGCCCCCCAGCGGTCTGCAGTCCGAAGTCTGCAGTCTGCACCCAGAAAAATGTTTTCTTGAATCAAGTAAAATTTACTTCATGCAAGTAATTTTTTTTCAATCATGTCCCGAAGTAAAGTTCTGCTTTGAGTGGCAGAAATATTCTTCACATGGTTAGAGTTGAATGAATGCAAAGCTTATTAGTATTGATCTGACACTCAGTTTAGCTTTGGCTTGAATCAAGTAATTTTTAATCAAGAAAAATATTTCACTTGATTCAAGAAATCATTTTTCTGGGTCTGCCACGACATGTCCCACCGGATCCTCCCCCAACCTCGGCTCGCTGCGGAGAGCGGCAGACGACACGGCGGCGACGGCGCGCAGAGAGCGAGGAGGATAATGCGGGAATAGTATTCGATTGAGAACCGGAGCAGCAATAAAATGGCGGCGGTGGAGGGAAGGGGAATGGGCTGGGAAAGAGGACCGCGCCATGCGCCGCACAGTGGGTCAGAAGACCGTTGCGGCGGCCAAAATCCCGGACTCGTTTTGAGCTCCAGAGTCGCAAAATGGGACTCGAATCGAACGTGTGACCCCACCAATGGATTACTCTCCGAACGAGGCATGGATTGGTGGGGTCACACATTCGGTTCGAGTCCCATTTTGCGACTCTGGAGCTCAAAACACGTCTAGAATTTTGGCCGCCGCAACGGTCTTCTGACCCACTGTGGGCCGCTCGCTTACCGTATCGTGAACAATATTAAAAGGGGGCCATACTGCCACGCCACTGCCATGACCGAGAGAGGAAAAGGAGTCGTCGGCGCCAAGTCGGTAACCGCAGGCACAGGGCACAGTGGGCGACTGGTTGGCAGGGGCGGGCAGGGGAGGGAGGGGGGGGGAGGGGGGCTGTCCAGCCGCAAAGTGCCCCATGCAACACTTCATCCCCGGCAGCCCCACTGTGGCACTGTGGCCCGATCGCCCGCAACCCGCACACACCAGGCGCCGTATAGGATTCCACTTAACGCTCTCTGTCTGTCTCTGTCTGTCTCTCTCTCTCTCTCTCTCTCTCTCTCTCTCTCTCTCTCTCTCTCTCTCTCTCTCTCTCTCTCTCTCTCTCTGTCTCTCTCCCCTTCCCGGCAGCACCGCATCGAGTGCAAGCCGGTTGAAACAAGAAAACAAGAGGAATGGAGTGGTGTTGTTGTTTTCCGCGTCACGACGGCTGGCGCGTGTGCGTGTATACAGGGGGCGTGCGTGCGTAACGGCGGTAACGTTATTTCGACGCCCATTCGGGCCAGCGCACGCACACGCACGCCAACTCTCACTCACTCACACACACACAAACACAAACACACACACACAAAGGCGCTGCTAACTCGCTCGCTCACTCACACAGGCGCGCGGACGCACACACGCAACGCACTGACTTCTTTCTCGCCCACTCACTCTGAGCAGCTGAGCTCACGACACCCCTCACTCTCCACAACAAAAAACAAAAAAAACAAAGACAAAAACGAAAAACAACAAACGAAACCAACAACAACAACAAACACCGCAGCAGGGCGTGTACACACAGATTCAGGAGGAACAATCTCGTCAGCCTGGAAATCAGGCCCACGTGTGCAGCAAGCAAAACAGTCGGCCAATGTCCAGGCTAATTTCCACGTATCCCTTCCGTTTGATACAATTACATTACTACTCGTCCTTGTATTTTTCATTTCACTTACCCACGATGATTCTATTGTTTTGTGTTATAGTCTTTTCTGCGGCAGTAAGGAGGTGTTACATTTTTTTGTGTGTATAATTCTTTTGTTTTGTTTCATGTCATGTCGTTTTTGGAGGAAGATTGGCGGGTGTCACATAACTTTTTCGTGATTTTTTTCCTACTTTTTTTTTCAATTAAAACCCACAATCCCTTTGTTTTTTTTTTGTTTTTTTTCTGTCTGTTTTTGCGGAAGTTGGGCGGGTCTTACATTACTTTTTCTTATTTTTATTTTGTTGTATTTTTTATTTTTTTTTTGCAGAAGTTGAGCGGAGCGCGCGGCTGACGACAGCGCTGAGAGCGGCGGTGAGCCGCGGCCTCCTCTACAAAACGAAAGACACGCGTTTGTTTTTTTGTCCGGCCACCGCGCGTTGCAAAACCCGAACGGGGTTCTTGCCGTCGCTGCCGTAGGCCGGTGAGGCCAAAACACACACCGCTCCACAGTGGGCCAGAAGACGGGCGCAGGCGGCTAAAACTGTAGACGCGTTTTAAACTCCAGAGTCCGCTAAACAAGACTCGTACCGAACGTGTGACCCCCACCCACAGATTCCTCGTTCGGAGAGCAATCCATTGGTGAAGTCCCACGTTCGGTTCGAGTCCCAGTCAGTGTTCAAAACCCGTCCTGGATTTTCACCGCCTCCACCCTGGTCTTCTGGCCCACTGTGCGCCCTCGGCCCATCCAACCTGCCGGTGCGGCCCCCTCGTGCTCGGCACACTACTTTGCCTGGACAAATGGCGTGTCTGCGTGCGGCCACTAGTCGAGCTTGGAGGGCGCCCTGCCCCGCCCCGCCCTGCCCCGCCCCGCCCTGCCCCGCCCCGCCCTACCCCGCCCCTCTCTCTTTCCCCCTCCCCCAGCACGTGCGCCACATCCAGTGCCGTACCTTCCCTGACCGCCACTTCCGCCGCTTCCACCAGGCTCTTCCGTCCCTGACCGCGCGCTGCCCTGCCAGCCCGGCCAAGCAGACTCATTCCGAGAGTCGTGTGTGTTTCCGTCGCTCTGTCTCTCTCGCACCTATGCGGAACGCACCATGGAGTGCGAGAGAGACAGAGTGACGCAAACACTAGCACGATTTTGTGCATACGTGAAATTTGCATACCATTCTTATGAGGCGCAAAAATGCATAATTTTTTGAAAATTTGAGCTCACTTTTATGCAAAAAAATTCTACATAAGCGTTAAGTGTAAAAGGGTGCGGCGGGCACCTCGACGGCGTGCGTGCCGACAACAGAGGAGCCGTTCGGGGCGCCGCTGTCGCCGCCGAGCGGCGCGTCGACAGGCAATAAAGACACCGGGACTTGTCCTGCGGTATTGCTCGCCCCGCTCGCCTTTCGGTTCAGTGGCCTAGACGGGCGTGGCGTGGCGTAGCGTGGCGGGGTGAGGTGAGGTGGGGCGGGGCGGCGGGCTCTCTTTGGCGGCTGGTTAGGCGCCAATGGAGCGAGTCAGGGTCCTCGGCAGGGTCAGGGCTTTGTTTGGCGGCCGCGCCCAGATAACTCACTTCGTACCCTTCGAATCGCGCCACCACCGCCCCACAGTGGGCCAGAAAGCAGCAGTGGAGGCAGTCAAAATCCTGCAGACGTTTTGTGCCCCAGAGTCGCTGAATGGGACTCGAACCGAACGTGTGAAACCACTAAAATGCATTGCTCGCCGTGCGAACGAGGAATCCATTGGTGGGGTCCCACGTTCGGTTCGAGTTCAATTTAGCGACTCCGAAGGTCGAAACGCGGCTAGACTTTTGGCCGCCTGCGCCGGTCTTCTGGCCCACTGTGCGGCGACGCATCACCCCACCTGAATAGGGCGCTTGAAATTGGTTATTCGTCTCCGCGTGAATCACACACACAGACACACACTGACATGCTCACACAAGCGCGCGCGCGCGCGCACACACACACACACACACTTTCTCTCTCTCACACACACACAGAGAAAGAGAAAGAGAGAGAGAGAGAGAGAGAGAGAGAGAGAGAGAGAGAGAGAGAGAGAGAGAGAGAGAGAGAGAGAGAGAGAGAGAGAGAGAGAGAGAGAGAGAGGGAGAGGGAGATGGAGAGGGAGAGAGAGGCACGGTGCTCTGCGTGGAACACACTTCCACCTGAATGCCGGCCCCCGCCTAGCCTGCTCCTCCGTGCCTCGTGCTCTTGACATTCACGCGTCGCGATATCCGAGCTGCTTGCGGCCTGGCAGGCTGCGTGGTGGCGGTGGCGGCTTGGATGGCCTCACGGCTGCCATCAAGTAGATAAATAATCAGGTCGATACGTGTCCACACCGCCCCGCCCCGACCAAGGCCGCCCCAGGAGGGGCCTCACCTAGGCCTCCATCTATCACACGTGCCGTCACCAACCAGAGAGGGGGCAGGGCCCTTGGGGCTGTCCTATCCTCCCTCGGTCCCACGACCGCACACTGGGCCAAAAGACCGGGTGGAGAGTGGTCGAAATTCCGGACGCGTTTTGAGCTCCAGAGTCGATAAACAGGACTCGCACCGAACGTTTGACTCCTCCGAAGGATCCCTCGTTAGGAGACCAATCCATTGGTGGGATCAAACCTTCGGTTCGAGTCCCATTTAGCGACTCCGGAGCTCAAAACCCGTCCGGGATTTTGACCGCCTCCACCGGTCTTCTGGCCCACTGTGCACCGCGTCCCCCGTCACACACACACACACAGGCGCACACACAGCCACACAGAAACACACACTCAGCCTTGCCGACACACACACACACATACACACACACACGGACACGCGGACTCGAACGGCATTGCGAGGCTCACAAATCTGAAGCCCTTGACTCGTCGGTTCGTCCCCCCCCCCTCCTCCATCTTGTCTCCCTAATCCTTGTCGGATCATGCCTGCCTCTTTGCACCGCAACACGGGCCTAAACGGCTGCTCGTCTGTCGGTCTGTCCGTCCGTCCGTCCGTTCGTCCGTCGTGTTTGCCTTCCGCTCGGCTCGCCCCGGCTGGCGCCTTGTGCCGGAGCCCCTGCAAAGCGGGGACTAGGCAGCACGCTCCACACCAGTGCGCGACGCACCGGCCGGGCTGCCTACCTGCCGGGCGCCTTGCACCGTGGCACAGTGGGCCAGAAGACGGCCGGCGCAGGCGACAAAAACAAAAACGAGCTCCCGAAAAAATGTACGAAACGTTCATCTGCACAAAAAAACCTGTGATGTCTCGTACAAAATTTGTACAAAAACAATTAGTGTGCGCGGGTCTTCTGGCCCACTGTGCGTGCCTTGGCGGCTCGCTGCCGCGCACCACTCACCTGGCATGATGGAGACAGTCTTGAGGGCGCGCAGCACGCGGAAGGTCCTGAGGCCGGCCAGGTTGCCCACCTCCATGCCGATGGTGGCGTACCCGGATGTGATGACCACGAAGTCGAGCCAGTTCCAGGGGTTGCGCAGGTACGTGTACTTGTTGAGGATGAAGCCCTTGGCCACCGACTTAATGATCATCTCCGCCGTGTAGATGGCCAAAAAGACGAACCTGGAATAATGTTGTTGGAGTTAATGGCGGCGGCGTGGCCCCATTTACCTGCTGCAAGGCTGCTGCCCGGCTGCACAGTAGGCCAGAAGACCGGTGGAGGCGCGGGTCCAAATCCCGGACGCGGTTTGAGCTCCAGAGTCGCTGAATGGGACTCGAACGGAACGTGTGACCCCACCAATGGATTGCTCTCCGAACGAGGCATCGATTGGTGGGGTCACACGTTCGGTTCGAGGCCTGTTAAGCGACTCTGGAGATCAAACTGCGTCTAGTTTTGGCCGCCTGCGCCGGTCTTCTGGCCTACTATGCTGCCTTGCCTGGCCCCCTCTCCTCAAACTTTCCGTAAAGCAAGTCCCTCAGGAAGGGAGGGGTCGGGGCTGGCCCGGCCTGCCTGTCTGTCTGTCTGCCTGCCCACCCGGCTGCCTGCCGTGGGTGGTGCCTGCGGATGTTTCCCCGGCCGGAGCCACGCGGCGCAATGCCGGTGCGGCGCTGGAGCCGAGGTGGCAGGGTCCATAACCTCCCCCTGTCTCTCCTTCCCCCCTTCAAAGCCGAAGCACAGTGGGCCAGACCAGAAGACCGGCGCAGGCGGCCAAAACTACAGACGCGTTTTCAGATCCAGAGTCGCTAAAGAGGACTTTTGAACCGAACGTGTAGCCCCACCACTGGCTTCCTCGTTCGGCGGGCAATTCAAAGTGGGGGTCACACGTTCGATTTCACCCTCATTAAAAGGCTCAAACCCCCTCCGAAATTTCGACCGCCTGCGCCGGTATTCTGGCCCACTGTGCGCGGAGTGCCGTACGGGAGAGAATCGCCGTACGCGAAAAAATAAAAACACGATTTCGGAATGGCGGAATGGCGGCGTGCAAAATGCATGGCACGCGTCGCCGTGGGGGAAAGTGGACTTCCGCGAAGCAAGTTTTCCTTGTTTGCCCTCGTGGAGGAGTTAAGGGTGTTTCGGTGGGGGGGGGGGAAGGCCACCGTTGAGGAGGCGTCCCCTGTGTGAACCGCGCGCAAATGAATAAAAGTGCACCGAAGCGTGGCGGGGCGAGGTGGGGCGTGGCGGGGTGTGGCGGGCCGGGGTGGGGCGTGGCGTACCGCGCCGCCGGTCAGAATCAGTGGGGAACTCAGCTTAAGCCCCGCGAACGCCTCGGCGTCATGAAATATGCATGCCGCGCCAAGCAGTGTATTCACGTCGCCAGAAAGGTCTGGTCAAATCTGCCCGGAGGTGCGCGCGGCGGGGCGGGGCGGGGCGGGGTGGGGCGAGGTGAGAAGGGGCGGGGCGAGGTGCGGTGCGGCGAGGCGGGGTGGCACAGTGGGCCAGAAGACCGGTGGAGAAGGTCAAAATCCTGAACGCGTGTTGAGCTCCAGAGTCGCTAAATAGGACCCGAACCGAACATGTGACCCGACTAATGAATTGCTCTCCGAACGAGGAATACATATTAGTGGGGTCACACGTTCGGTGCGAGTCCCGTCTAGCGACTCTGCAGCTCGAAATGCGACTAGAGTTTTGGCCGCTTGCGCCGATCTTCTGGCCCACTGTTGGAGAGTTCGGCGGTGCAAGAAGAAGAAGGTGAGAGACAAAGCAGCGGCGAGGCGGCGGTGCGGGACGGCGACGCGAAAAACAAAGCCAAGTGTGTCACACAAAAACAACAACAAAAACAACAGCGCTGCATCCGCGAGGCCTGCTGCCGCAACTATAACGCAGATGTACACAAAAAAATGCCTTCTCAACCCCGTGAGTTGTTACTAAGTCTGGTTCCTGGGTTCAAATCCAACATTAAAAAAAAACAACATATTTTTTTATTTATTTTTTAAAATATTAGTCAACCGCAGACGTAAACGTAAGTCTTATTCGGCGGTACTCACTCAGCCTGTTCCATTGGCTCAGTCATGGCGAGGAAAACGCAGTTGAGCAGGATGGTGGCCATGACGACGTAGTCGAAGAGCTGGTTGGTGGACAGCCAGATGCAGACGCGGCGGACTCGGTTCCAGGGCGAGAAGACGAAGAAGGAGCTGGTGGCGGTGAACCGGTGGATGTAGTTCTTGCGGAAGCGCTTGGACACGACGCAGAACGTCTGCGAACAGACGAAAGAAAGGACTTTTGGTTGACTTCCTCGTTATTACAATTCCTCGAATTAAAAGCAATTGGCGGCGCACCAATCACAGCGCAGCAGCTTGGCGGGAACGGCGGCGGCCGGGCTGCTGGCAAGCACGACGGCGAGCGCACCGCGCAGTGGGCCACAATACCGCCAGCACGGCGGACTTTCTAATTGCAGCAGTTCGACTGCCGACATGGTCCAACGTGGCTACGGAGTGGAGTGGGGCAGGTGGTGCGAAGCAGGCCGGGGCAGGCCGAGGCGGGGCGCACAGTGGGTTAGAAGGGCAGCGCAGGCGGCCAAAACTCTAGACGTGCTTTGAGCTCCAGGATCGCTAAACAGGATGCGAACCGAACGTGTGACCCCACCAATGGATTCCACGTTCGGATGGAGCAATCCATTGGCGGGGTCACACGTTCGGATCGACTCCAGTCCAGCGACTCGCGTCTAGGATTTTAGCCGCCTGCGCCGGTTTCCTGGCCCACTGTGTGACGGGGCTGGGCGAGGCAGGGGCGTCAGAGACAGGGAGGAAAAGAGAAGGCGGAGCGGCGCGGGGCGAGGGAAAGCGGGAAAGCCGCCACACCTGCGCGCGCGGGAAGCGAGAAGACGCGCGCAAGGGACGCGGAAAACGGGTTGCGGATAAAACGAAACGGAGAAGAAAAGAAGAACTGGACGATAATAATAAAGTGTGGCGGCAGCGTGATAAATCACAGCGAGGTGGCAAACCAACCAAGCGACCAACAGCCCGCCCCGCCCGATTCAACAGTTGGACAAACCGAGCGGAGTCAGCCTGCCCCCTGCACGCCCTGCACGCGCGTGACGGCCGCTGGGAAGCAAAGCACGCCACGGATGGCGGGTAATCGGTAATCCCTGCCGACGCGGCGCACGGCAGCCTGCCAGCGAAGAAGGGCGTGTTTGAGGCAGTGGCGCACAGTGGGCCAGAAGACCCGCGCAGGCGGCCGAAACTCTTAGACGCGTTTGGAGAGCTCCAGAGTCGCCATGTGCAGGACTCGAAACGAACGTGTGACCCCACCAGTGGATTTCTCGTTCCGACAACAATCCATTGTTGGCGTTACACGTTCGGTTTGAGTCCCATTTAGAGACTCTGGAGCTCATAACCCGTAACCCGTCTGGGGTTTTGACGGCCTCCACCGGTCTTCTGGCCCACTGAATGGCGCCACAGGGATAAATAGTGTTGCTTTTTGCCTGTCATTCAGGCGGCTATCTGGGGGGTGGGGGTGGGGGGGGGGTGTCAATTGTTCTTCTGTTCCCCCCACTGGAGCCGCGCCTTGTTTGAAGTTCGCTTTCGATGTGTCAGTCAGTGCCTTCATTTGCGGTGCTATCCACGCTGCCCCCATCGCTCCGCCCCTCGGTGCACAGTAAGCAAGAAACCGGCGCAGGCGGCCTGACTTCTAGACGCGTTTTGAGCTCCAGAGTCGCTGAGTCCTTGGTGGCCCCCACCAAGGGATTGCTCTCCGAATGAGGAACCCATTTAGGGACTCAGAAGCTCAAAACGCGTCTAGAATTTCGGCCGCCGGCGCCGGTTTCTGGCCCACAGTGCGGCGCTCCGGGCTGGCTGGCTGTCGAGGCCACGATTCATGACTTTGTTTTCGGCAAGTACTGTCATCCCGGCGGGAGGAGGACGGTTAGGGTGGAAGAAAGAAGAAGTGCGCGATCATGGCGATAGAAAAATGGACGCCAGCACAAGAAGTTGCGCACGCTCTGCTGGCTTTGCTCTGCTGGCCCCGAATCGCGGCGTCGGCGGTCGCATCGACCAATTGAAAGACGGCTTCAAAACCTAAATCCTCCTCCAAGCACAGCAGAAGACCGGTGGAGGCGGCCAAAACACATTCGGTTCGAGTCCCATTCATCGACTCTGGAGCTCAAAACCCGTCCGGGATTACGACCGCCTCCAACCGGTCTTCTGGCCCACTGTGCCAAGGCGCCTTCTTTTTTGATGTGCAAGAAGAAGAAAGTTTGACACGACCCCAAACCTCTCTTCTTCGGAAACTTGCGCGATGATGACGCCGGTGACTTTTCCTTTTGTTTGTTGTTCATTGCATTCAGAGCGACGAGTCACTCTCGGGGAGGCGGCCGAGGCTTTGGGATCGATGGACTCGAGGGGACGGGAGTACTTCAGCTTTAGATGGCTGTATCTCGAAGGAAAAAAAGCAAAACAAACAAAACAGTGAGCTTTAGGGACTGAGACAAAAGAAAATCCCTTGGTCTTAGACTCGAACTACCCGCACTGGTAGAAAAAAGTACGGAAAAAGTGCGGAACATGTCTGGTCAACAATTTGCCTGGACCGTCCGTTCTTGCCAAGTACGGAACTTTCTGTACTTTTTTCCGTACCCGTTTACATGAGTGTATATGGAACAGGTACGGACGTTCCGTACTTTTGTCCGTACTTCCGTGCTATATTCTTCCGTACATTTTCCGTACAAAAGTACAGAAATTTTTACAGTGCGGCAAAAACACTGGCAAAGTAACGCGTAACATTACAACATTATGCGCCCTTTGTTAGCCTTTTTGGCTATGTTACAAACTTTGAGGTTCAATAACTTTTTTATTTCCCATCCAAACCTATGACATGTGTTGACATTTTTTGTTTGTCTTGTCGAGACAAATCCATTTCTGTAACGTGATGTCAATTTGGACTATTTTGAAAATTCACTCAAACCCCTTGGAAATTAAAAGAAGGCATCCCCTTGGATTTCAAGGCGGCACTTTTACCGTGTGCACCGGTCTACTGGCACACTGCGGAACGGGGCGGCGCCGCGACGGGAAGTGAGCGGGCACAACCGGAGCCTCGGTGGCCCTTCAAGGACGGCGGAGTGTCCTTCTAGGGAGTCCCTTGGGTCCCTTCGACTGGCAGGCCGGCCCTTTGTGTCGGACAAATGGCGCCGTGCGCAAACAAAACAAGAAAGCGACGAAACCACGACGCGGCGCGGAAAGGGTTTCCCGCTGAATGAACCGTATCGGCTCCGCACTGAAAACGAAACGTTGTCTAGACCCGAGGGGTCCACCACTAAGCTCAGGAGTGTACACAGGATTACTGATTTCTAGTGATAATCTGCAAATTTTTTCAAAAAAAAAAAACTCTATAATTTTGGCCAGCTAGGAGCAAAGCAAAGCGGCCGAGGGGGAAATAACTGGCCAAAAGCATGTACACCAAAAATTAAATTTAAAAAAATTTCAAAAATTTCAAAAAGTTTTCATGAAAATTTGAAAATTTTTGAAGATTAATCGTAAAAAGTCACGAAATTGTGTTTCCAGGACCGTCCAAACATTGATTATTTTTCACTGCCCACCTCAGTGTGCTTCAAAGGCACGGCAATGCGCACTCACTACCATCTGCCGTGGTGGCTGGACGTGTCGATGCGTCGATTTCCCGGTACGAGGATCGGCGGTTCAAATCTTATTACTTCACAACTTTTTTTCTGTGACCGCTGCTCATTGCCACCTCAACAGCCCGCTTCAACCGACACCAGACATGACCCGTGGTGGCTGAGGGCGTAAAGGCGTCCGACCCCGACAGTAAGGTTCGGGGATCGAATCCCAAAAATGCCTTTCATTTTTCGACTGGCTTCCTCCCACTGCGACTCAAACCCGTCGTCCAACACTCGGCAGACGTGCAAGTCAGGGTGGTGTAGTGGTCTAGGCTCAATCCAGGCCATTACACCCGGGTGTCTAAAAAGCAGTCCGCTTCGGCGGATTGGCCTCGGCACTGGTTCGATCCCCGATCGAGCCAGCCACTCGAGATTGGTCGCGAGTGGGTCCATTCCGATTCGTCGGATGGAGTTGATAAGTCCTTTGAAGCTGGCCCACTGACTGCATGTTCGGGTCTGGGAGCGCCGGACAGCGGGTGTACCATTTGGGTACCGACCAGCCTGCGCAAACAAAAGCTCCCAAAACTACTCTCTCTCTTTCTTTCTTTCTCTGTCTCTCTATCGTCTCTGCCTTACTCTACTCTGCCCATGTTTGAGGCGTGTCGGCGTCCTCGGGTCCTACTGGGTCCCCCGGCGTACGATATCGAAGTCGCTGGATCGGATTAACCCCAGTTACCTGATAGCACCGGTTCCCATCCCGAACACCGAAGTAAAGCAGGAGGCCTCCCCATTAAGACTGGGGAGGGGGTGTAGAGTTCCATTTTTAAAATTTATTTTTACTTAAACACGATCGCCAGCGCCCGGGAACACCGTTTCCCATATCCAAACACCAAAAATTTCAAAAAATTCAAAAAATTTCAAGAAATTTAAAAAAAACGTACACAAAAATTTCGAGTTGTTTCCCCCTTGAAAGCGGCAGACGACGACAAGACTAACAAAAACACCAACAACAATAATAATAACTACAACAACAACAAAATCAGGGACCGACAGGCAGAGAAAGGGACAAATCCTTGGGGTAAGCGAGGTTAAGGTTTCGCAAACTTGCGCCGCTTTAGGCAAGGCTGCACCCGATTCATCATGGTTGGCCGCCATCTCCAGCCCATCTCCCCCTCCCAACCTCCTCGCGCCCGCACCATGGTTCGTAATACGGAATGACCCCGACGGCGGCAGTGGCGGATCCAGAGGCGGCCTGGGGGAAAGGGGGGCAAAGTAACACTTTTTAACTTCTTACGAGTGCCCATTGCTGGGGTCACACGTTAGGTTCGAGTCCTGTTCGATGACTCTGGAGCACAAAACGCGTCCAAAGTTAGTTTCGGCCGCCTGCGCCTCCGGTCTTCTGGCCCACTGTGCCCTATGCCGGCCCGCCGCCGCCACCGCCGCCGCCCCCGCGCGGCGTTCTGCGCCGTCACTCCGATCTGGCGGCCAGGCGCGGGGCGGCGCGGGGCAGCGCGGTGCCGGCCACCACAGCTTTTTGTCGGGGTGTCAGCGAAGATAAAGGCATGCAAATGCGGAGGCGCCACGGAAAATGAGAGAGAGAGGGGGAGTGGGGTGGGGTGGGGGGGATAGGAACCGCTGCTTATACATGTTTCGCCAAGGCGCGTGCTCGCCAGCGCCGCCGGGCTCCACTCAAACCCGGATTCAGGCCGGCGCATTGGGCGTGCAGCGCAGCTCGGCCCAGCGACCAGTGAGAGGTGCGAAAAAGACGGAACACATTTAAATGTAGCTCTCTGCTGTGTTATGCAAACGGAATGCGAAATAGTGATACGGGCGAGCGAGAGTTATGCTGGCGGGCTGCCTGCCTGGCTGCGCTGGCGGGGCCCCATTCTCAGTCGAACGGGTGGGCGGCGACGGGGCGGAGGATGCTGGCGGGCGGCGGCGGGGCGGACGAGGCTGGCGGGCGGCGGCGGGGCGGACGAGGGCTGGCGGCCACTGAATAACAATCCCGGGCGGGGCATGCCGGGGTTGCTTCATCTCCGAGTGGATCTTTGTGATATCGGGGCGGGCGGGGCTTGGCGTCGGTCTGCGGTCCAGCCGGCCAGATGCGGGTCCTCGATGCCGCCGCCACACAGTGGACCAGAAGACCGGTGGAGGTGGTATCAAAATCCTCGACGGGTCGCTAAATGGGACTCGAACCGAACGTGTGACCCCACCAATGGATTGCTCTCCGAACGAGGAATCCGCTGGTGGGGCCACACGTGCGGTTCGAGTCCTGTTAAGCGACTCCGGAGCTCAAAACGCGTCCAGAGTCTTGCTTGGCCGCCGCCTGCGCTGGTCTTCTGGCCCACTGTGCGGCGAGTCGCCAGCGACGCGACGCCAGAGGGTTCGGCAGAGCGCCCCACGTCGCCTTGCCAGCTGTTGCATTCCCCAGCCCCGTGGCGGCGGCCCTGCTCGCCTGGTCCACTGTGCGGCGGCCCGGACCCTGGGGCCCCAGTGGGGCATGTTGCAGGCAATAGTACCTGTTTACTGACAATAAAGTCAGTAAGAGGCTGAGTGCAAGCGTGCGACACACGTGGCTCACACTGAGTGCAGAAGAGTGGTTTTGGTTTCCCGCCAAAATAGTGCGAGACTGTCTCACATTTGGACCTAGAGTGTGTCCTTCGATGACAACTCTATGCTAACAGTGTGCGGTGCGGCGGCAGAGGCTGAGGCAACGCTCCTGCACGCGAGCACGCCGCGACGGCGGCACGGTAGCCGAGTGGCGAGCCGAGTGGTCGTCGTGGTGGTCCTTCCAGCGACGCGCGTCGCGGTCCTGGCCCTGCCCCCGGGGGACGGGGTGCCCGACGAGATGAGATGAAACGAGAGGGGGCAGAACTTGGAGAGGAGCACCGCCACGGACCCGGGCAGTGCCTCGTCTCCCGGCCCAGCAGTCTGCCTACCCTGTTATTCAACGAATGTGAGTGACGTCATATTCGTTAGAATGTGAATTTTGTCACGTTCGTTTGAATACGATGTCACATTCGTTTGGACGCTTGAAACCTTGCGAAGTATTTTGAGCATACATAGTACAAACTAATTTACTTTGTTATACAAAGAAATGGTAGTGCGTGGCAAAATTTGCTTGTGTCGTTTCAGCAACTTAATCGTGATCACATACATCATTGACGTGCGGCCTTACTTTATTTGGAGTCGGAAACTCCACGGCACTGCTTGGTGAGAAGACGCTCAAAAGATGCGCCATTTCAATTCAGCATCTTCAAGCTGACTGCAAGCCATCTTTACGCCACTATTTCACTCGACTTAACGGCGTTTTGGTTTCAAGTCAACCAAAAGACGCACCAACGACCGAATTCTTTTTTTACACGGACGGGGATTTCACGGTCCGAGGCTCCGAGGCTGGAAGCGCCAACAAGAGTTAGTCTAGCCCGCTGCCATCTTGATGCAGCCCATTAGCTAATTACGGCCGCGGCTCACCGCACAGTGGCACAGCGGCGCGGCACAGTGGGCGGAGCAGGGCCGCCGGACTGAGCACTGGCAGCGCGCTTCGTCGCTCTGTCTCCCTCGCAATCCTATGCAGAGGCGGCCCTGAGGAGCACACTGACGACCGCGAAGTGCCTTGATCATCATCATCGTCATTATCATCATCATCATCATCATCGTCGTCATCATCATCATCATCATCATCATCATCATCATCATCATCATCATCATCATCATCATCATCATCATCATCATCATCGTCATCATCATCATCGTCATCATCATCATCATCATCATCATCATCATCATCATCATCAGCGCTGATACGTCTTAACAGGCCTAGGCAGAGGTACAAACGGTGTATAGTTCGTTATGAAGAAAAAGTTCGAAAATTACGAAGTCTGTATTTTCTTTGAAAGCTAATTTATGGCCGAAATACTTTATTACGACTTTATTACGAGGGGTGGCCGTACTGCCGCTTTAGTTTCGACGCTTACCACCACGACCCTGCCCAGGGCGCCGACCGGTCCAGACCCTCCCGGCGGACACCCGCTCTCACACTCCTGGAGCCCCCAGTGGGCCAGGCTGAGAGAGAGAGAGAGAGAGAGAGAGAGAGAGAGAGAGAGAGAGAGAGAGAGAGAGAGAGAGAGAGAGAGAGAGAGAGAGAGAGAGAGAGAGAGAGAGAGCGCTTCTGCCACTGGCGGTGTATCGTGTGTCGCTGGCGGCGCGCCAGACCGGGCCAAGGGCCCCAGCAGCCGGGGATGCCTGCAGAGACAACGTGGCCGCGCTCCCCACTTTGCGCGAGAAAACGCTCCGGGGGGGCCGCTGCTGCGCTGCCGCCACACCGCTGACCTGTTCCCCCGTTTCACAGTAGTGAAAGTGCTGCGGGTTGCGAGTGCCAACGATGCCGTCCTCCTGCACTCTGCTCTGCCCCCCCCCCCCAAAAAAAACACACATACACACACACACTCACTCACACACTCACTCACACACAAACACACACGCGCGCAGGCGCAAAAGCCATTGATTCTTTTTGTGGTTGCCTAGCGTAGTGCTTGCAGCAGCGGGATAGGCCTTTCATTCTTATTTTAAAAATAAAACCCTTTTTCTCTGTTCTGTGGAGCCGCGAGTGGCCTCCGCTCCGCTCGGCCGCGTTGCTGTTTCCGGCCCCGGAAAACTTTGGCGCCGGGGATAATATTTCACAATTAAAAGAGTGGCGGAGCGGCCACTTATCGGACGCGCCACAAGTGCGCGGCTAAACGAGTTAGCTGGAACCGCCCCCTTTCTCCATCTCACTGCTTATATTTGTCGTTGTCGTTTGTATCACACGTTCGGTTCGAGTCCCGTTTAGCGACTCTGGCGCTCAAAACGCGTCTCAGGGTTTTGACGCCCATGCGCCGGTCTTCCGGCCCACTGCGCCCCCACCCCACCCCGCCCAATGCGGAGGAAATTAGTTCACAATCCGAGAGCATTTGTCTCACAACGAAAAATGCGCTCGGATTATCTGAAGGCGTTCCATTCCTAATGCAATAGGATTCAGAACTTTTTTTTTTTGTTTTTTTAGTGCCCCGCGCTTTTTTGCCCAGCTGCGCTTCACTCAGTCACTAATTCCGACTTATTCCACTCCGACATGCAGCCAGCCACCATCATAATAAGGATGCGCTCTGGACGCGAAAGTAAAAGCTACCTGACACCTTACTGTGTCTTGTACTTTTAGCTGTGTTTTTAAGTAGAGGAAATCATCCGCTTAGATAGTTCGCCGCCACAACTGCGTTCACGTCGTCCGGGCTCCACGTCCACGACGAGGCACCCAAAATGGCCATACGATCAATGTTTGTGAGGTTAGGCTTCTCAGCGTCTCCAGCTCACGTCGACGGAACGCCTGCGAGGTAGCCCAGCCCTCGCCGGCGGTGTTCGGCGGGCTTGCCTACCCTCGACTCGGCGGGCGCTTTGTGCGAGCCGTCGAGGGCGTCGAGGCGAAGCTCCAACCAGTTAAGTGACACTCCAGACCATTAGGGGCGCCTCAAAGCAAGAAGGGCGTGCTGGTGCCGTGCGGAAAGCACTAAGCAGCGCCAGTGGGCCAGACGACCGGCGCAAGCGCCCAAAACTCAAGATGCGTTTTGAGCTCGAAAGTCGCTAAACAGGACTCGGACCACACGTGTGACCCCACCAATAAGGTTCCTCGGTCGGAGACCATTCCATTGATGGGGTCACACGTTCGGTTCGAGTCCCATTTAGCGACCCTGGAGCTCAAAATGCGTCCGGGACTTTGACCGCCTGCGCCGGTCTTCTGGCCCACTGCGCAATAGGGGGGGGGGGGGCACAGCGCAACATACCGCTCCTGCTCCGCGCGACGAGACTCCTCCTTCGCAGTATGTGCCAGGAGTTTCCGCGCTGTCAGTCAGCCAGGCACATCGGTATGCGACGGAGTCCTTCCAATGGGGCCGTGGGGCCGTCGGGGGGCCGCAGCGGGGTGCTACACCGCCGCTAAGGATGCGGCATGTTGGCGCTGTCAACGGAGACAGCTCGTCTGGAGACCGGCGGCGACGGCGCGGTACCCTCCAGCAGCACACGCCTCCCTGCTCCCCGCTCTGACTGCCGTCTGCCTGTCTGTCGGCCTGTCGTCTGCATGCCTGCGTCGTCTGTCCCGCTCCACAGTGGGCCGCGAGACCGGCGCAGGCGGTCACATTTCTTGACGCGTTTTGAGCGCCAGAGTCGCTTAGCAGGACTTGAACCGAACGTGAGAACCCACCAACGGATTGCTCTGCGAACGAGGAATCAATTGGTGGGAACACGTGTCACGTTCGGTTCAGTCCCATACAGCGACTCTAGACCTCAAAACGCGTCTAGAGTTCGGGCCGCGGGCCCACTGTGCGTCCTTCTTCTTATGCAGAGCTGTCACCGCGACTCGATCTTTTTTCGGCGCCCGTAAGAGGAAAAAAACAACTCATAAACAACAACAAAAACCAATTTTATTTTTTCCCCTGTCTGCAGCCGATCCCTGGAATTGTCTGATAGCGCGCGGGGCTGGAGTCCAGCGAGACCAGCCGCCGGACTTTGGACGTTTAATCCGCGCATCGCCTCATTGTTTCCAATTGATTCTCCCCCCCCCCCAAAGACTTGGTCCACTCGATCTGCGCCAATCCTTGAGGTTGGCCAATCTGGAGCGGCGCCAGGCCCGCCAGCCAGCGCCGCCGCCGCCGGGCACCGCGGCCACGCTCGCCCGCTTTGTTCGGCACCGCTGGAGCTATCATGGCTCGGACCACCACGGCCAGGACCACAACCACCATGATCAGGATCACCGCGGCCAGAACCAGAGCCACCGCAACCAGAACGGCGGACTGCTTGCAGCGGAGCCGGTCGCCCTGCGCTCAGCGCTCATTAGGGCCGCTTACCCACGTCCTTGCACAGTGGGCCGGAAGAACAGCGGAGGCGATCAAAATCCCGGACAAGTTTTGAGCTCCAGAGTCGCTAAACAAAACTCGAACCGACCCCACCAATGGATACCTCGTTCAGAGAGCAATGCATTAGTGGGGTCACACGCGCGGTTCGAGTCCCATTTAGCTACTCTGGAGCTCAAAACGCGTCTAGAGTTTTGGCCGCCTGCGCCGGTCTCCTGGCCCACTGTGCCGTCTCCGCGGCCCTTCGCTTCCCCGCGGCGACTGAGTCGGAGTCCCCGTTAATCAAGACCGGCTTGATGGCTCCGTTGCCGAAGCAGCCGGCCTGAGCACTGGCCCCCCGTCTTTCGTGAACGTTCGTGTCGAGCGAGGCGCGAGCGGGGCGATTGGCCCATTCCGCTGTTTTATTCATAAAGCCCCGATTTCGCGCTCATTTCGGCGCGCCCTGCGCCGCCGCCAATCCGCCCTTCTCACCGCCTACCGCTCAGTGGGCGCAGGCGGTCAAAACTCCAGACGCGTTTTGAGCTTCAGAGTCGCTGGAATGGGAGGCGAGGCAAACGTGTGACCCCACAATGGATTGCTCTCCGAACGAGGGATCCATTGGTGGGGTCACACCGAGGGGGAAACAACTGGCCAAATACATGTACACCAAAAATTTAAATGTCAAAAAATTTGAAAAATTTCATTGAAAAATATAAAAAAAAATATTGAAAAATTAAAAAAAAATTATAGAACAATTTAAAAAATTCTTATAAAATTTGTCAAAAATTTTGAAGATTTTATGAAAAAAATTACGAATTTACTGCCCTCCCCAGTGTGCTTCAAAGCCACAGCAATGCGCAGTCTCCATCATGTGCCGTGGTGGCTGGATGTGTCGACGCGTCGTTTCCGGTGTGAGGATCGGCGGTTCAAATCTTATTACTTCACAACTTTTTTCTCTGACCGCTGCTCATTGTCACTTCAAGGGCCCGCTTTGATCGGCGTCACATATGAGCCGTGGTGGCTGAGAGTGGAGAGGCGTCGATCCCCGACCGTAAGGTCCGGGGGTCGAATCCCGAAAATATCTTTCATTTTTCGAGTGGATTCCTCCCACTGCGACTCAAACCCGTCGTCCAACACTCGGCAGACGTGCAAGTCAGGGTGGTGTAGTGGTCTAGGCTCAATCCAGGCCATTACACCCGGGTGTCTAAAAAGCAGTCCGCTTCGGCGGATTGGCCTCGGCACTGGTTCGATCCCCGATCGAGTCAGCCACTCGAGATTGGTCGCGAGTGGGTCCATTCCGATTCGTCGGATGGAGTTGATAAGTCCTTTGAAGCTGGCCCACTGACTGCATGTTCGGGTCTGGGAGCGCCGGACAGCGGGTGTACCATTTGGGTACCGACCAGCCTGCGCAAACAAAAGCTCCCAAAACTACTCTCTGTCTCTCTCTTTAACTCTCTGTCTCTCTGTCCTCTCTCTTCAACCCTACGATCGCCGGCTGCCTTCATCGGCGGTCCTTCATGTGTGGAAGGCAATAGCGGTCCTACAGAAGCTGAACTATGCGGTAGCAGTTAAAGCCTGGATACACCGGTTCCCATCCGAACACCGAAGTTAAGCAGGCGGCTCGAACCCCATTGCGGGAGGGAGAGGGTCGTAGGGTTCCATTTTTTATTTATTATTTTTACCAAATTTTAAATAACCGATCAGCCTGCGTAGCGGCTGAAATTTTTTAAAAAATCTTTAATTTTGGCAATTTTTGAAAAATTTACAATTTAAAAAAAATTTAACAAATTTCTGAAAATTAGAAAAATTTCAAGAAATTTTGTAAAACGTACACAAAAATTTTGAGTTGCTTCCCCCTCGGGTCACACGTTCGGTACGAGTGTCATTTCGCGACTCTGGAGCTCAAAACGGCGTCTAAAATTTTGGCCACCTGCGCCTCACTCCACACGTCTAACGATGAAAGGCTGCACCAAAATATTATAATGCAAATTTTCTCCATAATACGATGAAAATTTCACTACATATCTACAATGCACAAAAAATTTCAAAGGAATATCACAAAGGCAGCTGCTCGACCACATTATAGAGAATTTTTACCAAAATATGGAGAATTCTCACCATAAGACATTTAGAGTGCGGTCTTCTGGCTCACTGTGCACCGCCCACCGAGCTTCACCGCCCCTTGCCAGACCGCCGCCGCCCGCGCCATCTGCTGGCGTATCGCATTCGACACGGAGGGTAAGGGGGCGGCGGGCGCGGCGGCCGAATAAAACGAGGGGGAAAAACAACAATAGCAACAACAACAAAAAACCGAAGCAGCGTGGGAGCATTGGTTCGGTCGGTGCGGTCTGCCTATTCCGTTTCCATTTCACCAAACAATTTATCAACGGTGCAGGTAATTTTGCGCCGATTTTCGTTTCTCTCTCTTTTTTTGCGCGGCCTCCTTTTCTCGCCGGTGTGCTGATAAATGAGGCGGGTCAAGGCACCCATAAATTTCGCGAATTTTTATTTTTTTTAAAGGAATGAGAAAATGAAAAATAATGAATTGTTGCCCCGTGGCTGTGACAAAATTGTGTGCGGGCCGCTCGCGGGGAGAAAGCGCGCATCACTGGTAAAACTAAGGCGCAACAAAGCTCATTTCATGAAGCGTACGAAAGCTCATGCGCTCCTGTCCTCACCAAATGTCTTACAGTGAAGATTCTCCATGTTATGGAGAAAATTCTCTGTAATAAGGTGGTGCAGCTGCATTTGTAACATACCTTCTAATATTCTTTGTACCTTATAGATATTTTGCGGAATTTTCCTGGTATTATGGAGAAAATCTGCATCATAATATGTTGGTGCAGCCTTTCACCGTAAGACATTTAGGGTGCTCCTATCTGAATTTCGTGAATTCACGAATAGCCTTGAAGCGCAGTTGTGCTCTTCGAAAAGGGCGTTAGGTCTTCCAGCGTAGTTGTAAGCTTGAATGAGGCTTAGAACTATGCTTAATTTAATAAAAGTAGGAGAAGGAGGAGGAGAGGAAAAAGGAGGGGAAGAAGGAGAAGAAGGAGGATAGGAGAAGGAGGAGGAGAAGGAAGGGGCAAGGAAAGATAAGGAGAAGGAGAAGGGGAGGGAGAAGAAGAAGAAGAAGAATAGAGTAGAAGACGGAAGTGGGACTGAGGAAGCCTGTCAAAGCACACCATGAAGGGCAGAGGAAAAACAGCGGCGAAACTGCGCGAAGACATTAATCAATCAGCTGTAAGCCGGCCCTCCTTACCCTTTCATTCCGTTGATTCATCCTTTTGTTTACGTTTTACCTCGTTTAACTTTCTGTTTTTGACTTTCTTCCCCTTTTTTTAGCCGCGCGCGCTGCGGAGCGGATGCCTCCTTTTGTACCGCGAAAATAGAATTATTGCGCCTCGGCCGGCGCGGCAGCCTAATGGATTTCGGATTACGTGACGATGGTGGCGGGGTCATAGGTGTGCTCCCAGTCAGCAAAAGTCGTGACGTGATCGGCGGCACTTCCCTGGGAACGTTCTCGTTGGGATGTCTCATGGTATGTCCCTGTGTGAACCGCGTTGGACGTGCACAGCTCGTTCCTGGCGGCAGTAGTTCCACCTTGCACGCTGACTGCACGCACCATCAGTGTGCTTGCATGCACTTCCGAGGGCATTCCCTCGGACGCATGCCTCGCACGTGAACCGAAACACTGTGCACGGAAAGTACGTCCCTTGCGCGTCCCCCACGTCACGACATCGGGCATTCCTTGCGGTATGCTGAATTTACATTCCGTCAGTGTGCGTCTGTGCAGGTGCGCAGGGCAAGTCCGCGGGCACGTGCACAGGACGTCCTTTCAAGCCTTGGTTCCGTGCGGCACGTCCTAGTCATGTTCCTGCTGTGCACGTTCTATGTAAAACGTGCGCGTCAGGCGTAGCGGAAAACGTGCTAAGAACGTCCCGCAAATCTCTTTCATAAAATTGCTCATAACTTGTGAACGAATGGTCTAAATTGAACTTTGACCGCACCAACAGACTGCAAATCGAAAACATGATCTAAGAAATGATCATCAGCAGCACTTCATAATTGACTCAACAACAAGCTGCCTCTATGCGGGCTCGTTCCCGAAGGTTCGGACGTCTAAGGCGGGTCGTTCCCAGGTCGTGCAACCGCGGCCGCTGACGGCACGTCCGTGAAACATGCCCGCCGGCACGTCACCAGGACGTCCCGTCACGCACGCTGACCGCATGGTCCACGATGGAAGTACCTGTGAACGTGTCAGGGATCTAGAACGATTAACCTTTTTCACGTGCCTGGGTACTATCGCAAGGAACGTTCTCGATGAAAACAGGCACGTTAGTTGCACGTGTCGCAGAACGACTTATGCTGACTGGGCTTGCGTGTGTGTGTGTGTGTGTGTGTGTGTGTGTGTGTGTGTGTGTGTGTGTGTGTGTGTGTGTGTGTGGCGACCGGCTGCCATCGTGTCCCCCACCGATAAGGTAAGTGGGTGCGCTGCCCCACCGAGCTCAAAGTGATACACCCCCCCCCCCTTTGCATTTCCGAACTTGTTAATTTCTCGCCACTTTGGGACCGGGCAAGGTGCCATTGCTGGGTCCCAGCCCGGCCCTGGGCACCACCAGCACCGCGGCGCACAGTGGGCGCAGACGGTCAAAACACTACACGTGTTCTGAGCCTTCACTGGTGTCGCTATATAGGAACAGGACTCGGACGACCCCACGTGTGACTCCACCAATGGATTCCTCGTTCGGCAGGCAATCCATTGGGCGGTCACACGTTCGGTTCGCGTCCCATTCAGCGACTCCGGAGCTCAAAACGCGTTTAGGGTTTTGGCCGCCTCCACCGGTATTCTGGCCCGCTGTGCACCGCACGCCCGATCGCGCCCCGCCCAGCTGGCTGCTGCGGGGCGTAGTAGTCGCGCCCTTGCCGCCCTCCACCCACGCCGACTGGGCCCTCGCCAAAGTGGCGCTCACACTCTCACACACACACACACTCACACACACACACACACACACACACACACACACACACACACACACACACACACACACACACACACGCGCGCGCGCGCGCGCAACTTTGTGGATTGCACAAACAGGGGCGTCGCAGTCAGGGTCCGCCACACACAAGGCACCCGTATCAAAGTTTCGGGAGTGCCGAGCCGCGCGAGGTGAGCTTCCCCAGGGCCTGCTTGCTGTTTTTCCTAATGGCGGCGTGCGTGTTAGTTTGCTCCGGCAAATTAGCCCGCAGATGATGGAAAAGACACACCCACACCCACACACTCTCACACACACACACACACACACACACACACACACACACACGAACGCTCGCGTGCTCTCACGTTGATTATCAGACTTAACTTCGGCGGTGTTGTGGAAATAAATACACTGCATAGACTCGCCCACACCCTCAGCTTCTTGCTCGTGCCCTAAAGAACTCCACCGCATAGCGCTTCACACGCGCACCACACAGACACACACGCACACACACACACAATCACACACCCACACTCACCGACCCGCGGGCGTGAATGTCCGCAAACACGCACACAGTGCAAATCGATATGTTCCGGGCAACAGGCGGAATTGAATGCGCGCGGCGCCCGCCTGTCTGTCAGCTCGCCCGCCTCACAGTGGGCCAGAAGACCGACTAAGGCGGCCAAAACTCTACACGCGTTCTCAGCTCTAGAGTCGCTAAACAGGACTCGTAACCGAACGTGTTGCCCCACCGACGGATTGCTCCCCGAACGAGGAATCCTCTGGCGGGGTCACACGTTCGGTTCGAGTCCTCCTTTGGCAGCTCTAGATCCCCAAGCGCGTTGCGGCCGCCCGTGCTGGTCCTCTGGCCCACTGTGCGCCTGCCTGTGCCTTGCACGGAACGAGAGCGCGGCACGACGTCAGGCAGGAGGGTTGCCTGCCTAATAAGGGCAATCGCACTGCGCCGGAGGCGTGCCGGAGGCGCCAGCCGAGGCTCCGGCGCTCCAGGGCCCCGCTGGGAAATAAGAGGCTGCCGCGGCGAGGCCCTGCCCGTCTTCCTCCGCGACACTCCACGACGCGAGGCCCCGCCGGCAGCCGCCCGCCGCCGGGAGGAGAGGGTTGAATACGACGCGCAGTGGGCCAAATCCAGGAGGACGCGCTTAAGAGCTCTAGAGTCGCTAAATGGGACTCGAACCGAACGTGAGACCCCACCAATGGATTGCTCTCCGAACGAGGATCCAGTGGCAGGGATCACACGCTTGGTTCGAGTCTATTTAAAGCGACTCTAGCACTCGATACGCGTCTACAATTTTGACCGCCTGTGGCAGTCTTCTGGCCTACTGGTCACTGGTCCCTGTGGTTTTTGCGACAAGCTCGCCCCGCACTGCGGATCTGACGCACGGTGTACTTTTTGCCTGTCCAACACAATATTCTCTTTCACACCTCACTTTTATTAATCGAATGTGACGTTATATTCGTTAGAATGTGAATTTTTGTCACGTCTTTATTCAAAACGATGTCAGGATCGTTCGTTAACGTTCTAATTAGAACGAGACACGGCCGTTTAATAGGGATGTCATGTCACATTCGTTTGAACGGGGATCAACATTCAAACGAATATGTGACATCATATCCTTCACAAAATTTATGTTATAACGACTATGACGTCACATTCGTTGGATGACATTGCCGAAGGTCCGGGGCGGCCGGGCAGGGGCAAGCGCGCCGCCTGGGGGGGGGGGGGGTGCGTTCCAAACGATTCAAACAAGGTGACAAATCTGGCCGAATCTGACCGCCACGCCATGCTGGCTGGCTGGCTGGCGGGCTGCTAGGGACCATTTGTCGGACTGGCAGGGCTGGCGGCGTGCGCGCCGCGCGGCCCGGACATGTGGAGTCATTAGTGGAACAGTCATGCACATTAGACCGGCACGGGTGGCGGCCGAGAGGGTGGGGGTCGGGGGCACCCGCTCGAAGGCGGCAGTTCTGCCAACGCAATCCAAAATTTCCAAAAAGAAAAAGAAAGAAAAAAAAACTAGATTTTTTGTTTTCTCAGGTTGGTGCTTTGGTTATTAATTTTCCAGACGTACGATGGATGCGCGTTACGTTTCGTTTGCCGGGGTTCCCCGCCTTCGAACATTGGGCCAGAAGACCAGTGCAGGCGGCCAAAACTCCAGACGCGTTATGGGTATCACAGTCGCTAAACAGGACTTGAAACAACTCTTCAAACGAAGAATCCATTGGTGGGGTCACACGTTCGGTTCGAGTCTCATTTAGTGACGCTGGGGGGGGGGGGCTAAAAACGCGTCTCAGAGTTTTGGCCGCCTACACCAGTCTTCTGACCCGCCGTGCCTCGTCGTACAAGGCTGTGACAACGAGACAAGGTGATGCATGGCGCCAGGTCACGCGGCGTTTTGAAGAATAAATGCATCGCGGAGTAAAAATAATAAGAAGGGCAAAAAGAAATCTGTTGGTCGTGCGTGCGGGACATTACACTAGTGAGGCAACGTAACAAAGCGCGACCGGTTAAAAAAAAATACAATGACAAAAAAAACTTAACGGCTGCAGAGGTCGGGTCACTCATTCGGTTCCAGTCCTGTTCAGCGACTCTGGAGCTCAAAACGCGTCTAGAGTTTTGGCCGCCTACGCCGGTCGTCTGGCCCACCGTTCGGCGTGGGTAAAAAAAACACCACAAAAAATTAGGTGAAAATTTAAAAAATTGAGAGCGCAACGTCAGTGATAATTCATTTGACGCCGTGCTTTGCCTCCCCTCTCCGTCCTCCTCCTGCTGCTAAAGCGGGATCGTTTCGACATGCTGTGCCGCTCTGCGGTTCTTTTTATTTACTTTTTTGCAGCTCCGCCTGACGGTATAAATTCCAGCGCGAGCGGAGCGCGGTGCCGCCCGCGCCGTTATACCGGTATCGAATGCATCTCCTGCGCGGGTCGAGGATCATGCCCCTGAAGTAAGTTACCGCTCCGCCCAACAACGCCTGCCTGGCTGCCTGCCTGGCTGCCTGCATGGCGCAGCACGTTGGGCAAGAAGACCGACGCAAGGCGGTGAAAACGCTAGACGCGTTTTGAGCTTTAGGGTCACTGATCAGGACACTAAGCGAACGTGTGACCCCATCAAAGAATTCCTCGTCCGGAGAGCAATCGATTGGTCGGGTCGCACGTTCGGTTCGAGATCTGTTTCATCGACTCTGTAGCTCAAAACCCGTCCGGGATTCTGACCGCCCCCACCCATCTTCTAGCCCACTGTGCCTACCGGCCTGTCCGGCTGCTCGGGCTGGCTGCTCGGGCTGGCTGCTTGGGCGGGCGGCGCTGTCGTCAGCAAGTCGCCGGGGCAGCCGGGCCGCACGTACCTGCAACAAAAACAAAACAAAACATTTGTAGATCCGGGACGCTGGGCGCCACGCCGACTCCACACGCTCACAGTGGGCACGGCGGCAACAACAAAAACAAAACAAAACATTTGTAGATCCGGGACGCTGGGCGCCACGCCGACTCCACACGCTCACAGTGGGCACGGCGGCAACAACAAAAACAATCGCGCATTCAGGGCGGGAGAGGGAGGGCGAAAGGGCACGTCCCGGCCGGAGCGAATAAATCCGATCCGGGCAGACATTAAGGGTGGCGGCACGCGCGTGGGGCCGACGGGCCGGCCGGCCAAACGCAACAAAGCTGTTGACGTTTTCGTTTTTTTTTTTGTTTTTTTTTTTTTTTTCTCCGCCTTCTTCGGTTAAGACGAGGGACTTCGCGCGGGAAATGGGAGGCGATAACGGATTTATGTTTCGTGCCCCACTTTGTTGCAACGACGCCCACGACGCACAGTGGGCTGGACGACCTATGGACGAGGCCGCGGTCAGATCGGACTCCACTCCATTTGCCTGCACTCCGAGCCGCACAGCCGCAGCCCGCACCGCGAACCACTGTGTATTAAATTTCCCTCTTGTCAAATCTCGGCGAGTAAATAAGAGATGAGCGCCTGAAAGTTTTATCCCGGGAAACGCAGCCTCGGCCCGCGGCGGACGACGGCGGCGACCTCGCGGCGGCGCATAGTGGGCCAGAGGACCGGTGGAGGCGGTCTGACTCCCAGACGCCTTTTGAGCTCCACATTCGCTAAATTGGATTTGAACCGAACGTGTGACCCCACCAATGGATTGCTCTCCGAACGAGGAATCCATTGATAAGGTCACACGTTCGGTTCGAGTCCTGATTAGCGACTCTGGGAGCTCCAGACGCGTCTAGAGTTTTGGCCGCCTGCTCCAGTCTTCCGGCCCACTGTGCGGCGGCGACCTTGGCGGGCGGCGGAGGACTGCGACAAGTCGGAGCACTGGGGCCGCACGACAACGACGACGGCACCGTTTTGCATGATTTATACGTGGCGGTGCTGAAATCTGCAAACTCGAATTTGGCGGCGCGGGATGATGATGGCGTCATGTCGGCCGCCGGGCCGGTCGGGTCACCTGTTGCCAACTTTAATATAACAGCAGAAACAGCGCAGCAACCTCGCCAGCCTCGCCTTGCCTTGCCGGCCCATCGCGCGATATATCATCCCGGCATAATTCTCACATAACGCGCTGCCGCCAGGTTGGCTGCACAATGGGCCAGAAGACGAGCGAAGGCGGCCTGAACCTCTGCTCCGTTTTGAGCGCCAGAGTCGCTATGAACGGGACTCGAACCAATCGTGTGACCCCACCAATGGATTTTTCTCCAAACGTAGGGATCCATTGGTGGGGTCACACGTTCGGTTAGAGTCCTTGTTTGCGACTTTGGATCTCAAAGCGCGTGCAGAGTTTGGCCGGCTGCCGTCTGCACCGGTCGTCTGGCCCACTGTGAGTCGGACACCACGCCGCCTCGACGGCGAGGGGGCGGCGGCAGCGGGGCTGCTGCTTACCTGGCGCGGCCTCGCGCGCCGCGGCCTTGTGACTCCGGAGAAAACAACCCTCTGCGGGGCCCAGGGGCCCAGGCCCAGGGGCCGGGGGAGACTGGAGACCGGGCGCTGCCGCTTCGTTCTGTACTTCTGTATTCCCGAAGCGGCGCTGTCGCCATATCCCACAAGTATATACACTTCGCGACACGGCGGCGGTGGCGCACAGTGGGCCAGAAAGACCGGCGCTGCCGCCGAACACTCTTATAGACGCGTTTTGAACTGAAGAGTCGCTACAAAGGGACTCGAACCGGACGTGTGACCCCACCAAAATGGATTCTTCGTTCAGAGAGCAATCCATTGGTGGGGTCACACGTTCGGTTCGAGTCCCATTTAGCTTCTGGAGGTCAAAACCCGTCCAGGATGTTGACCGTCTCCCCTAGTCTTCTGTCCCACTGTGCGGCGGTGTCCCCGCCTGTCGTCGCACCAGCGCCGCATGCTCTGCGTCACACTCACACCATCCCGACCGCCATCCTGCTGTCGGTTCGACTAAACCGTCCACATCCCTTTTCATCCCTGCATTTTACAGCAAGTTTGTTTGCGCGAGTCCGCTTAGTGATTGACAGCCGTTGCGAGCGCGGCCCACCCTCCACCTAGCCCTCCCGAATCGACGTAATTCATGGGGTAATTCAGTTAGTGAGCGGTGATGACCGGCATGTATCTTGCAAGGCATCAGCCAAAGCCACTGTATATGGCGAGGTATGAATTTTAATGTGGTGGCGGAGTATGGCCCTCAAGGCCCAGCAGTGGCAGGGGGAGAGTGGAGTGGGGATCAGTGGAAAGGGGGGGGGAGGGGGGTCTCCTGCGCGGAGCGAAAGAGAAGCGGGGCGAAACAACCAACAGGGTAAGCTGCATGGCTTCTCTAGGATTGCGGGTTCCGCCGGCGCCACTCAGCACGGGCCCGGCGGCGCCCGGCCGCACCGTGGGCCAAAAGACCGGCGCTGGCGGTCAAGACTCTACACGCGTTTTAAGAGCCAAAGTCACTAAAAAGGACTAGAATAGAACGGGTGACCCCACCAATGGATTCCTCGTTCGGACAGCAACCCATTGGTGGGGTCAGCCGTTCGGTTCGAGTTCCATTTAGCGACTCTAGAGCTTAAAACGCGTCCGGGATGTTCGACCGCCTCCAAGGGTCTTCTGTCCCACTGTGTGCCCGGGGTCCCGGTGCGAGTCCAGGGTGGGTGCCGCAAGGAGCGCTGGTCTAACGCCCGTGTCGTGCCCGCCTTGCCCAACCACAGCAAGTTCCTCACATACCAAACGGGCCAGCCACTTGCTTAAGTGTCATGAGCCATCAGCCCGGCTCGGCCGCAGCCCCGGCCCCGCACTCGGCCCGCACCACCGCATGCATTCCATCCATTGAATCCCCCCATTTGCGTGGAGCGGTGTCGGCATAGCAGGCGAAGGAAAGGGGGGGGAGGGGGGAGGACCACCCTGCAGCTCCGTTTCCGCACAGTGGGCCGGAGGCGGTCAAAATCACGGACGCGTTTTCAGCCGCAGATTTCAGATTGCTCTCCGGACGAGGAATCCATTCGTGGGGTCACACGCTCGGTTCGAGTCCCATTTAGCGACTCTAGAGCTCAAAACGCGTTGGTGTTCGGAGAACAATTCATTGGTGGGGTCACACGTGTCCGGTTCTTGTCCCGCATTTAGCGACTCTGGAGCTCAAAACGTGGCCAGAGTTTTGGCCGCCTGCGCCGGTCTCCTGTCCTGGCCCACTGTGCCCCGCACGCCAAGAGCACCGTCATTTTCCCCACACGGTGCTGTTTAACAAGGCCCCACTCGATCCCCCCTGACTTTGGGCCGGTCGTGCCGCTGTCGCCGAGCCCCTCCGTGGCCTTGGGCCCCGCTGGGGGGGGGGGGGAGCCCACTAGGCCTTGCTGGGGCCCGCTGGGCATTGCTGGGCCCCGCAGGGGCGCGTCTTCACCTCAGAGATGAAGGTGGAGAGAGGGGGTGGGGGTGGGGGAGGGGGTGGGGGTGGGGGTGGGGGTGGGGGAGGCTTCCGCCGCCTGGGAATCCCAGGCGTTACTTTTACCGTGCTCACAATACTGGCGCCATATGCCCTTGCATAACCTGAGAGCCCTGACGGCCACACGGGACGCTACGCGACGGGGTGGGGCGAGCAGCACTGAGTAAAACCAGCGCGGACGTTCCGTACTTTTGCCTGTACTTCCGTATTATATTCTCCTGTACATTTTCCGTACAAAAGTACAGAAATTATTACAGTGTTCCAGCGGCGCCCCGCGTTGTTACGTGAAATGTGGACGTCCCTTATCGGGGGCTTTGCTTGCTTTGTACGTGTTAAACGCCAAAGGCCATTAAATGCCGCGTCCCTCGCGCGCGCGGCCATCATTGTTATCTGGCCGCCTGTTGTGTGCGGTCAGGGAATGCCGCCGGGCAGCGCGCCGCTCGGCCAGAGTGGCGCAGAATGCGGTCCATCGTGGTGAGTGCACTGGTGCCCACACTGCACAGTGGGCCAGAATACCGGCACAGCCGTCTCCAGAGTCGCTGAACAGGACTCGAACCGAACGTGTGACCCCACCAATGGATTGCTCGTTCGGAGAGCAATCCATTGGTGGGGTCACACGTTTGGTTCGAGTCCTGTTAAGCGACTCAAGAGTTCAAAACCCGTCCGGGATTTTGACCGCGTCCACTGGTCTTCTGGCTGTTCCACTGTGCATTGGTGCCCGCAATGCAAACACACGTGAGTTATCCAAGCAGAATTAGTGGGTCGCCACGTCAGTGACGTTACGCTTTGTTTAATTGTCGTTTTGAAACGCTGTCACTCTGTGCACAGGTCTGCGTCCGTCCTCCCGGACACCGCCCAACCCGCCCTCGTACAGTGGGCCTGAAGACCGTTGGAGGAGGTCAAAGTCCCAGACGTGTTTTAAAGCTCCTCAGTCACTCAATGGGCCCCGAACCGAACGGGTGACCCCACCAATGGATTGCTCTCCGAACGATGAATCCATTGGTGGGGTCACACGTTCGCTTCCAGTCCTGCTTAGCGAAACTGGAGCTCAAAACGCGTCCAGAGTTTTAGCCGACTGCGCCGGGTCTTCTGGCCCACTGTGCGCCGCCCCGGCCAACGCCGCGCACCCTTCCAGTGACAGCCGAGGCGGCCTCAAATATTTACCGGAACGAACGTTGGTCTGCATGTTTCACGAGTCAGCCCATCGACCGCGCTCGCCGTTCGCAGCGCGTCACAGCGCGTCACAGCGCATGCCGTCCGATTGCTTCCGGAGATGAGGCCGGAGTGCAGGCCGCCTCGCCAAAGACATCCGGCATTGCCGGCATCACTAACTCATGGCCTTCATCTGCCTACGCCGGCGGCCTCGGCCCGGCGGCCGCCAAAGCTTCGGCCCGGACTGCGAACTTGGCCATGCGTTATTCACATTCGTTTTCCATTCCCTATGAGCGAACCCGGCGGGCAGGGCGGCAGGGATATGCCTTGGCTGTGCGGTGAGGTGCGGCGAGGCTCGCAGTGGGCCGGTCGGTTTGTGTGACCGGGGCGTCGAGGCGTGGAGGCGTTGACACGGTGCGCAGCACAGTGGGCCACACGGAGAAAGGGAGGAATTCGTTGAACCAACGAAAAATTTGTCGCCTCCGTGATAACCGATAAAAAGTTGTTCACCTGATGAATTATTTGTTAATACGACGAACAATTTGTTGGTGGGGCGAGGGCGCGGACGCGCCGCGCCGAGCACGGCCCGAGCGAGCGATCCCCCCTCCACCCGCGTCGGCCCACGCGGCGCAGCGTCGCCCCCGCCCCACTCCGGGATCCGTGGCTGTGTATCACGACGTTGGCGGCCGACTCGGCGATGAGGGCCTTCGGGACCTCTCTGCGCCGGACGGACTGGCGTGCCGGCGCCGCGGTCGTTAGCGAAGTGGCGCTCCGCGGCGCGGCTGGATGGGTCGGTCGGACCATCGCCTAAAACTTTCACTTTCACTTCCCGCCGTCACTTCCACTCCACCACTTTCAATCTCCGCGCCACGTGCACTTTCTACGCCACCTTCATTTTCAAATGACACTACAAAATCAGCTGCTCCTGCTTTTAAGAGCAAGGCTTTTACATTAGGAAATTGACGAGATGGCGAATCAAGAAGTACTGAACTATCATCCTTAGCATTTAAAACCATCAGCACGGCGCACAGTGGGTCAGAAGGCCGAAATGCCAGACACGTTGTGAGCTCCAGAGTAGCTAAACGGTCGCCACAAAATTCTTACAAAAACATTCATGGCGTGTTTGCAGAGCTCGCGAGGCACGTCGGTCCGTGTGCCGGTGGACGCCGCCGCCATGCCGACGGCCGCCCTGCCCAACTAGTAGGGGGCGGACAGTGGGCCTGGCTGTGGCCGCGCCGCGCCGCCATGGCCTGGCTCAAGAAGAGAGCAAATAACCAAATGGGGCTGTTTGTGAGCGGTGGCTCTGTTCCGCCCGCCACCCACACACCCTGCCAAGTCCTGCGGGACTCATGTGGGCCAGGAGACCGGTGGGGGCGGTCAGAACCCCGGACGGGTTTTGAGCACCAGAGTCGCTAAATGGGACTCGAATCGAACGTATGAGCCCACCAATAGATTCCTCGTCCAGACAGCAATCCATTGGTGGGGTCAAACGTTCGATTCGAGTCCCATTTAGCGACTGGAGCTGAAAAGGCGTCCGGGATTTTGGCCGCCTCAACGGTCTTCTGGCCCACTGTGAGTCCCCCCTGCAGCGCGGGTGGGACAGGTCGGTCGAGCGCGACAACCGCGGGGAGGGGGAGAGGGAAGGGGGCGACAGAGCAAACTAACCAAACTGACTAACCTCGGGACACATTTGCTCTTTGCCACACTACACGGTCCGACGCGACTTGGCCGGGCGTGCGCCACCACCAGTCCGCACGCGCGCATAGGTCGCAGGTGGCGCGGGTTCAAGTACCGGCGGCAGCAAGGTGTTATTTACGTTTTTTTTCGGTCCCGTTCTTTTTTCTTCCTGCCTTGCTCGAGCAGTCGGCGGAGCAATCTGGCAATCTGGCGCGGTGCCTAAACGTGGCAATAAGAATGATACCCAGCCGGAGGAGGGGAGCGGGGCGAGTCCGTCGTGCGAATCAGCATGCCACTCACGCTGGCCTCCCGGGGAGGGGGGGAAGGGGGACGGAAAGGGAGGGACCACGGGGAGGTGCGAGGGAAGGGGGGATAGATGGGGAGTACGGGTGTGGAATCAAGTAGGGGCGGGATGTTGTCGCGACGAGGGGCAAGCGGGGTCGTTAGGGCAAGTTGGCCGGCGACTTCAGCAACGCAGCGCCGCCGGGAGGGGGTTGGGGCGGGACGGGAGGGGGGCGGAGGCGCGGGGGTTCAGGGGTCGGTTGACTTGGCCGAGCGTAGTGTGGACCCGGCCCGGACCGGCCCTAGGCCCGCCTGCTGCCCTGGGCCCCCACGCAGGCTGCACCAGGGCCGCCGGGAGCCCCGGCCCGGCCCGGTCTACCTGCTCCGCGCCAATTCAGCGCCAGCGCCGCGCAGTGGGCCCGTAGACCGGACGCGTTTTTCCGCCGTCTCTCCGGGTGACGCAGCGTGACGTCGCGCCCGTCGCCGCGCCGTGAAGCGGCGGCCCCTTTGTAAGGGTCTCAAGCACTGCAAAGGTAACACTGGGGCGGGACGGAGAGGCGGAGTGGCGCACGGTGGGCCCGACGACCGGCGCAGGCGGACAAAACTCGAGACGCCGTTTTGAGCTTCAGAGTCGCGAAACAGGACTCGACGCGAACGTGTGACCCCACCAGTGGATCGCCCTCCCAACGAGGAATCTATTGGTGGGGGATCACACGGTCGGTTCGAGTCCCATTCAGCGACTCTGGCGCTCAAGACGCGTCTAGAGGTTTGGCCACCTGCGCCGGTCTTCTGGCCCACTGTGTGCCGGCGGACAGGTGGAGGGGGGATTCAACTCAGAGCTCACGGGCCAGCTGACCCTGCGCGGCACCAGCGGCACCACTCGGGTCGATACACCCCCACCGCTCACCGCCACCCATCCCTCTGCAGCGGTGCGGTACGGCCTGCTCGCTGTCCTGTTCGCCCACACCGTGCGTGCGTGTGTGTGACAGAGAGAGAGAGAGAGAGAGAGAGAGAGAGAGAGAGAGAGAGAGAGAGAGAGAGAGAGAGAGAGTTTTTGTCGGCCCGATTGGCTGGACGCACCGAACAAGGACAACCCAGCCATGCAGCAATGCACGCGCGTCCGCCGCCGCCAGCCGCATGGTTGCAGCCGGGTGGTTCCGAGCGACCTGCGGCGGCCGCGACCTGAGCGCCGGGGGAGGCGGCAGCTCGCCGTCGTCGTCTCGAACCGAACGTGTGACCCAAACAATGGATTTCTTGTGCGGAGGGCAATCCATTGGTGGGGTCACACTTCCGGTTCGAGTCTCACTTAGCGACTGTGGAGCTCAAAACGGGTCTAGAAGTTGGGCCGCCTGCGCCGTTCTTCCGGCCCACTGTGCGCCGGCGGCTCAGCCACGGCTCATCGGGCACGCCGCTCCGCCGCGTCTGGAGTGCAAGCAAGCCGGGGGCCATTGCGGCGCGCCGAGTCGGGCCCGCCTTTTTTTTCGGCGCGATCGACAGAAAATCTCCGCCGCGCCACGTCTCGTTCCGGCCGCGTAGGGCTGGAAGGAGTGCCCCCCCCCCCCCAGTGTAATCCACCCCCACCGTGGCGGGGGAGGCGAGTGGTCGAGCGCCCCCCAGGGTGCTGGCCGGCTCCAACACATGCTCAGAGAGCTAATGGAAAATTTAGCACGCTCCGCCACCGAGACCGCCCCCCCCTCCCGCACCGCCCCCCTGCCTTCTTGCATTCCCAATCCGACCCACCTCCGCCCGCGTTCCTTGGAACGACCCCCGCGCCCCCGCCGCCCCTCGCTCCGTCCGCTATGCGGCACGGCGGCGCATACCGCATATCACTGTGTCCTTGGAGAGGCAGTGCAGTGCCGGCTTTCACGGAGGCCGAATAACACACTCATACAAACACAAACAAACAAACACACAAACAAACAAACAAACAAACAAACAAACAAACATACGCGCGCGGGCGCTGGCAAAGCAAACCGCGCTGAACAGGCACACGGACGTACCTACGGCAAAAGAAAAGAGAATTATTGCAGTAACAATTTTCAGATAAGCACAGCGACGCAAGGACACAAGGACGCATTGCTGGAGGACAACAAGGATGCGTAGCTGGAGAGCAACACGAACGACGCCGTTGCGAAACATGAAGGACGCGTCGCTGGCAAACACCAACGCCACTACTAACCAACACCAACAAAAACAACAACAACAACAACAACAACAACAACAAAGACAAGGGAAAACCAAAGGCGAGTCAGACCACACCACACGAGGGTCGCTGCGCGAAACATCAATAGCAGTAGCTCCGGTATGTGGCGGCGAGCGACATACGGGCCGCTCTGGACATCGACGACGACGACGAAAACAACAACAACAACGAGACCGTCGGGGCGGTGGCTGCCGGCTAGGGTCCACGCCGGTCCACGCGAACCCTTCTCGACAGCGAGAGGGTCGCAGCTGCCCTACGCCAGGACCCTCCCGCCTGCCTTCCTCCACTAGATCAATTACTGGAGACGGCGGGCACGGCGGCCACTTGCCCGAACCACCTGTCGGTGTGCCTAGAGGCCTTCCCTCCCGTCCCATGCAGAATACGCACCACCAAAAAAAAATAAAAAAATATGAGGTGAATGCACTCCGTGAATGCAACAGACCAAAAAAAACCATCTTGTCGCCGTTGTCGTCTTACTTATGGCACAGTGTGAGTGTAAATGCGAAAATAAACGAAAAACGAAACGGAATGGCGACCCTTAATTAGCATGATCTACGGATTAGCGCCGCGACAACACCTGCCTGGCTGGCTGCCTGGCTGCTTGACTGGCTGGCTGGCTGCCTGCCTGCCTGGCCGGCCCGCAGGGGGGTGGGCGGTTATTACACTGCGGAGACAATTCAGTAAGATTTTCCCCTGGCTGCCAGCTCGGCGCGCCGCGCCTGCGTGCTGCTGCCTGCCAGCTCGGCCCGGCCGTTGTTGGGACCTGGGGCAAGATAATCCCCGCCGTGACGACATTACAGTGACCGCAGCGAGCGGAGCGGCCCGGCTAATGACTACGCAGCCAAGCGGGCCGAGCGGGACCACAGGTGGCGGCGGACGCACACACACACGCACACACACATACATACGCCAACGATCGCTAAACGCCGCTACACACACACACAGACCTACGCACACCTACACAAACCTTCACATACCTAGCACCCACACACCTACACATACCTTCACATGCACGCACACACACACGCACACTCACGCTGCATGCCCCTACACGCACACACACACAAAGACTTGTCCACCACGCTGTAGTAAGTTCTTCCTGAACTCTATATCCCAGCCGCATCCGTTGGTAGTTCGCGCGCGTAGGTGGCCGGCCGAAACTTGTACACTATGACCGATGCAGGACTCTGCCCGCACAGCCGCAGCCGCATCTCTGCTCGCAATTTATAGGAACCTCCCCCCCCCCCGCCCCCTTCCGCCACCCCCTCCCTGAGTAGTAGTTTCACCGCAGTGTAGGCTCGCCGCGGCGCCACCATGCACGTTTTCATCTATCACTCCCCCCTCTTCCTTCCTTCCTTCCCTCGCCGGCGATTCATCCCCATATCCTGCAGCAGCCTGGGACTCTCCGCCGCCTCAGCACAGTGGCACGGCAAGGTCGGGCACGGCGCACAGTGGGCCAGCGGACCGGACACCACTCTAGGCTGGTTTCGAGCTCCAGAGTCGCTAAACGGGACTCGAACCGAACGTGTGACCCCACCAATGGATTCCTCGTTCGGAGGGCGATCCATTTGAGGGGTCACAGGTTCGTTTCGATTCCAATGTAGCGACTCTGGGGCTGCGGCCCAGTGGGCACGATCCTACTCGTACTACGTACGCGCTGCAGCAGCACCCCGCCCCACCCCGCCCCGCCGGGCCGCGGGCTGGTAATTGGCCGAGCCGGCTGCCGGTCCTGCCGGTCCCAGCACACTGTACCGTCTCGAATAATTTGGCGGCCTAATTCGTCGACCCGGCCAAGCGGGGCGGGGCGAGGCGGGGGCGGGGCGGGGCGGGGCGGGGCGGGGCGGGGCACAGCGAGGCGCACTGTTAAGGAGACGAACCCGGGCGAGCCGCCGGGCCTACAGGCGTGGACTTTAATTAAAACTGACAGGGTTGAGCTACCCCTTCCCCTCCCCTTCGCCTCGCCGCGACCCCGCCGCCGCTCGACTGACCCCGATACCAGAAACGGGTGCTGCCGGACCTCGCTATGCGCTGCCCCCGGGTTTGCCGCCCACAGTGGGCCACAGGACCGGTGGAGGCGGTCAAATAACCCCGGCCGGGTTTTGAGCCCCAGAGTCGTTAATTGGGACTCGAACCGAAACGTCACTCCACCAATGGATTGCTCCCCAAACGAGGAATCCATGGATCACACGTTCGGTTCGAGTTCTATTTGCTGACTCTGGAGCCCAAAACGCGTCGAGAATTTTGGTCGTCTGCGCCGCTCCTCTGACCCACTGTGCCGTCCCCGACCTTCCACCCCCGACAAATGCCCACCGGGGCCCCAACCTCACTCGAGGAGGCAGACCGGCTGAAAAACTACTGGTCCGCCCCACGGACAACCTCGAGACTGTCTTCCTCACCGCTGGCCGTGTTACCCCGTCACACGGACAGAGGACTTTCTGCCGGGGAGGGCGGTCCCACCACCGTGTCATGAAGTGAAATGCCTCGCACGTGTGTGTGGGTCTCTCTCTCTCTCTCTCTCTCTCTCTCTGCGTGTGTGTGTGCGCGCGCGCGTGTAGGTGCAGGTGTGTGTGCATGAATGTGTGGTCGTGAGTGAGTGTGTGATCGTGAGTGTGTGTGTGTGTGTGTGCGTGTGTGTGTGTGTGTGTGTGTGTGTGTGTGTGTCAACCTTGGCTGGTCGTATGGGACCGACTCTCCTCAACCTCACGGAAGACGTGTCCTGCAATCCAATCCCTTGCTGCCGCCCTGCTCTCTATCCATCCTCTCATCCTCAAGGAAGACGCAAGCTGCTCCCATTCTGGCGGCCCCCTTCGGCCTTCATCCACACGGGACAGGAAAATCGGCGGCGCAGAATGGGGCGCACAATGTTATACAACGAACGTAAGACCCCACCAATAGATTCCTCGTTCGGAGGGCAATCTATTGGCGGTCACACGTTCGCTTCGAGTCCTGTTTAGCGACTCGCGACCTCGACACCCGTCCGGGGTTTAGACCGACTCCGGCCCACTGTGGGCCCTCCGCCGTAACATCCCGCGCCGAGCCGCGTCGCGCCGGGTCGTGGGTCGTCAACAGAATGAGCTGGCGGCGGGGGTTTTATTAACAGGGGATGGTTTCATTAACAGCGGCGGCGCGGCGGTGCCGAAGAGGGGGGGGGGGTGGAGGCACCGCCAGGGGTGGAGTGGGGGTGGGGGTGACTGATTCGAGCGGCTCACACACGCTCACACATTACCCTGCCCACCGCAACACGGCTCCAGCGACCCGGCCCAGCGCGCGTGGCCCACTGTGCCCCGGCAGCACAGGACGAGTTATTGCTTCGTCGGTGCCACAAAGGCACAAAGGCCGCCGTCGCGTTTGATCCGCTTGCAGTGAGTGCGGCGGGGAAGGGCCCGCGCGCCCCGCCACGCCCCCGCACAGTGGGCTAGAAGACCGGACGCGTTTCGAGCTCCAGAGTCGCTAAATGGGACTCGAACCGAACGCGTGACCCCACCTATGGGTTGCTCTCCGAACGAGGAATCCATTGGTGGGGCGTCACGCGTTCGGTTCGAGTCCTGTTAAGCGACTCTCAAGCGACGCGTGGTGGAGAGTTCTGCCCGCCTGCGCCGGTCTTCTGGCCCACTGTGTGCCCCGCCCCGGCCCGCGGATCGGCCCTGGCGATAACCGCGCACGCCCGGCCCGTCAACGCGTTAAGTATTTCCGTGCGGGGCGTGCGGGGCGTGCGGGGCGGGGCGGGGCGAAAGTGGATTCGGGGAAGTTGATAACGGTGCGCTCCTTGGCGTTGGCTGCGTCGTATATAATTAAGCGAACCGCCAATTACAAGGCTTTGGCGCGGTCCGCCCGGCATTCCCGGCCACTCGCTCAGTGATTTAGATATCAATTTTTGCGAGAGGCGTGCGGCGAGGTCGAGGCCGTGACACGCACAGTGGGCCAGAAGACCGAAGCAGGCGGTCAAAAGTCTAGACGCAGTTTGAGCTCTAGAGTCGCTAAATGGGACTCGAAGCGAACGTGTGACCCTACCAATGGATTCCTCGTTCGGAGAGCAATCCATTGGCGGGATCACACGTTCGGTTCGGGTCATAAGCGACTTGGAGCTCCGAAACCCGTTGAGGGTTTGACAGCTTCCACCGGCCTTCTCGCCCACATTGAAAAAATTAATTATTTATCTGAGAACATTTGCATCACTATGATGGATTGCTCTCGGATTATCTGGGAGCATTCCATCATAGTGATGCAAATGTCCTCAGATTAAGAACTCACTTCTTGCAGTGGCACTGTGTGACGTGGACACAGTCTCCAGAATGGCCGGGGTCACCGCACCGCCATCCGAGGCCAAGGCCAAGGGGCATTCATCCGACATAGGTCCGCCTCCCGATTCGGCATTCGGTCTGCTCATTGGGCCGTGTGTTTGAGCCCTCGGCTTGGCGCTGCCCGAGGGCGGCCAGCAGGGCGGGCTCGCTCGCCGAGACTGTGGCGGCCGTGGCGGCCGAGGCTCTTGTGGTCAATGGACGTACTGGACGTGGTGGCCGAGGCCGTGGTAGACGTGATGGCCGAGGCCCTTGCGGTCAATAGACGTAATGGACGTGGTGGCCGAGGCCGTGGTAGACGTCTTGGCCGAGGCCCTTATGGTTAATGGACGCGGCGGCCGAGGCCGTGGTGGCCGAGGCCCTGGTGACGAGGTGCCCGAGGCCGTGGTGAAAAGAAGAGATCCCCACTACTCCGGTGGTCGAGGCCGTGGTGACCGTGGTGGCCGAGGCCGTAGTGGCCAGCGGTGGGCTCCCCTCCCTCCCCGCAGGGCTAAGTGTGCGGATCAGAGTATCAGAGGGGCGTGACAGGCGAAATATGTGTTGATGTTAGAGCTTTGCAGCCGGCGGCACCGCGCCGCGCGGACAGCAACATGCCGAGCTCTTCCTGGAGGGCAAGAAGACGAGATCGGACGGCGTGAAGCGCGAGCGGGTAAAGGTTAGCGGGACGTGGGGCGCACAGTGGGCCAGAAGACCGAGGCGGCCAAAATCCCGGACACGTTTTGAGGTGCAGAGACGCTAAATGGGACTCCGAAGCGAACGTGTGACCCCACTAATGGATTCCTCGGTTGGATGGCAATCCATTGGTGGGGGTCACACGTCCGATTCTAGTCCCACTTAGCGACTCTGGAGCTCAGAACGCGTCTAGAATTTTGGCCGCCTCAACGGTCTTCTGACCCACTGTGGGGCGGCCTCTTCGTTACGGAGAGTGGCGTCCGGGATCAAGGTAGAGGTGGCTGGAGATGTCCGGCACAGCGGCTAACCCCACAGCAGGCCTGCCCGAGAAAAAACTTTCGCTTTAAAATTACATTCTTTTTGCACGTTTTTGGGAATTGAAAATGGGGTTAGTAGAAGGGAAGTTCAAGAGAGTGAACATGACAAAAAGAGTGTTCACCGATGTTAGCAGCCGTGGGATCTGGTAAAGCGGGGTGCTCGACTCATCCGTTTGTATTTGTGTTTCCTGCTTCGCAATTACTAAGTGACCCTGTCGCGGGCACTCCGACCGGGCCAATTTGGCCCAGTCACAGACTGTCACGCGGTCCGGCGAGCAGCAGCAAGAGCAAAGGGAGCGGACCCACAGTGGGCCAGAAGACCGGTGAAGGCGGCCCAGACGTGTTTTGAGCTCAAGAGTCGATGAATGGGACGCAAACCGAACATGCGAACCCACCAATGGATTCCTCGTTGGATGAGCAACCCATTGGTGGGGTCACACGCTCGGGTCGAGTCCTGTTCAGCGACCTCCGGAGCTCAATGGGCGTCTAGATTTTCGGCCGCCTGCGCCGGTCTTCTGGCCCACTGTGGAACCGGCCCGGAGTCGTCCAGGCCGTCGAGGCACGCGGGTGCATCTGGTGGGGGGCCGGCGGGATGGAAATGTGAGGCAGTGGGCTGGAAGCGGGCCGGGGCAGGGGGAGTAAGGGGCCACGTCGGGGCATGACAGCGGTAGCCAGCCGGTTCCCGCCGCCTGCGGTTGACAAGCCGGGGAATTAAAAAAAACTACAATAGAAAACAAAAGGGCTGGTCGTGGCATTAGAGATGAAAATGTCGGATATTCTTCTTGCCTGCCACGCTATCTCTCTCTCTCTCTCTCTCTCTCTCTCTCTCTCTCTCTCTCTCTCTCTCTGACTCGCTCGCGCGCCGCTCTGCTGACTCGTCGCGCTCCCTTTCCGCTCTCGTTACTTTTTTACACAATTTCCCTGTTTGCCCGCCCCTTCGCTGTGTTTTCCTTTTTCGGCAGTCGGAAACACGACTTGTGGAATCGGAAATCCGATTACGCCGTTTCCGTTCGCCGCTTAAAATAATGGCCGGCAGAGCTGAGGACGAGATAGAGACCACGTGACGTGAGCACTGCGGTAGCACTGCGTTAGCCAAGATGGCCGCGCCGCGCCGCGCCGTCGACGCCAATGCACCGCAAACTCCGCAGCCGTGGTTGCGCCGGCCGAGCTGGCCGCCCACCCTCCGCCCCACCGGCCCACCCCAGCCCACCCCAGCCCGCGCACAGTGGGCCAGAAGACCGGCGCAGGTGACCAAAACTCTAGACGCGTTTTGAGCTCCAGAGTCGCTGAGCAGGACTCGAACCGAACGTGTGCCCCCAACAATAGATTGCTCTCCGCACGAGGAATCAATTGGTGGGGTCGCACGTTCAGTCCGAGTTTTTATTGAGCGACTCTGCACTTTAAAAAAATGAGTTCTTAATCTGGGAACATTTGCATCACTATGATGGAATGCTCTCAGATAATCCGAGAGCAATCCAGCATAAGGATGCAAATGTTCTTAGATAAAGAACTAATTTTTTTCATTGTGGAGCTCAAAATGCGTCTAGAGTTTTGACCGCCTGCGCAGGTCATCTGGCCCACTATGCCCCGCTCCAGCCCCGCGCAGAATTTGAAACTCGCGGCGAAAGCGCCACGAAAGCCAGTCATGCTGAAAGACCAACAGGGCGGGGCGAGGCGGCCGAACGGGGCGGGGCGAGGCGGCCGAACGGGGCGGGGCGGGGTGGGGCGTGGTGGGTGCGGCGGGGCCGGGCGGTCGGCGGGGCCTTATTCCCTGTTTGTTCGGCTCAGGCATGCCGCCGCTGCGCTGTGCGTGCTGCGATGCAAACTTGTGTGTTCTTCCCGGTATTGCATTTTTGATGAGCGAGACGCGACCGGGACGGTGATCGGCTGGGCTACGGGACTCCAGCCGCCAGAGCCCCTCCAGGCCGAGATGCAGCCTTGCACTTTGCCACTACAAGTTGTGCTATTCACCGCCCACCCCATTCTATTCCTCCTCGGTCTGGGCCGGGATTTCTGCTGAGCTTCCTCGCCGAGAAAAGCCCCTGGTGCCGTGCCAGTTTCCACAGCAGCAGCAGCAGCAGCCGGCCTCTCGCCTTGCAGGCCTTTCGCATGGAGGCCTTTTCACGATTCACCCTTTCTCTCTCTCTCTCTCTCTCTCTCTCTCTCTCTCTCTCTCTCTCTCTCTCTCTCTCCCTCCCGCTCTCCGTCATCCTTCCCCTTCACTCCGTGCCTCCAGACCGCTGCTCCGGCAGGCGCAGTGCTCCTGACCTTGAGTACACAAGTAGTCCCCACATCGGCGCAAACACGCAGCAGCAGCAGCAGCAGCGGCAGGCTTGTCTCGTCCACCTGCCCTTCTCAATGTCAGTCCTTCTGCCTGGCTGTCAAACAGCCGCTGCCCCTGCAGACCGCGAGGTAGCCGTTGGTTCCGCCAGCACGGCCACGCCATCATGCAACGGCTGCTGCGCCGCCATCAATGATGATGCTGAGGAGCCGGTGGCGCCAGGGTCTCCGCCAAGCCTCAGAGACACAGGGCCGAGCCCACCACGGCCGGGTCGGAACACCCTGTATGGAAATTCGGAGTCCGGTCATGCGGGCGGTAAGAGAGGAGAGAGAGAGAGAGAGAGAGAGAGAGAGAGAGAGAGAGAGAGAGAGGGGGGGGGGGGTGCTGGTGGCGGCGGGCGGGGACATCGAGGATCACACATGCGTGGCGTGTGGCGCCAGCGCGCGCGCGTGAACCGCATGCATGAGGCGATTCCCCCCCCCCCCACAAAGCTTTGTGCCCTTCTCAAAGTAAACTCTGTTAGCGACTGGTGGCGCCTTCACAAGCCACTCATCAGGGCTGGCGCGCCTCGGCTTTGGCTTCGCGCTCGGCCTCGGCTGTGGCCTTGGCTCTGGCCTCGGCTTCGGCTTTGACCTCTGCTTCGGCCTCGGCTTCGGGCTCGGAATGCTGAGGCCGCGGGCCTCGCCACGCGTATGTGCAGAGGCCTACAAAGAATTTGTGGGCTCAGTCAAAACAAATCGTCCTTCATTTCTACAAAAAAAAAAGTGACATTAGTTGAGAGATTTGAACCCGGGACTGAGGTGAGGTGTCGCGAAAGGACAACTGGACTCGAGTGTGGCCAAACCCGACGCCGCCACCTGACATGGCGCAGCACTTGCAGCAGTGGCGGCACAATCAGTGTTTCTATTATTATTATTATTATTATTATTATTATTATTATTATTATTATTATTATTATTATTATTATTATTATTATTATTATTATTATTATTATTATTATTATTATTATATTATGTTTTTTTCAATTTCATTAGTGAGGCACGATGAACCCCTCGAGGGGCCCCACGGCGTGGAACCCCTCGAGGGGCCCTACGGCGTGGGGGCGATAAGAGTCAAAGGTGCACGGCAACAAAAACAACAACAACAACGACGACAAAAACAACGACAACAACGCGGAGGAAGGAGGAGGACGCCCACGCTTAATGTTAATCTCTCGCGGAATCAAAGTGGTTTCGTTTCTATTCCAGACAGCCCTAAAACAACAACAACAACAACAACAACAACAACAACAACAACAACAAAAATTTCTTTTATTTTTTGTTTCATCCTTACGTACTTTATCTTTTTACCGTTGCAAAAAAAAAGCAAGTAATGATGAATGAATGTCCCGCCGCTGCTGCTTCGATTACGGCGTGCAAAGTGACGGCGGCCCGGCAGCGCGAGGCAGCGAGGCACCATCAACAAACAAATACAGCATGAATCAAACACCGCGGCTTCACAAAGCGCGTCGAGGGGGGGGGGGGGAGGCGAGGCGACGGCCCGGTTCATGAAATGTTGACACAAGTTGACCGCCAAGCGGGCAGCGCCCACTCCCCTTTCGCCCACTGCGTGCGCCCCTGGCGGACGTGATCGTGATTGGATGCTACTCAGCTGTGACTCGCCCACTGCGCGGCAAAAGCCTGCGGCCGTCCCACCACCCCACCACACCACCACACCACCGCGTGTATTTTTTTATTTTTTTTTGTATTTTTTTTCCTTTTTCTCCCCTCGTCCGCCCCATTTCATTTTGAAATTGTTTTTTAATTTCATTAACGCAGTGTCGCGCCGTCTGCTGCCGCCACTCCGATGCCACCCTCGAGCGGGGGAGAATACGAGTCCATCGTCGCGATTAAGGGCACTGTCAAAAAAAGACAGAAATTGGAAATTCCCGGAAAACTAGTTTTAAAAAATAGCGTAAAAATTGGAAAAAAAAATTTAAGTACTCTCATGTTTTTTTTTTTAATGAGTTTTCGTAAGGTACTGTACAATTAGAATTAATTTTTTTAGTTTTAAAAAATGAAGTTTTCGTATTGAACGAGCGTCACAACAATGTCAGCAAAAAGTTTGATGACATTCTTGTATCAGGGAAATTAGCCCTGAAATTGTCGGCAAGCTACGACCAAAAATTTTGACAGTGTGCTAGAAAAAGAGGCAGGATTTTTTTTTTCTGTCTGCGGGCAGTTAGTGACATGGCGCTGCATTGGTACAGCGCCCGTCTCGGCCATCAGCCTGGAAGCGTCGCGCAGCGGCGCAGAGAATGAACCAACAAAGAAGAAAGAAAGAGACACTCCCGGGAGCGGCGGCGGCGGCCCCGCGCCACCACGCCGCCCCGCCCCGCCCCACTGCGCCCCACCCCGCCCCACCCCGCCACGCCCCGCCACGCCCCGCCACGCCCCGCCACGCCCCACCCAAGCAGCGCTAGATTTGGGATAACAGGTGGGCTTGGGGTGGGAGCCATATCAGACGCCTTTTGTTCTTGACGGATGTAGTTCTGCGTTGACCTTTCAGCGGGGGGCCGCGGCGGGGGGGGGGGACCCTTCAGCGATCCGAGGGCCAGCCCTTTCCAGGCGTTGAGCGGGGCGGGGTGGGGTGGGGTGGGGGCTGCACCGAATGTGCAGGACGTTGTGTTAATTCCACCGCAGTTTGGCGATTTGCTGATTATGCATGAGGAGCGGCCCCGAGAGCGGATTTGGCTGGCCCGCCCGAGCCACCACGCCCCCCCCCATCGACTTGGAACCTGCGGGGAGATCCCATCCCTGCCGCCCTTCCGCGCGCCACCCTAAAAAGGGCCCGACGTCAAGGTAACCCGAAAAGGGCTCCCGAAAGGTTGCCGAAGGGCGGCGAGGCGCGCTCCCTCCGCCCTTCCGCGAGCAGCTCGCGCCGCACCGGATGCTGGCCGCGCTGCCGGTGAAATGGACCGGACGCACGCGCCACACAGTGGGCCAGAAGACGCGGCACATAATGCGGACAAAACTCTTGACGCGTTCTGAGCTTCGTGGTCGATTTAAAAAAAAAAGGCTTGAACCGAGCGAGTGACCCCATCACCGATGGATTCCTCGATCGAAGAGCGGCGATCCATTGGTGGGGTCGCACGTAGTCTCACTTAGGGACTCAGGAGCTCAAATCCGTCCGGGATTGTGACCGCCTCCCTCCACCCGTCTCCTGGCCCACTGTGCGTTGCGCGTCGCCGAGGTCAGCATCACCGCCGCCAGACTCACTGGCGGCCGCCACCCGCAAGGCCCGGGTTCGACCACCGGCGTCGCTTCCCGCATCGTTCTCAACATTTTGCAAGCGGCGCGCATGTTGTTTTTGTTTTTATTCCGTCGTTAAATTGATGGCGGCAACTTGGGCCGCACTGCCGTACTTGTCCGCGCCTTCTTGATAAACAACGCCCCGTTCCTCCAATTACGGGGGTGGACTTCGGCGGCGGGGCCGCGAAGCTGCCACGGCTGGGGGCAGAGAGGCGGGGCGGGGCGGAGTGGGCTAGAAGACCGGACCGGCCAAAATTCAAGACACGTCTTGAGCTCCCGAGTCGCTAAACCGACTCGAACCGAACGTGTGACCCCACTAATGGGTTCCTCGTTCGGAGAGCAATTCATTGGTGGGGTCACACGACGTTCGGTTCTGGTCTCATTCAGCGATTCTGGGGTGCGCAACACGCGTCTCGAGTTTTGGCTGCCGGCGCCGGTCATCTGGCCCACAGTGGGGCGGGGAGGGGGAGAGAGGCGGCCGGCCCAGCCCAGACCCGCCGGCCGATGGGGAAAGACACTGCAGGCGGTAGAAAGTCAATTTGCGCAAGTTGTAAACTTTTTCACTTTCTCTCTCGCTCGCCCGGCCTCAGCGCGCGAGCCCGGGCGGGACGCCGCGCCTCTCTCGCCATCATTTGGGAAGCGGACAACAAGGAGAGGAACAAAGAAAACAACGGAGAGAAAACGCGGCAATGCGGCGTCGCGGAGCGCGAGGGAGGCCGGCCCGCGCTGCGACCGTCCGTTTGTTCAAGTCTTGGCGGGACAACGGCGACCCCGCCCCGCCTCGCCCCGCCCCGCCTCGCCCCGCCCCGCCTCGCCCGCCCCGCCCCGCCCCGCCACGCCAACCTATCATCCCAGTCACTTAGCACGCGTCGACCGGAAGCCGGAACCGGAGAAGAACCGCCGATTCGTCATCTAATTCGAAAGGGCGGCAATAAGTCAAGTCACGTCGCGGCGCCCACACTGCAGGGAAGGGAGGAGATTAGTGGAGTGACCTGTGGGCGTGCTTCGACGCCGTGCACGGAAAAAAAAAAATTAGTTAATCCGACCGATTTGTCGGTTGGATTAACTCATTATTTTTTTCCGTGTGCCTTGTCAGCGTGCCTTGGCGGCGTCGTGCTTGGTCGTGCTCTCGCCTTGTCGAGTCCCACTGGTCCGCCAGCCTCTCCGTTATTCGGCTTTGAGGCCCTCTTATCGTGCCTTTCCCCTCCAAAAGCCACTTTCCGCTGCTCCAAACTGGAGCGTGACAAACCAAGCTTGCCTTTCTTGCGCCGCCTGCGGACACACTCACACTCACACTCACACACTCTCTCTCTCTCTCTCTCTCTCTCTCTCTCTCTCTCTCTCTCTCTCTCTCTCTCTCTCTCTCTCAACCACACACACACACACACGCGCGCACGTATACTCTCGCCGCTCTTGAGCGCCGCGCGGGCACACGAAATCCTCTATCCATTCCTGCTTATTTCTCCCCCCCCCCTTCCCGGCAAACCCCTTTGCAAACACCGCATCGCCACGGGCATGGTTCATTCATAAGAGCGCGACCAGATCGGGGGAGCTCGGTCCGCCTCGGCCTTGGCCTCCGCCTCGACGTTCCCGACGTTCTTTACTGTCAAAAATATGAAGTAGGATCCACTAATTGGGTTTGGTCAATCAAACTAAAAACTAATTCTTGGTTTGATTTGACACGAGGACCACAAAGAACAAGCATTCGCATTATCCGCTTCGTTCTCGTGGCGTCGCACTTATTCTGTCAGGACGATTTCCGTTTGCCACCTCGCAATTTCTCTCTTTATTTTGTTTTGTTGATTTTGCTCTTGACTCTCTCCCGGGGGGAGGTCGCGTGAGCGGGCGGGGAGGGGAGGGGAAAAGGGGGGGGGTTAAAACGACGACCGATTGTTGCCCCGAAGGTAAGATGCGGATAACAAGAAGTAATCTCGAGTATCCGCACCGCACCGCCCACACCGAGTGCACGAAGCGGCACGAAGTGCGGCACGGGGTTTACTGGATTTCGGGAAGGGGGAGGGGGAAGTGAAAGTTGGGGGAAGGGGCACAGAGATTCCATCGCCTCCCGGAGCAGAAACGGGGCGCAGTCACGCCACCAGTGGGCCAGGGAGCGCGGAGGGGGAGGAGAGGGGGGGAAGGTCCTGGAAGGTTACCCGCCATGCCTGCTTTGGTGGCCACACATAGACACGCCGGGTGCGCCATATGTACGCCAAACCCTGCTGCATCTGGCGAAGAGTCAACAACAACAACAACAACAATGCGGTTGGAGAAAACAACATAAGCAGCGACGACAAGGTATTCCAGTGACGGGAAGTGAGCACTATATGGTGCTGTGCGTGTGACGGAAATACACCTCGATCTGCTCCACGTGTACCAGTGACCGTGTGTGTTAGCGTGTGCGTGCGTGCGTGTGTGTGTATGTGTGTGTTGGTGTGATGGACGCGTGAGTGTGAACATGTGTGCTTGTGTGTGTGTGTGTGTGTGTGTGTGTGTGTGTGTGTGTGTGTGTGTGTGTGTGTCACAATTACCCCCTCCGACCCGTGCGTGCCGACGAGGCGACAAATAATCGACAACCCGCTCGGCATCTGGCGGGGCGCGAACCGCGCGTCTGTAAAAGCCCTTGCTGCCTTGCTGCCTCGGCCTCCAACACGGCAAACGAAAAATTACACACCAAAGCAAAGTTGTCTGCGGTCGCTTAATGGCGCAACCACACACGTGTGCAAACGCACACACCGCGAGTCCACTACTACCGCGGCGGTGTGGATGTTACTGTTGGTGTTGTTTGGGCCGCCTACGACAGCATAATCAGTGGGGAGATCAGCATAATCCAGGCGTCAAGAGGGGGGTGAAAGGGAAGGGGGAGGGGTCACCAGGGAGAGGATACATTACGTGTGTGGTCGTCATCGGGCCAGGGGGGGCTTCGGAGCGATGGCACTCGCTCACCGGCAGCGAGGGGGCGGGGCACAGTGGGCCAGAAGAGCGGTGGAGGCGATCATAATCCCGGACCCTTCTCGAGCTCCACAGTCGCGCTCCATGGGACTCGAACCAAACGCGTGACCCGACCAATGGACTCCTCGTTCGGAGAGCAATCCATGGTTAGGTTAGGTTAGGTTGGATGCGGACTGTAGCCTCTTGGCGTGGCGCGCAGGCGTCGCGGTCAACCTCCAGAGACCAAGCCAGCCAGGCTCCCTCCCTCCCCGGTGTTACTCTGCTTTATGGGCCGTAATGGCAGCGTTTTAATGGCTAAACCCGGTCCGGGACAAACGGCAACCAAATTACGAGGATCAGCGCGGCAGCAGGCAAGTTGGCAAGACAGTGAGCAGCGAGCCCCAAGGACATGAGACAAGGTGTTTGACGGCAATGGATCCGGGCAAGATGCAAACTCCCAGCACCGAGCAACTTCCCGCCGGAATACGATACCCTCACTCCTCATTTCCCCTCCCCCCATTCCCCCCCCCCTCTCTCCCTCTCACTGCCTGTGGGGGATCAGTGGCAACCCAGGCAGATTTATCATCTATTCCCATCATTACCGCCGACAGACTGTAATGTATAAATTTCACGCGGTGGGCCCAGCACTGTGTCGAGTGAGAGGGGCGCGGAGGAAGAAGGAGCGGGGGAAGAGTGGGAGGGTAGGGGGAAGGGGGCGGGGCGGTCAAACAGAGGGTGGGGAGGTAAAGCGGGTTGTTGCCGAGATTACACCGGGGCAGCAGGCGGCCTCCGAACAGTGTCCTTTCGTCTCTCTCTCTCTCTTTTAGCGACTCCGGAGCTCAAAACAACGCGTCTGCGCCGGTCTTCTGATGGCAGACTGTGCAACGCAGGCAACGCCAGCAGGCAACCCCCTATTCGATCCCGCACGCCGGCGCGCGCACCTTGTCACAGCGCGCTGTACATGTGTACCCGCCACTCAGGCCACCCGCCAACCCTGCTGGAGCGCGGGAACGGGACGCGGGACGGGAGGGGGGCTCTGGTGAGCAAACCTTCACTGTTCTTCAACGAATATGTGATGTCGCATTCGTTAGAAATGGGAACTTTGTCACGTTCGTTTGAATCTGACGTCACATTCGTTTGAATGTTGACCCACGTTCAAACGAATGTGACACCCTAATTGAACGGCCGTGTCACGCTCAAACGAACGTGACAAAATTCACATTCCAACGAATATGACGTCATATTCGTTGAATAACAGTGTTTGCATTTCACTCCCTTCCGCGGGCTGAGGGGGGGAGGGGGAGGGGGCGTGAGAGGCCGCGGCAGGTGGCGCCGCGGCCGCGAGGGGGAAGAGAGGGGAGGGGGGGGGGGTATCGCTACGAAATGGGAATATAATGGAGCCGTGGAAGTGGATGGATAGTGATGCGGCCGTGGGGCGGACGGACAGGCTTGCCCGGCAGCGCAGCACCGCGCGGCCCCCGGACCGCTCCGCCATCTTCACGGCCTCGGCGGCCTCGGCAGCACCGGCACTTGGGAGGTGGCCGTCAAGCCGTCTGCGGACGGCCGCACAGTGGGCCAGAAGACTGGTGGGGGGCGGTCGCACGCAATCCCGGACGCGTTTTGAGCTTTAGAGTCCGCCAAGTGGGACTCGAACCGAACGTGTGACCCCGCACCACTGGATTGCTCTCGGAACGAGGCATCCATTGGTGGGGTCACACGACGTCATCCGGTTCGAGTCACTGTTTAGCGACTCAGGAGCGACTAGAGGTTTTCCGGCTGCGCCGGTCTTCTGGCCCACTGAGGGCCGCCGCGCTCTCATAACGAGCCTCGCTGTTCCGCGCGGCCGCGACCATCACGCCGAGCGGCGCCAAGCATCACGTCCCGTAGTGGAGAGTGGGCTTCAAGGGGAGGCCGATAAACGCGGGGCCGTGGCGCTTCCACGTCACCCTGGCATCCCTCATCTCACTGACAAAACGACTGTCAAAAGCGCGCGCCCGCCCGCCCGCCGAGAAAAAAAAGTTGTAGGATCGGCGGGGATTTGAACCATTATCCGCAGGCTCTCCTCCGCCGCCGCCACCACGGCGGCCCCTTGCTGGACCCACACTGCCCCGCAGACATGGGGTTCTTCCTTTCTCCTGAGGTGCGGCAAGGCGGGGCGGGGCGGGGTGGGGCGGAGGTCAGTGGTGTCGTAGTGTGCGGACCCCAGCACGCTTACTGGACCCGCAGGCCGCAACAACGTGTTCGCAAAGGGCGGCGTCGGGATGATACATTGGCGTGTTGCCCAGATGCCCTTCGTCCCTTTTGGTCGCTCTCCCACTCCCCTCCTCTCTCTCCTTTCCTTCCCCTCCTCCACCCCGTCCGTCGGTTTACCGTCCCGTCCGTCATGGCGCCGCCATCCGCTCCGCCCTTACGACACTGTGGGATCGTTAACCAAGAAAAACGCGTCCCATTCCAAAGTGGAGGACTGGCCCACTGTGTGGCCGCGCGGGCGCGGATGGAGAGAAGAGTCTCGCCCACGCTGCCCGCGTGGCCGGCGCTACACTGTAGTTCAACCAATGTGACGTCATACTTGTTGGGATGTGAATTTTGTCACGTTCACTACAAATCCATAGGTCAGACTTCTCCGACTTGAGTGCCGACTGGAGTGGCGAGAAGTCTGACCCTAGGATTTGTAGTGTTCGTACATTTACAAAGCTTCTTCGTAGATTAACGGACGAACCGTTGGTGCCTTCAGTAAATTCCCAAATTATTTCCCACAGTGGTACTGTCGGTTAGACCATCAGCACACTGTCCGTTAGGCTGTCAGTACACTGTCGATTAGGCTGACGGTACACAGCCTAGAAAACGCTTCCAGCTTTCAGAAGCAAATAATTGTCCGAAAGATGGTTTCGCCGCACAGACCCGGGGGGAAGGGAAAAGCGAGCCGTGGTCGCTGACAACAAAGAGCGCCGCTGCGCGCCTAAAACCTAAAACCGACCTTCTCCGCGAAGTGAGGGAAAAAATGATGAGGCGGCGGGAAAGCAGCCGGCCCTGCTGGCCACCCTAATGCGTTCGCTTCATTTTTCCACTTGCCGCTTTTTGTTGTTTTGTTTTTTCGGGTTTGCTTTGTTTGGTCAGCCGACGTGGCCATCAATAACTCGGCAGGCCAGGCACAGTGGGCCAGGCAGGCCGGGCCGGCCGGGCCTGCCGCAGTGCACCGTCTCCCGCAGGCCGAATACTCACTCTTGGCCTCGGCGAAGGCGAGCAACCCAGAAAACCGGCACACGAACGTACCTGCGGCAAAGGAAGAAGAAAATTGCAGTTGATTAACGATTTTCAGATAAGCACAATGTCGCTCGCAGACATGATGCTGAATTTGTTGTTTCACAAAAAGCAGGCTGCGGCGGCAGTGGCGGCAGGGTGCCTGGGGCCAGAGCCACACTGCGACCAATGCCTGCCAGATATGGCACGGGCTGCTCCAGTTATTTTTCGCCCTCTCTCCCTCCCTTCCATCTATCTGCGGAGCCACCGTGCGGTGTTTGTCTCTCTCTCTGTCTCTCTCTCTCTCTCCCTCTCTCTCTCTCTCTCTCTCTCTCTCTCTCTCTCTCTCTCTCCGCCCCCTCTGTATAAACGGGGAGAGGCGCCAGTTCCGCACTGAGGTGGCAAACGCTGATTACTAACGCGACAGTACCGTTTGTGCAGCGCGAGCAATGATAAGACACGATCTTCGCCCCCCCTCTCTCTCTCTCTCTCTCTCTCTCTCTCTCTCTCTCTCTCTCTCTCTCTCTCTCTCTCTCTCTCTCTCTCTCTCTCTCTCTCTCTCTCTCTCTCTCTCTCTCCCCCCCCCTATCCGCAGCCCACGCCGCCGTCCGGCCACCCTGCTGCAATGGCGCAGAAGTATAGAAGAGTCAAGGCCAAAACTCAAGACGCGTTTTGAGCTCCAGAGTCGCTAAACGGGACTCGAATCAAACGTGTGGCCCCACCAATGGATTCCTCCTTTAGAGCAATCCATTCGTGGCGTCACACTACTTTCGATTCGAGTCCCATTCAGCGACTCTAGAGCTCAAACCGCGTCTTGAGTTTTGGCCGCCTCAACGGTCTTCCGACCCACTGTGCGACGTGTCCGTGTTTGTCTTCCTCCGATGGCACCGTGCCACACCGTGGCCGAGGCAGTGGCACCACCGCCCCCTATCGGTCGCACTCCTCGCTCTGTCTCTCTCGCACCCCCACGGCAGCCTCCATGCGTGCGAGAGAGACAGAGCGGCGGGATCGGCCGACTGCCGCGCCGAGTCGCGCCCTGCCCTGCCTTGGACGCGTCCCGCGCCGGCAATATCTGATGCCACCTGCTGATTCAGCTGCAGAGCTGCAGAGGACACACCATGCGGGAGAGACAGCAGCGGGCCCGGAAATGGGGAGGGAGGGAGGGAGGGGGTGTAGGCGGCCCCCGCACAGTGGGCCAGAAGACCGGCGCAGGCGGCCAATACTCAGACGCGTTTTGAGCTCCAGAGTCGGTAAACAGGACTCGACCCGAACGTGCGACCCCACCAATGAACACCTCGTTCGGAGAGCAATCCATTGGTGGGATCACACGTTCGGTTCGAGTCCCACTCAGCGACTCTGTAGCTCACCACACGTCTAGAGCGTTGGCCGCCTCCACCCACCGGTCCTCTGTCCCCCACCAAAGCCGCAGAGAAGCCATATTCCAAGTACCGTAACGTGCGTTCGTCGTTATCAAACTTGTGATTAGGGTTCTCGATAGAATACCCCGGCAGCGTCAACGGCGCGCCTGGCACGCCCGTAAAGGCCTGAGGGTGGAGGCTCGCACAGCGGCCGTATGTCCAACAACGCGTCCCAACCTCGGTAGTCCTTGCCCTTGCACGGCGGCCGTGTCCAACAACGCGTCCTCCCCTTTGGTAGTCCTTGCCTTCCCATAGTCCCCCGACCGCCGTCTTCGCTGTCTCTGTCGCACTCTCAGTCCTCTCCGGAACGGACAGAGAGAGAGAGAGAGAGAGAGAGAGAGAGAGAGAGAGAGAGAGAGAGAGAGAGAGAGAGAGAGAGAGAGAGAGAGAGAGAGAGAGAGAGAGAGAGAGAGAGAGAGAAGGGGGGAGGGAGGACGCTCTCGAGACGCCCCCACACACGCATTCCAAAATTCCAAGCGTGCAGATTCTTCCCGCATAAAGTCGGCAAAGTCTTCGGTTTATGTTTTTTTTTGTTTTTTTTTTTTCCTCCACGCCAGAATGCCGCCACACAGTGGGCCAGAAGACCGGTAGAGGCGGCACGGCACGGTGTGCTAACCGCGGCCCAACGAGCCCATTTGTCCGGCATCGCCTGTATCGGCCACAGGCGCCACACTAGCTCACTTGTAATCACTGCCCTCTCCATAAAATTGCTCGTTCGCGCTGCGCATCACGCTTCGCGCCGCTTGACCCCGCCGCGCAGTGGGCCAGAGGACCGGAAGGGCGGCCGCAGTCCAGGAGAGGCTTTTACCTCACAGTCGCTGCATGGGACTCGCGGACGGAACGTGTGACCCCACCATTGGATTGCCCTCCGAACGAGGAATCCATTGGTGGGGTCACACGTTTGGTTCGGGTCCTGTTGAGCGACTCTGAAGCTCAAAACGCGTCTAGAGTTTAGGCCGCCTGCGCCGGTCTTCTGGCCCACTGTGCCCCCCGCCGGCAGGCCCCTAGCCGCGCTCCGCGATCGGTCGTCATCGCTTAACGAGCGCTCTCGTCTAGGGGATTAGTCGTGTCACTGTCCGACCGCTGACGTCGTCGTCATCGCGGTTTTATCGTGATGAAAACGCGGCGGCGGCCGGGAATCGAACCCACGCCACGCAGCGCGCACCCCGCGGCGCTGAAGAGAATGGGGGTGCGGTCGTCGGATTAGGCCCGGCCTGCTTCTCAGATTGTCGGATCAGTTCGCGCGGTCCGAGGAGCTCGGCGAGGGGGAGGGGGAGGGAAGGGGTGTAGGAGAAGGGGAGACGGGGGAGGAGGAGGAGGAGGGGGAGGAGGAGGAGGAGCAGGAGGAGTAGGAGGAGGAGGAGGAGGAGGAGGAGGAGGAGGAGGAAAGGGGGCGCGGACAAAGGCCCTCGAGCGTCGCTCCACGGCTGCGGCGAGCGCGCCAGACTGATGCCGACAGTCCTTCTCGTCGCTCTGACTCTCTCGCACGTATAAGGGACGCCGCACGGGTGCGACCCACAGTAGACCCGAAGGCCGGCGCAGGCGGTCAAAACTCTAGACGCGTCTTGAGCTCCAGGGTCGCTAAGCAGGACTCGAACCGGACGTGTGACCCCCACCAGTGGCTTCCCCGTCCGGAGAGCAATGCATTGGTGGGGTCACACGTTCGGTTCGAGTCCTATATTTAGCGACTCTGGAGCTCAAAACGGGTCCAGAGTTTTGTCCGCCTGCGACGTTTTCCCGGCCCATTGTGCGATGGAGACGGAGCGCGACGACGACGACTCTCGGAGTGAGTCTGCTGCAGAGGCGTCCCGGCGGGCGACAGGGCGACAACCACGAGGCGAGACAAGCCCCGCGGCCTCGCTGGGGCCTGCAAGCGGGACGCTGGAAGAAACCAAGAGACAGAGCGACGGAAGCGGGGCGCGCCGTGCCGAGCCGAGCTGGGCCGAGCCGAGCTGGGCCGAGCCGGGCTGGGCCGAGCTGTGGGCCAGAAGACCGGCGGAGCAGGGGGACGAGTTCCGAGCCCCAGCGTCACTGAGAGGGACTCGAACAAAACGTGTGCCCCCACCAATGAATCGCTCTCCTCCGAAGGAGGAGTCGGTTGGTGGGGTCACAGGTTCGGCTCGAGTCCTCCTGTTAAACGACTCTGCGGCTCAAAAAAAAGCGTCTGGAGTTTAGAGCTACTGCGCCGCGGTCTTCTTGCCCACTGTGCAGCCTGCTTCCTGTCCGTCCTCGCCTCGCCTTCGACACAGGTCGGCAGGTGCCGCTGCTGCCGCGTGCACCCGTGCTCCCTTTGTGCTGTCCGAACGCTGAGTCGGGGTGGTGGGCGGGGCGGGGCGGGGCGGGGCGGGTCTGCAGGAAGCGGCACTGTTCGCTAAAGAGCGGGGGCGAGATCGGAGGCGGGGCGGAGCGGGTGGCGGCGGCGTGCGGGGCCAACATGGACATGGGTCATTGTTGCCCGAAGGGGCGGGCGCCATACAGGGCACGTCCGCGGCGGCGGGGCGGAGGGGCGCACAGGGGGCCAAAAGACCGGCGCAGGCGGGCGAAAGTAACTCTCGACGCCCCACAAGCCCCACAATCGCTAGGACTCGAGTCGACCGTGTGACCCCGACCCCACCGACCGAGGGGGAAATAACTGGCCAAAAGCATGTACACCAAAAATTAAATTTAAAAAAAATTCAAAAATTTCAAAAAGTTTTCTTGAAAATTTGAAATTTTTTGAAGATTTATTGTGAAAAATCACGAAATTGTCTTTCCAGGACCGACCCAACATTTGTTATTTTCCACTGCCCTCCCCAGAGTGCTTCAAAGGCACAGCAATCCCGATTTCCATCATCTGCCGTGGTGGCTGTACGTGTCGATGCGTCGGTTACCCGGTACGAGGGTCGACGGTTCAAATCTTATTACTTCACAACTTTTTTCTCTGACCGCTGCTCATTGTCACGTCAAGAGCCCGCTTCAACCGACACCAGACATGACCCGTGGTGGCTGAGGGCGTAAAGGCGCCCGACCCCGACATTAAGGTTCGGGGATCGAATCCCAAAAATGCCTTTCATTTTTCGACTGGCTTCCTCCCACTGCGACTCAAACCCGTCCTCCAACACTCGGCAGACGTGCAAGTCAGGGTGGTGTAGTGGTCTAGGCTCAATCCAGGCCATTACACCCGGGTGTCTAAAAAGCAGTCCGCTTCGGCGGATTGGCCTCGGCACTGGTTCGATCCCCGATCGAGCCAGCCACTCGAGATTGGTCGCGAGTGGGTCCATTCCGATTCGTCGGATGGAGTTGATAAGTCCTTTGAAGCTGGCCCACTGACTGCATGTTCGGGTCTGGGAGCGCCGGACAGCGGGTGTACCATTTGGGTACCGACCAGCCTGCGCAAACAAAAGCTCCCAAAACTACTCTCTCTCTCTTTCTTTCTTTCTCTGTCTCTCTATCGTCTCTGCCTTACTCTACTCTGCCCATGTTTGAGGCGTGTCGGCGTCCTCGGGTCCTACTGGGTCCCCCGGCGTACGATATCGAAGTCGCTGGATCGGATTAACCCCAGTTACCTGATAGCACCGGTTCCCATCCCGAACACCGAAGTAAAGCAGGAGGCCTCCCCATTAAGACTGGGGAGGGGGTGTAGAGTTCCATTTTTTAAATTTATTTTTACTTAAACACGATCGCCAGCGCCCGGGAACACCGTTTCCCATATCCAAACACCAAAAATTTCAAAAAATTCAAAAAATTTCAAGAAATTTAAAAAAAAAAGTACACAAAAATTTCGAGTTGTTTCCCCCTTGCCACCGACGAATTCCTCGTCCGGAGAGCAATTCGTTGGTGGAGTCACACGTTCGATTTAAGTCCCATTCAGCGACTGTGGAGCTCTAAACGCGTCCGGCATTCTGAACAGTCTCACCGCCTGCACCGGTCTTCTGGCCCACTGCGTGCGCCGCCCGCCCAAGAAGGCGTCGTGTTTTATTCGTGCGCCGCGATGCGAGTCCTCCTCTCTCTTCTGCTCGGGGCGCCCGCGGAGTCGGCGATAGGCAACCCGCTGCGCGCGGCGCCGTGGCGGCACGGCCCGCCTGCCGGGCGCTCCGCTGCCGCCGCACAGTGGGCCAGAGACCACCACCGGCGTGTGCAGGTGGTCAAAATGCCGGACGCGTTTTGAGCTCCAGAGTCGCTGAACAGAGCTCGAACCGAACGTGTCACCCCATCGATGAATTGCTCTCCGAACGAGGAATCCATTGGTGAGGTCACAACCTCGGTTCGAATCCTGTTCCGCGACTCGGCAGTGCAAAACGCGTCTCGAGTTTCGGCCGCCTGCGTCGGTCTTCTGGCCCACTGCGCCCTCCCCCGCCCCCTGGACGGCGCACACATAAACTCGTCGAACTATTGGAAAAATGTCGCGCAGCGAGCGGCGCGCTCCTCAACGCAAGCCGGCAAGCCGAGGCTGGCAGGGCGGAGGGAAGTTGCGAGGCGCCAACAAGGTGAAAGGCGCATGTCTTTTGTCTAACGTGGCCGGTGAGCGGTGGAGACGGGGCCCGGTTCCCTCCCCCCCCAGGCCGGGCGACGCCGAAGAGTCGCTGCGTCGCTCTGTCTCTCTCGCACTCACAGCACGTCCCGCAGCGGTGCGGTAGAGACAGAGCGACGCAGCAGTGACTCTTCGGAATCCGTCTGCTGCCCGCCCCCTCCCCCACCACAGTGGGCCAGAAGACCGGCGCAGGCGGCCAAAGCTCTAGACGCGTTTTGAGCTCCAGAGTCGCTAAACGGGACTCGAACCGAACGTGTGACCCCACCAATGGATTCCTCGTTCGGAGAGCAGTCCATTTGGTGGGGTCACGCGTTCGGTTCGGGTCTCAGTTAGCGAATCTGGAGCTCAAAGCGCGTCCGGAGTGCCGGTCTTCTGGCCCACTGTGCCCACGCCCGGCCCCCGCGCGCGCCACCTCACCGACACCTTATCCCGAGGCCACAGCTGGCGGCGCATCTCGCTGGGCTGATTCCGGACCGCGCTGTCGACGCTGTCTCTCTCGCACTCATGGGGCGTCCCCGAGGGGTGCGAGAGAGACAGAAGAAACCGCCACGCAGCATCCGAAGCCGACCGCCACGGCCGGCCTGCCTGCCACGGGTGACTTTATTTTTGTGCATCGTCTCTCGCGCCTCCATTTTTACTGAGGGGACTGGAAAATCGATGAGGAACAAGGTTTATCACAACTACTACCCAGTTGAAAGGTTTGAATGAATAACCTGTGTGATGCGCAGCATGATCTAAGCAGATCAATAGACCTACCGAAATTAGATCTAACAACCTGCCTTTTACCCAACCTATTTTACTGTAAACTGGGGTAATATGAAACAACTTTGGGGTCTTATTTTAATTTTAATTGGAGTTATAATTCTAATTTCATTTGATGACATTCCCTGTGAAACTTCTTGTCAAAAAATGACGCATGTGTTTTAGTAGTAGCCTTCTTGGTGACCAAACTGGGGGTTTGAAGTGTTAAAAGTGTAAACGCAACATTGTCTCACATTACCGCAAATTTGTCTAATATTACCCCAGTTTACGGACCACTTACCCACGTGTGGACTAAGTCCACGCATCAAGGTGAAGACCAAGCCATGCTTCAAAGTGTGAACCACTAAGTTCCACGCTTGCAAGCTTGGAATCGCATTTGATACTCGATATGATCAGTGCAAGGCTCATCAGAACGAAATCATGGATACGAGACTTGGCCACCTTATAGAAAGCAATTAGATATTGTCCAACTTGCTTCGATAAGCAACACATACCAGTCAAATATAAGTTCATGATGCTAAGTTTACTGTATCCAACCAAGGATGGGGGCGGCTGGTCTCAATGCGCAAGACTGATCAGAGTGTTGTCATCAACAAACAGCTGTCATCACTTAATTTTCTCCTTGAACTTAACTCTTATCATTGTTTACAAAGTAAAAAGGCACAAAGGTGACAATATAAATTTGGTCTTGAGGGTAAGAAACACTAATAGAAGTCTCTTCTTCAACTGAGGATCCCAAGGTCATGTCAGACTAGGCCACACGGTGAGGTTAGACGGCCGCCGACTAGCCGGAGATGTTTTCATAGTTTTGAGGCGACTCAAACCACGCGAGGCACTATCACGTCCTCATTGTTCAATTTGGTTAATAAATAGCTGTCTAAAAACTCTCGAATTTGTGTACGACAGTCAACAGTCGGAATAAACAAGAGAAGCGAACACGAAATGACGAAATAGCAGACCAAAAACAACAGCAAGCAGAACAAGAACAAAAAGCGATGCTGACAACATGCGAAAAGAACAATGCCTCAACTGGATGTCTTCTTGGGTTATTGACGAGACAGAATTCGACCGCAATAAGCGGTTCATTTTTTATAAATAAAAAAATTACGAATTGAAAATTGGTTTAGACACGCGCTTTCTTTGGCGCGTATTAGCTTCAGGTTGGTAGGCCCTACCCCCACCAACGTGAAAAAGAAGAACATCTCTCTCTCTCACTCGAGCCAGTGGCCAGTTCGTCGGGCTGGCGTCACCGGCGGGGTAGCTGAGCAGCTGGCAGGCAGCGAGCCGGCAGTCAGTCGACACGGCGTCGGCGCTGTGGCCGCCGCTAGGCTCTGGAATCCATAGGAGGGGTCACACGTTCGGTTCGAGTGCTCTTCCGCGTCAGGAGTGTCCGCCGCCTGCGCCGCGCCGGCCGGTCTTCTGGCCCACAGTGCGCTCTGTCTCTCTCGCACTCGAGGGGCGGCGATCCGCTACCAGGCGAAAGAGAGAGGCAGAGCGACGAAAACGACTCTCGGCGTCGTCAGCCTGCTGCAAGAGGGCCTTCGACATGCCGTGCGGCCGGTAAGGACGACGACGGCGACAGGTAGCCATTGTGGGGCCGGGCCCTCGAACCCCCGCTAGGGCCGCGGCGAGAGAGAGAGAGAGAGAGAGAGAGAGAGAGAGAGAGAGAGAGAGAGAGAGAGAGAGAGAGAGAGAGAGAGAGAGAGAGAGAGAGAGAGAGAGACTGAGGGAAGTAGTACATGCGACGAGAATATGCGCAGAGGGAGACGGGAGGTGTGAGAGCGAGAGAGAAAGCAACAGCGGAGCGGCAGCAGTGCGAGTTGTAAAATCAATACAACCCCGCTCCCCACCCACGTCATGCTGGTCATGCCCAAGGTAAATGCAAGGGTAGCACAGTGTCATTACCACGCGCGCCGCGCGGCCTAAAACGCGGCAACGCGCGCGCTCCCTTCCATTCTGTTTCTCATTCAAGCTCGCGGCAAACTGCCGCGGCTGGTGCAGCACTGCCGCGGACACTGCAGCGGTGGTGTGTCGCCCGCCTCCTTCGCCGCCGCCGCCGCCGTCTTCTGGCCCACTGTGTGGCGGCGCGCTGCGGTGTATTCTTTACTCCTCGAAACACCCCGTAAAGCTCAAGGTAGTGAGGGTGGGTAATGGCCCAGCCCGGCCTTACGGACGCTGCCGAGAAAGAAACAGAGAATGAGAGACAGGGAGGGAGAGAGAGAGAGAGAGAGAGAGAGAGAGAGAGAGAGAGAGAGAGAGAGAGAGAGAGAGAGAGAGAGAGAGAGAGAGAGAGAGAGAGAGAGAGAGAGAGAGAGAGAGAGAGAGAGAGAGAGAGAGTGAGAGAGAGAGAGAGAGAGAGAGAGAGAGAGAGAGAGAGAGAGAGAGAGAGAGAGAGAGAGAGAGAGAGAGAGAGAGAGAGTGGGCGTGACCGGGCGGGGTGGCGAAGAAAAGTGTTTTATTCGGTCGTAAACGCGTCCGTGTTTCTGCATCTTGCGATCCCACGGCCCGACCGCCGCCGCCGGCGAAGCGAAGCCATCACCCCGGACAGGCGGCGCCGGGAGTCGAACCCGCGACCCTCAACGACCACCTCATCGGTGGCGGCGGCGGAGCGGTGACGACGACGCTGGCACACTCAAGTCTTTCTCTGTTATATGCCCGTGTAGTGGTGTCACCAGCCTTGACACTGCAATCAGTTCTCGCCTTCCTCCCCCCCTCCTCCCCATTCCCCCCCCCCCTCCTTTCCCTGGCCGCTCCCGCCGGCGTGTTTCATTTTCCAGCAAAAAGCAAAAAGCGGTGTCGAGGCCTGGAGGCGGCGGGCGGGGCGGGGCGGCGCGGGGCGGGGCGGGGCGGCGCGGGGCATGCCTCTCCCGCCTTCTCGCCAGGAGGACCCTCTTCAGACACTAAACCGGGAGCCAAATATCTCGCAGCGTTCGCCCTTTCTTTTCATGCCTCGCTCCCGGATCATTTCCGCGCAATAAATCGGATTGTCTACGGAAGACAAAACAAACCGCGAGCTCGCCTCCCCCGCAGACAGCCCCTCCCCCCCCTCCCTCCCTCCCACTCCGGGGGCGTGGCCAGGGCTAGCGCTTAAAGAATGTGTCACTCAAACAGCCACAGATGATAATCGCTGTGTATTTTATCATTTTGTCCGATCGCGTCGCTCGTTCGTTCAAACACGAACAAGCAAAGTGGCTCCACAAACGGGGTTGGTCGAGGCCGGTAGAGACCCCCGCGATTCATTTTACTATACGTAGCATTTTGTTTTTGTTTACAGTGTACTAGTTGGAGTGCTTGTGGGCATCGGGCGCACACGGCAGCAGTGGTGAGCGTCGGGCTGGGCGGGATAAACCCTAGAGGCGATGAAGCAGTCTCGTTTAAATGCCGCGCCCCCACGGCAGGCCTTGTTCTCTCTCTCTCTCTCTCTCTCTCTCTCTCTCTCTCTCTCTCTCTCTCTCTCTCTCTCTCTCTTTCTCTCTCTCTTTCTGTGAGTGTGTGTAGGTGTAGGGGTGTTCGTGGGGGGGGGGGGCACGGAGAGACAAAGGGTGCGAGTAAGTGTGTATTTGCTTGCCAGCAGGGTCGAGACGGGGCGCGCGGGGCGTGAAAAGGGGGGGGGAAGGGGGGCGAGAGGGGAGACGCAAAGAGGCGTGGCTCCTTTAGGTAAATAAATATGTTGACAGTCTCCCGCAACCTGATTTGAGCAGGGCCGGGCGGGGCCTTGTGCGGCGCGGAAACGGGCTGGCTGCCAGCTCGGCCGGGCGGCGCCGTGATCCGTGTCATCATCCACAGGACAGACTGGCAGTGCCACGACGGCCCCCGGCGCGGCGGAGCTCACGGAACGTCCTGAGGGAGGGCGTCGCTGACGGCCACCGGGCCTGACGGCCTCCACTCTGACGGCCTCGCTGACGGCCACCCTGGGCCTGACAACGGCCTCCTCTCTGACGACCCCTCTGACGGTCACGGAACGTGCGACCCCACCAATGACGCCTCCGTTCGAAGAGCAAGCCTTCGGCGGCGCGGGAGTCACACTTTCGGTTGGAGTCCCATTCAGCGACTCCAGAGCGCTCAAAACCCGTCCGGGATTTTGACCACCTCCTCCACCGGTCTTCTGGCCCACACTGTGCCCCCCTCCGCTACGGCTGCTGGTCTGGTCAAAGGGGCGGCGGTGTTTTCGTTGAGTCAATTTGTTTTTCTTGAGGGCAGTGTAGGGCTGGATCGTGCGAAGCCCTTCTCCTGCTGCTATCAGTGTGCCGGGCTGGCGGGGCTGGCGGGGCTGCCGGGTGGCGCGGCAGGTCTCCCGACGACGCTACATCTTCCGCCCCGAGCCAACCTCCCCCCCCCCCTCCTCCCCCGACACGCACGGTCATTCTTTGCGGCCTGCGTGTTTTCATCGTGCGCCACGCCCTGCTTTCCCCCCACCCCCTGCCCCTCCCCCCCCCCACGGCTCCTTGCACAGGAACCCCCAGCGCCACGTGAAAATCATTACACACACAAGAGCGGAGCGGAATAAAAATTGAAGTCACAATCGCCTTTTTTTGCCGCCCGTTCCCCGCCGAGACACGAACGACGAGATAGTCCACAGGCTTCCCCTCCATTTTCTGTCCATTTTAAAACAATGTTAGTTTTCTCCCCGCCTTGTGCGATAACACAAATGGTTATTCGTCTTGTAAAAGTCTTTTACGTTTTCATCTAAAAGGTGAGGCGCGTGTTTGCGCAACGCTGCAGCAAGAATGGCTAAACCATTCTTCTCATGTTTTTCCTCTTTTCTTATTCGTGCTTCTTTTTCTTTCCTTTTATTTTTTTGTTTTGTTTGTTCGTTTTCTTCGCCCGTTATCGGCGGGCTGCTGCTTCCCCGCGGCGCCCTATCCTCCCGGTGATCTGGCCTCGGTGACGACGAGCTTCAAGGCGAAGGGGATGACGCTCCTGCCTGGGCCTGCCGGCCATGAAGATGTACTCATTTTGCGGTTGAGGTTCACAGTGGGCCAGAGGACCGGCGCCGGCGACCAAAATTCTAGACGCGTTTTTAGCTGCTCCTGAGTCGCTGCAATGGGACTCGAACGGAACGTGTGACCCCACCAAGGGATTGCTCTCGGAACGAGGATGAATCCATTGGTTCGAGTCCCTGTTTGGCTATTCTGGAGTTCAAAACGCGTCTAGAGTTTCGGCCGCCTGCCCCGCGCCGGTCTTCTGACCCACTGTGAGGTGGGGGGAGGTAATATTGCGGGGGGAGAGGGTGGCCTGGTTGGGGTGGCGGGGCCTGGCTTGGCGCAGGGGCGCCTTGCGTATGTGCGTACCCGCCGGCCTACCTCCTTGCCGCCCCGCCCTCCCACAGTTTACTGCGGGCATACGCACGGTCTGGGCCTGCCAGGGGGGAAAAGGGGGAAAATTCCCGGAGATTTTCTCATCTCAAATCCCCGGCGGCGGGCAGGGTGGCGGGGCGGCCGGACGACCCTGAAAGGCCTGCACCGGCAGGCCGCAGTGGGCCAGAAGACCGGCGCAGACGGCCAAAACTCTGGACGCGTAGTAAGCTTCAGAGTCGCTAAGTGGGACTCGAATCTAACGTGTGACCCTACCAATGGATTCCTCGTTCGGAGAGCAATCCATTGGTGGGGTCACACGTTCGGTTCGAGCCCCATTTTAGCGACTCTGGAGCTCAGAGCGCGTCGAGAGTTCTGGCCACCTGCGTCGGTCTTCTGGCCTACTGTGCACGCCACGGCCCGCGCCGCCACCGCCGCATCGCGGCGCAACGCGCTCGCGTAATAATGGCTTGCCTGCCTCTCTTTTATAATGAAAGAAAGGGGAAGTCGGTCCGGGCGGCGGGAAGGAGAAGGAGCGGCGGGACAGAAAGAAGAAGTTGTTTCCTCCTTTCTTTCTTTTTTTTTCGGCGTGTATCATAGTAGCAGCGCCGCGCTGCACTGGCTGCGCTAACGCCGCGCCGTGGCCACGCCACCTGGGGACTCAACAAAGCGCCAACAAGGGGAAGGGGGGAGGGAGACACGCGGCAAAGGGGTGTAGAATGCTCAGCCGTGAAATATATAGCCCGCGATGCGCCCCACCCCATCCCACCCCACCCCACTCCTGCCCGCCCCCACCGCCCGACACAGAAGTCGCGGAGCCAAGCCAACCGCAGGCGAATTGAGCGAGGCAGAAAGAAGGAACTTGTCTCTGTCATGACCTGGCGCATGGCCCGCCCGGCGGCCCCCCCGGCCCACACGGCCCACTGTGCGCCCACGCCGCCGCCGCCGTGCCGCTGCCCACCTCGGAGGGCGTGGGCGTGGCCGAAACGGCGTGGCGTGGCGTGGCGAGGCGTGGCGTGGCGAGGCGTGGCGTGCCTGCTGAGGGGCAGCACTTCCGGTTCCGCCCGCCTCGCTAATTCTGCGATCACTTCCTTCCGGTCGAACAAGCAGGCGAGGCAGGCAATGGCAGTTAACGTCTCCATCCTCGGAAGGGCGGGTTATTAGCACGGTGCTGCCATGCTGGCCATGCTGCAGCCTGCACACAGTGGGCCAGAAGACCGGTGGCGGCGGTCAAAATCCCGGACGCTTCTTCTTCAGAGTCACAGCGGGCCGGCGTTGTTGGCCGAGATGCCCGTCTGTTTGGCAGGCACCCGCCTCACTCCACCTCGACGCCCCTCAGGAGAAGTATCTTAATTGTTTGTTCTGCGCGAGAAAGATCCTAATTACTTTTTCCAACTCGCGACTTTAGACACTCGTACTTCTTGAACCAGCTGAGTAGCCCTTACCAAAAGGTACGTGCCCAAAGTTTTTTGGAGCAAAGCGGCGAAAGGTTCGAGCCTGTGGCATTTTGCTGATAAAAACCACGTAAGAGGGTGAACCAACCCAAATCGAAATAGCATCAGAAATATTATTCCTTTTTCTTCTAATTTGGGGCTATAGTGATTTATCCGCGGCGATGGCGATTCCTTGCCCCGCTATGACAAGGAAAGCCGGAGGTCGGCGATTCGCTGACAAGGGCTCCATTGTGCGCCTGCAGGCCATTTCCGCCGCCGGCACAGAAGACTCGCGCCGAGAGTCGTTTTCGTCGCTCTGTCTCTCTCGCACCCACAAAGGACGGCCCCCTATGGGTGCGAGAGAGACAGAGCGACGAAAACGACTCGGAATCAGTCTGCCGCTGAGGCGGAGCGGCGAAGCCATGGCGGAGCCGGCACGACGCGCTGCCCACTCAATCACCGCGCGAGCCGAGCCGAGCACAGTGGGCCAGAAGACCGGCGCAGGCGGCGGCCAAAATTCCAGACGCGTTTGGACCTCCAGAGTCGCTCAATGGGACTCGAACCGAACGTGTGACCCCACTAATGGATTGCTCTCCACACGCGGAATCCATGCGCGTGGGGTCCACAAGATGATGGTTCAAACCCGTAGCGAGTCTGGAGCTCAAAACGCGTCCAAAGTTTCGGCCGCCTGCGCCGGTCTTCTGGCCCACCCTGCCGAGCCGAGCCGGAAACGTGAAAGCAGTTTCCCCTTTCTCGGCGGTGTGTTTGGCCGGCGGAAAGAATTCTGGCCTCCCCGTTCCGTTCCGCCCGCCGACGTCGCCACCCGTGTCCGGGTCGCGTGGCCGGCGTGCGCACCTTAATGAGGCCGGTCATGGGGGCGCCCGGGTGCGCTTCGGTCCACCCGGCTCACCCTGTCCCTCGACCAGAGCGGCGAAAGTGACTCGGACACGAGTCTACAGCCTGCCAGCTCGTCTGCCCGGCCGCCAGTGCCATTGCATGCAGGCGGAGGGCATTATGCGCAGAGGGCTGCAGTGAGCCGCCCTAGTGGGCCGCCTCGAGTGCCAGCCAGCCGTCCAATCTGGGGAGGCCCTCTTCGCACAGTGGGCCAGAAGACCGGTGGGGGGCGGTCGCTTTGAGCTCCAGAGTCGCAAAATGGGACTCGAACCAAACGTGTGACCCCCACCAATGGATTCCTTGTTCGGAGAGCAATCCATTGGCGGGGTAACCCGTTCGGTTCGCGTCCTGTTAAGCGACTCTGGAGCGAAAACCGCGTCAAGAGCTTTGGCCGCCTGCGCCGGTCTTCTGGCCCACTGTGATTAGGGAAGATCACGCGCCGACACGCCCCGCCGCCCCGCGCGCAGCCAAAAAGAAATCCCCTGCAAAGTACGTGCGGCGGATGAAGAAGTTTTCAAATGAAGTATAAACAGAGGGGGCCTGCTACTGCTAGCACGCAGGCATGGCAAGGTGGAAGCACGCACGGGGCCGGCAGCAGCTCCTTCCATATTGTTTTCTGTTTCTTTTTATTTTATTTTTCCGCTTGCATTAAAACCACGCTGTCTGATCGATGCACTCGCCGCCCTCATCCTAATTGGGTTCCTCGTGAAATCTAAATGGTTTCCTTCCGTTTGGCTGCGCCACGCCCACCACGCCGCGTCGCGCCCCCAGCCCCGCACAGTAGGCCAGAAGACCGGCGCAGGCGGCCAAAACACTAGACGCGTTTTGAGCTCCAGCGTCGCTAAACGGACCTCTAACCGAGCGTGTGACCCCACCAATGGACTCCTCGTTCGGAGACCAAGTCATTGGTGGGGGTCACACGTTGACTTCGAGTCCATTTCAGCGACTCTGGGGCTCAAAACGCGTCTAGAGTTCAGGCCGCCTGCGCCGGTCTTCTGGCCCACGCTGCCCTGCTCGCTACACGCTCCCCGGGGCATGATGTACGGCAGACATTGACTGGTCGGGACGGCCGACGTGTAACAGGTTCTCTATATTTCTCACTCAATTTGGACTTGATCCAATTTTTTGCGCGCGCTGTCGAGCGAGGAGCAAGATGCATCCCTTCGGCTCGCCGGCGGGCCGGGCGCGCCGCGAGAAGTTTGTTCTTGTTGTTCTGTTGAGAGGTTGGTAGCCCCGCCCGCCCCGCCGCCACTCATGTGGTTATTGGCCGTTTGAGTGCCGCCCCGGTGGAGGCGGCCAACGCCAACTCAAAGAACACGAGACACTCACAAAGCAGCGTCATATTGGTCATATTGATATCAAATTGACATCAAGGTGAGCATTTCGTGTTCTTGGGGCACACGCGTTTTGAGCCTCGGAGACGCTAAATGGGACTCGACCCGAACGTTATGACACCCAATGGATTCCTCGTTCGGAGAGCGCAATCCGTTGGTGGGGTCACCGGTCACCCGTTCGGTTTGAGTCCCATTTAGCGACTCCGGAGCTCAAGACGCGTCTCGAGTTTTGGCCGCCTGGACCGGTCTTCTGGCCCACTGTGCCGTCACGCCACGCCGCGAACGTTTGGGGGGAGTGGGGGGAGGGGAGGAGAGAAAGCGCTCGGCTTATTCTTTCACGTCAGAAGCTAAGTGTGTTGTTCAGTCTTCCGGCTCCTTCAATCCATGGGCTCCGTCATCCGTTCCTGCCAGGGGGGGTGGGGGTGTCAGTGTCTGCAGCAGCGCCTGGCTGTCCGTGTCTGTCTGTCTGTCTGTTCGTGTCTGTTTGTCCTTCCGTCAGCCTGGCCGCCCCATTGTCCCTCATTCGCACGCAACGAGTATAAATCTGCGTGACCCTTTGGAGCAGTGCCACGAAATCCTCTCCGGGGTTTATTCGCGACAAATGGAAGCAGATAATTTGGAAGAACCCTGCAGACGGAAGGACTGACACGCGGACGGAGGCACAGTGGGTCAGAAGACCGGCCGGGCGCAGGCGGCCAAAACTCTAGTCTCTAAACAAAGACTCCATCCAAACGTGTGACCCTACCAATGGATTTCTCGTGCGGAGAGCAATCCATTGCTGGGGTGAGACGTTCGGATCGAGTCCCATTTCGCAACTCTAGAGTCCAAAACGCGTCCGACCCTTTTGACCGCCTCCACCGGTTTTCTAGCCCACCGTTGGACGGTTAGTTAATCGTGGTGCTGCATGCCGGGGCAGACTTTGAGCCTTGTCGCTCGCCTCAATTTGGCTCCTGTCCAGGACGCCATAATGCGTGGCTGCTGAGAGAGAGAGAGAGAGAGAGAGAGAGAGAGAGAGAGAGAGAGAGAGAGAGAGAGAGAGAGAGAGAGAGAGAAAAACAAAAGAATAACGGGCCTGTCGCTAGTGCAAAATAACCGTAGGAGACGCTGGGCGAACGACGAGGACGGCGGGATCGGTGGTGGTCAGATTGATATGCACCTCCCTGAAAGAACCTCCCCCCCCCCCTGCACCACCACCAGGCCCGCCCCTGCCCGCCGCGCAACTCGGCGGCCAGAATATGGACTGCCGCCACCGCGCCTGCAGAATGCTTAATGGGCTGCGCGCCCCCGCCAGCCCCCGCCAGCCCAGCCACCGAGCGGCCTACTGTGACCCCCCCTCCCCTCGGCCCCCTCCGCTCCGCCACCTCATTCAGCGTGAGCGTGTGTGCATGTCGGTGCGTGTGCGGGGGGCGCTGGCGGCGGCGGTTCACCCTCTTGGTCTTAAACCATAATGAAGTCGAGACGCAGACCGCCGCAGCGCGACGCCGCGACGACGCGGTGGTTGCCCCGGCCGTGCCGTCGCGCTAACGACCGGGACGCCCACGAGGACGCCCACCACCACGCCCACGAGCACGCTGACGAGGACGCCGAGGAAAGTAAAGGAGGACGCCGACGAGCACGCCGAGGAGGACACCAACGAGCACGCCAGCGAGTACTCCAACGAGCACGCCGACGAGGACGCCAACGACGAAGCCGACGACGAGCTCAACGACGCCGACGAAGACGCCAACGAAGACGCCGACGAAGACACCGACGAAGACGCCGACGAAGACGCCGACGAAGACGCCGACGAAGACGCCGACGAAGACGCCGACGAAGACGCCGATGAAGACGCCGGCGAAGACGCCGACGAAGACACCCACGAGCACGCCGCGCCACGGATTCGGGCCGCCGAACACCGCCAGGCTAACCAGAAGTTTCCCTTTTCCTTTCCGTTTCCGCGAGGGAAATTGGAAACTCGGAGGGCGAACCTGATTGGCCGAGCACTAAGCCGTGTCCGAGTCCGTCTGAGTGGCTGAGTGGCGGACGGCGCTGCGGCTCGTCGGGAAGGCGCGCCACCTGTGGCGGCGGGCCCGACGCCCCCGCATAGCTGCAATAAGCCATCATCGGTCGGGGTTCAAACACCCGCCGAGTCAGGTTTTCCTTTTCATGTTTTATGTGGAGCGGAACCCTACTTGGGATCAGCGCACATTGGGCCAGAAGTCCGGCGCAGGGGGCACAAAATTCTAAATGCGTTTTGAGCCTTAGAGTCCGTGAAAGGACTCGAAGCGAACGTGTGATCCCATCAATGGATGCCTCGTTCGGAGAGCAGTCCAGAGGTGGGGTCACCCGTTTGGTGCGAGTCCATTTCAGCGACTCTGGAGCTCCAAACGAGTCCGGGATTTTGACGACCTCCGCCACCGGTCTTCTGGCCCACTGTAGGGTCAGCGCGTTCCCCGGCCCAGTTACCGTGCGACGGCGGTACCAAGGGCAGGGCGGCAGGGCGGAGCTGGGCAGGTAGGGCCCGGCCGCCGCCGCCCGCTGGCCACGGGCCGGATGTGGGTCGATACCACAGCTAATCGCAGGCCAGAAAGTTCCCCTTTGGCATTGTTTCCAAGCAGGTCGACTCCAGTCGAGGCGAGCCAGCGCCGGCCAGGCCCAGCGCAGCGTGGCCACGGCTTAGCGCGCAGCCATGGCGCAGCCCAGCAAAGACGGGCCGAAGCCAAGCCGGCAACCCGGCAGTGGTGGGTGGACTCGAGGCCGTGGCAGGGTTAGAGACCCCGACCCACCCTGAGATTCCAAACGCTACGAATGTAGCAGGTACGGTGCGATGCATTGAGACACGCACTACACGTAAACAATGCCGTAGCCACTTGCACCTTCCCGTGCGATCGAGGGGGTAAACACTTTCGTAATGCTCTGTACAAAAAAGCCGAGCAGAAAACTCGTCCGGGATTTTGACGGCCTCCACCGGCCTCCACCGGTCCTCTGGCCCACTGTGCACTGGCTTCCATAAAAACAGACGCAACGCTTAAAAATAGGCGTCGCCATCATTGCCGGACAAACGGGGCGCTCCTCTTTTATTCGAATAAACTAACGCCATAACCGCAACACCAGGGGTGGAGCCGGTGGAGCGGGCAGCAGCACGACTACGAGCGGCATCATGAGGACGTTAAGCTGGCGGACGGAGTGTAAGGGGGGGAGGGGAGAATTAAATGTGCCTCGTTTTTGCTGTTTTTGTTTTTGTTTTTTCCCCGGCAAGTGCATGCTGACGCACCGCACCGCCTATATGGACGCGCGCGGGGCGGCGCACAGTGGGTCAGAGGACCGGCGCAGGCGGAAAAACCTCATGACGAGTTTTCAGCTCCGATATCGCTATAGTAACAGACTCGAACCAAACATTTGACCCCACCAATGGATTCTTCGTTCGGAAGCAATCCATTGGTGGGGTCACACGTTCGGTTCGAGTCCCACTTTGGGATCCTGGAGTCAAGAACCCGTCCGGGATTCTGACCGCCTCCTACGGCCTTCTGGCCCATTCTACGGCGGGCGGGCGGGGGCGGCGACACGCTTTCGGGCGTGTTCGGCGGCGGCGTCTCGCGTCGTTCGGGTCGTGTTCGGGCGGCGCTACAAACGCTCGGGTGGAGGGCCTGGCGGTCTCGGGAGGCGTCGTGGTGGTCGAGGCCGCGGCCGTGGAGGCACTTTGGCTCACCTGCGCGCCCATTAACGGCCAGGCTTTTGGTCCACCCCGCCGCCCCCGCCACCCCGTTGGCCCCGCCACCACACAGTAGGCCAGAAGACCGACGCAGGCGGCCAAAACTCTCGACGCGTTCTAAGCTCCAGAATCGCTGAACGGGACTCGAACGGCACGGGTGACCCCACCAATTGATTCCTCGTGCGGTAAGCGATCTATAGGTAGGGTCACACGTCCGGATCGAGTCCCATTTAGCGGCCCTGGAGCTCAAAACGCGTCCGGTATTTCGGCCCCCTGCGCCGGTCTTCCGGCCCACGGTGCACCGCCGCCACCTGCTTCCGCAGACAGCCGTGAGAGGGCGCTCGCGAGGAACAGGGCGCAGCCGCCTTCAAATTGCGGCCGCCAAGTTGGACAAACTTTGACGCGAGAACGTCCGCGCCGCCGCCGTCCGCTCGCCGGCGACACGGCCATGGCCGGGCCCGCCGCCGCGCCGAGGCCTAACTGCCGTTGCGTGCCCGAGCACCTTAAGGAGGGCGTGGCGAACCTCAGTGGGCCAGTAGACCGGTGGAGGCGGTCAGAATCCCGAACGCGTTCTGAGCTCCAGAGTCGCTAAATGGGACTCGCACCGAACGTGTGACCCCACCAATGGATTGCTCTCCGAACGAGGAATCCATTGGTGGGGTCACACGTTCGGTTCGAGGTCTGTTTAGCGACACTGGAGCTCAAAAACGCGTGTGGAGGTTCGGCCGCCTGCGCCGGTCTGCTGGCCCACTGTGCGGCGGTGCGGGCGTCACCGCAAGCGGCGCCCGTCGTCTCTCTGGCGCACCCCGACGGAACGCCCCGTGAGTGCGAGAGAGACAGAGCGAGGAAAGCACCGTGAGTGCGAGAGAGACAGAGCGAGGAACGCCCCGTGAGTGCGAGAGAGACAGAGCGAGGAAAGCACCGCACTTCGGACGCAGACTGCAGCGCGGCGCGACGACGTGCCGCGGCGAGACCCGCCGCCGGCGCTGCGGACCGGAGCGGCTGTATCGGCACGCACTGCCACGCACTTTGCGCAGAGTAGGCATCATTTTATGTGCCTGGCTGCCCGGCTGCTTCACAGTGGGCCAGAAGACGGGTGCAGGTTGTCGAAATCCCGGACGGGTTTTTTGAGCTCCAGGGTCGCTGAATGGGACTCGAACCGAACGTGCGACCCTCTACCAATGGATTGCTCTGCGAACGAGGAAAATCATTGGTGGGGTCACACGATCGCTTCGAGTCCTGTTTAGCGACTGCGGAGAGCTGAGATCGCGTCTAGACTTCTGGCCGCCAGCGCCGGTCCTTTGGCCCACCGTGTGCCTTGCCTCCTGGCTGCTTGGATGCCTGGCTGCCCGGCGTGCCCGCGAGGACCACGCACGATATTTCATCCCGACCCGCGCAAAGCACACGACGTTCGGTTCGGCCATTGGCCATTAATAACGCAGATAAATGCCGCAGCCCCCCTCCCTTCCCCCTCTCTCCCCCTACCTGCCCCTCCGCTCCCCTTTCGCTTCTAAATTTTCAATATTCATGGCGGCGGACAGCGGATTATGTATAAAGCGGGAGGCGGGGGGAAAATCCGCGCACAGAACGGTGCGGCGTGCGCGTCTCGCTGCAGGCCGCCGATTCCGCTAGAGTCTCTCCGTCTCTCTCGCACTCATGGGGCGTCGCGAAAAGGTGCGAGAGAGACAGAGCGACGAGAACGCGACTCTCGAAATCAGTCGACTGCTGCAAGTGTGTGACCGGCCGGAGCGCGCGGCGCGGCGCAACCCCGCGGGCGGTGCGGGTCGGGGTGGGGGTGGGGGGTAAGGGGCGCGAAGTATCACGCGTTGTGATGGCCGATATTGCCTTCCTGTCACGACACAGCGTGGGCCGCGGTCGGCCGCTGGGAGAGGCCGTCAGGTCGCCGAGGGTGGAGGCGCACAGTGGGCCCGAAGACCGGCGCAGGCGGCCGAAACTCTAGACGCGTTTTGAGCACCAGGGAGGACTCGAATCAAACGTGTGACCCCCACCAATGGATTGCTTTCGAAACGAGGAATCCATCGGTGCGGTCACAAGTTTGATTCGAGTCCCATTTAGCGACTCCGGAGCTCACAACTCGTCTGGTACTTGAACCGCCTCCACCGTTCTTCTGGACCACTGTGAGGCGTGGTGCGGCGGCTGCAGGCCGATATGGATGGATGAGGAGCCCCCAGAGGCCCTGCCGCGGAGGACCGCTCGAGGTGCAGGCTCACTGTTATTTAGCAGACGTGACATGTGAATGTGACAACGAACGTGACATAATTCATATTCTACACACTAAATGCTCATTGAATTTTTTATACATATCTATTGCCATATGATGCAATGTATGACCTAACCCGTGGATTACTGGTTCGGAGAGCAATCCATTGGTGGGGTCACGCATACGGTTCAAGTCCCATTTAGTGACTGTGGAGCTCAAAACCCGTCCGGGATTTTGACCACCTCCACCCGTCTTCTGGTCCACTGTGTCCCGAAGCCCCGCTGACCTCCATGTCTGCAGCGCGAGCCTCTGCTGCTGCCGGCCAGGAGAAAAGGCAACAACGTCATCAACAACAACAACAAACAACAACAAAACAATGAAAAATGTGGAGAGAGAGAGAGAGAGAAAAAAAAGACCCCCAGCAAAGTGGTGGTGGACAAGGGAGGGGGGATTAGCGCCTGGGATTGTCCCTCCCCCATTTTATTTTTGTGCGGTACGCCTTTCGCCTTTCCCCGTGCACCCACTAGCCTGATTGCAGGTCGCACCCCCTCCCCCTCCTAACTTCTCCCCCTTTTTCCAGTGGAGGCCTGCTGCCCCAGCGCCTGAGTGACAGGGGACCCGCCCCGCCATAACGCGACAAACACAGGAAAAAAAGGCACAATATATATATATATATATATATATATAAAAAAAGAGCGTGACAAAAACTTGGGGATGGCGTGCGGCGTGTGGTTCCTGAGGACATCTTAGATAAGACACCCATCTCCTCGCGGCTCGTTTTCTTGCCGCGCACAGTAGGCCAGAAGACCGGCCCAGGCGGCCAAAACTCTAGAGACGCGTTTTTAAGCTCCAGAGTCGGTAAACAGGACTAGACCCAAACGTGTGACCCTGCACCTGCGCCAATGGGTTCCTCGTTCGGAGAGCAATATATTGGAGGGGTCTCATGTTCGGTACGTGTACCATTTAACGACTCGGGAGCTTAAAACTCGTCCGAGATTTCAACCGCCTCCACCGGTCTTCTGGCCCACTGTGCCGCAGTGTGACGGGATGAACCTGTCGGCGGCGGCGTCGGTTCGTTGGCTGTGAATTTGCCTCTCCTGAACCCGCTATATCCTATTCCACTGAAATGCCAGTCACTCGCACTACAGATCTGTTTTATTCACTCAGAAAACCTTACAAACTACTTTAGACTTTACGAACAAACGTAGCTTGTGAAGTATTTTGAACATTCACAAGCTAACTAAAAAAAGACACTTGGTAGTTTACGAACTGTTTCATTTTATGTAACAAACTTAATCGTTTGTGCCTTACATGTGCTCAAAACACTTCGTTAGGTTTCAAGCGTGTTACGTCTTGGTCGAAATATGGCGCAGGAAACGATTAATTTTTGGCGCGGTGGCGCGGCGGGGCGCGGCGCGCAATCGATACCTGGCCGACTGTTGCTGGCTCGCAGGCCAACGATTGCCCTGTTCCTCCGCCGCGTGGTCTCCGTGTCTCTGCCTCGCGGCCTTATCGGTACAGTACTCTCCCTCACAAAACAATTCGTCCCGGAATACCCGCCGCGCGGGCGGGACAATACAGCCGTAAGAATAAGGCGGTGGCTCAGTCGGTTACGGGGCCAGCACCCCCACCCCTACCCCGCCCCGCCTCACCCCACCCCGCCCCCGCACCACCCCGCCCCCGCACCACCGCACTGCGTGACGGCAGCGCAGCGCTCCGAGCGCCCACCGGCCGTAGGGTAGGCAGCGCGGCGGACACGCTGGTTGGCCGGGCTGGCCTACGCTCCGATCCGCGGCGGAGGCGGACACCTACCTGCCCTACACTTGGATTTGCAGTGTGGTTTTCCCAGGAACTCCCTGGAAAGCGCCTATGTATTCTCTACATGCTTCCTGGGAAAACCAGGAACCGCTTTTGCTGTGAGGGTCTACACACTTTGGAAAGCATGCCAAGAGGAAAAGTACGCCCGCAGTGACGGCCGGCGTGAGAAATCGAACCCGCGACGGGGATCGAGGGGAAAAGTGCAAGTAGCTCCGGTCTCCGTTCTAACTGCACCATCGACAGTATGCGGTAACAGTGTGGACTGTGGACTTAGCGCCCCTTGCCAGCGTGCGTGTGTGTGTGTGTGAGTGAGAGAGAGAGAGAGAGAGAGAGAGAGAGAGAGAGAGAGAGTATCTGTGTGTGTGTGTGTGTGTGTGTCTGTGTGGTGGTGGTGGTGGGGAATAGGTGTCCGGAAAACTTGAGTGGAGTGGAGTGTGCACACGCCAAACCCATTTCCCCCCGGGCTGCTTACCTAGTAGGGCTCGACCGGCCCGCTCTTAGAAGGGCTGTAACTCGCTAAGGGTACCTTTCCGATCGCTGCTGGCTGCCTTTCAGCTACAGAAAAAAAAAAATTCTCGCGGTGAGAGAACGGCAGGCCTGTCCGACGAGGCTCGTGACGCAGTGCGCTGCGCACAGTGGGCCAGAGGACCGGCGCGGGCGCGGCCAAACCTCTAACGCGTTTTGAGCTCCAGAGTCGCTAAACAGAACTCAAACCGAAACGTATGACCCCACCGATGGATTCCTCATTTGGAAAGAAATCCATCATAAAAGGGGTCACTCGTTCGGTTCGAGTCCCATTTACCGACTCTGGAGCTCAAAACCCGTCCGGGATTTCGACCGGCCCTGAGAAGCGACAATTAAATATTTGAGCAGCGGTATATCTGCCGCGCGGCAGCCGCGCAACGACTGCTTTCTTGTAAACACCCTTCCTCTCCCCCTCCCCCCCCTCATCCCCTTCCCCTTCGCCAACAACTTGTGCCGTCGCTCCGACTGCAGCGGCAGGGAGTCCTCCCCGATGCCTACTGCAAGAAAAGACCACAACAAAAGTACAAAAAATTCTGGCAAATTTTTTTTAGTCATCTTTTGTTGTACTTTGAAAGTCCATCAATTTTTGTACCAAGTACAACGATTATCGTACAGAGGACAACGGAGCCCAGTGACGGAACGGTACCAGTCTAGGTGACGTTGTACTTTTAACAGTTCTGATTGTTCTTTCCACATTTATCGTTGTACTTTTTTTCTACGATCCTTGTCGTAATTTTGTTGTACTATCCACATTGTTCCGTGCAGTGCCGCTGCCCTTTCCCCCCCCCCTCTCTCTCTCTCTCTCTCTCTCTCTCTCTCTCTCTCTCTCTCTCTCTCTCTCTCTCTCTAATCAGCCATGCGGGCCGCGACACTGCGGCGGCGGGACCCCAGTGGGACAGAGCGACCACGGCCGGACTCTCGAAAAGAGATTTCATTAACTGCGTTTCTTAATCCCGATGTGGCGACGCAGCGCCAAACAGTGCAAAGCAGCAGACTATTTCCGTCTCTTCTCTTCGCTCCGTCTCTCCCGCACTGATGGGGCGTCCCGTAAGGGTGCGAGAGAGACAGAGCGACGAAAACGGCTCTCGGAATCAGTCCGCCAGGCGAGGGCCGTGACGAGTTTTGTTGAGGCGCGGGGAGGGAAGGGGGGAACCGAGTGACCAAGGTGGCCGACGGGGCCGCGGCCGAGCTCTTCAAAACAACTCGAGTTTCGAGAAATCCATTTAAGGGCCGCGGTCTCCGAGCAGCAGAAGTTATTCTCCAGCAAACATATTTGCCTCAAGCTTGGCGGCAGCGAGGTCCTCGGCCACCACACAGTGGGCCAGAAGACCGGTGGAGGCGTCGGTGACAGCGGCGGAAACGGTCGCCCAACGCGCCGCGTCTGCCCGGTGCCCGGGGCAGCCCGGCCGGCCGACCTGATGAGAGCGACAGAGAAAGCAACATCGATCTTCTCCCTCGCTCCCCTCGCCCATCCCGCGAGGTACATATTTAATGAGAGCAGCTACACAGGGTCAGCAGCCAAGATGCCGCCCCCCCCCCTTTTCCACCGCCACCTCTCTCCCCAGCCGCGTACCCCGCCGGACCACGAGGTCTGCCCAAACGCGCTTTCTGGGCGGGTATTCGATCCCGCGGCGACCTGCTGCTCTGGCTAGCCGCGTCTCACCTGGGCAAAGGCGAACCCTGGATTCTGTGGACTGACTGGTTCCGCTCAGTGTGTCTGTGACGTAGAGAAAGGACGAGGAGGAGGAAGAGGAGGAGGAGGAGGAGGAGGAGGGGTGAAGGAAGAGTGGGAGGAAATAAAAAAAAAGAAGACAACCTTATGCCAGGTGCGATCTCTTCCACCTGTCCCACCCCCACCGTTCCCGCCCCATGTGCTTATCCACTCTCTTAATCATACCCAGTTAGCTCCTGTGAAGCCTCCATAAAGACCCCCACCCACTGTACTGCCGCTGCTCTGCCAGAGATGAATCGCAGCGCGCGACGCAGCGGGGTGCAGTGCACAGTGGGTCAGAAGACCGGCGCTGGTGGCCAAAACTATAGACGCTCTATGCCGAGGGGTGACCCACTCTACGATTTTGTGTACAATGAATGTGGGAATGTGATGTCTACTGTATTTGTCACACATTTTGCCTACTTACAGGTGTTTATGCCTCCAGATTGTGAGAATGTGTTCAAATTTTGTACAATGAATGTGGGACGTTGTTCCCCCCTCGCTCTATGCAGAAGCTGACACATGTGCAAAATCGTGCATAATTATCTACGAAAAAGTGCAAAGTGCATAAGGATTTAGTGTGTCCCTTTGGACAGCAATGCCAGTGAAGCCGCACAACGCGCCGTCATCACAAAACTACCAGCAGACCTTATTTTAAAACCCCGTATCTTTATTTTTTATGTTTTTTTTTAATTCTGCTCCTCCAGGACTTTTACCCTCTCCGGCCCATATATAATAATTAAACAGAGATAACGTCGCCGCACTTTGGTCTCGGTGGGTGGGGATGTGGGGCATTGGGCGACCTATCTCTTGCCCCTAAATCCTCTGCCTCTCCCCGCCTCGGCCCTCTCTCTCGCACAGGCAGCGGGCCTCTCTTCCTCACCTTGTTACCGAAGTCGGTGAAAAGCCCCTTCTTTCGCCCCCGCCCCGCCCCCTTAAGTCCACACGTCTGACTCGGTGGACTTTGCCGCCAGCAAAGGAAATCGGACAGCTTCTTTTGGCCCGTGCAAGGGACGCGGCGCCGGCAGCGAGGGGACACGCCGCACCTTTATCTTCCCGCTCTCTCTCTCTCTCTCTCTCTCTCTCTCTCTCTCTCTCTCTCTCTCTCTCTCTCTCTCTCTCTCTCTCTCTCTCTCTCTCTCTCTCTCTCTGTCTCTCTCTCTCCCACCCCCTCCCTTCTCCCCCTCCCTCCTTGCTTCTCCCACCCCCTTTTATTTTTTGCCTCACGGCTCGTTAGCGAGGCTCGTCTGCGAGACACTCCTGAGTCGCGCTGTCCCCGTAATTTTCGTACAAATACGTCATTCCGAAACAAATGCAAAAGCGGCGTGGCGTGGCGTGCGTCGCGGGAAGGTGCCGCGCCACAGTGGGCCAGAAGACCAGCGCAGGCTGCTTGTGTTGCCGCACACCGCACGCGCCGCTAGTGACGCAGTCTTTTGTTTTGGACGCTCTGTTGATGACGCCCTGCGGCCGGCGAGCGGCCCGTCCTCGATCAAATATCACACATGTCGACCATCAATCACACACACGTCACGCGGCGGGGCGGGGCGCGGTGGGGCGGGGCGGGGCGCGGTGGGGCGGGGAGGGGCGCGGTGGGGCGCTTGCGGAGGCGCTTCACCTGCACAAGGACATGATTAAAGGCGAGCCCCCCTGGCTGGCATGGCGCAGGGGCGCAGGGGCGCAGAGATACCGCCGCCGAAGCCGAAACCACAGCCACGAGGAAGAGTTCCACCCCACGAGCCCACACGGGGCTGCCCCGGCTGCCCCGCAATGCCCCCGCAACGCCCCGGCGTCTGCTGACTAGGTAACCCGTGCCTTCAGACGGTGACGGCGACGTCAGGCCACGCCACGCCACGCCACGCCACGACCCAGGACGTGGCCCCACGCTGTCGCTGTCACCCTGCCCGCGTTGTTGTTTCTGTGGTTTTCGTCTGGTCGTGTACAACTGTCTCGCCGCCGCTTCTCTAAACGCGGGTCCACTTTGCCGCGAAAAGACTCGTGAGACCCCATTTCCCGACGGAGGATCCCATTTTGTCACCGCGTGGCGCAGCGGGGCGGGGCGAGGCGAACATTGGGCCAGAGGACCGGCGCAGGCGGGCAAAACTCTAGACGCCCTTTGAGCTCCAGAGTCGCTAAATGGGACTGGAACCCAACGTGTTACCTCACCAATGGATTCCTCGTTCGGAGAGAAATCCATTGGCAGGGTCACACGTTCGGTTCGAGTCTCATTTAGCAACTCTGAAGCTCAAAACGCGTCGAGAGTTTCGGCTGCCTGCGCCGGTCTTCTGGCCCACTGTGCGATGGGGTGGGGCGTATCTCGGTGTTGTTTCGGAACTTGGGCGAAAGTGTTTCAAACTTGATCGTCGCCTCGCTATCGGGAGCACGGACGACTGGAGGAGGGGCATTGGTGTGCGCCAGTGAATGGAAAGCAAGCATCTAGGATCTAGGAGGAGGGGCTGCAGAGTCGGCAGGATCCCTCTGGTCAGAGCCACCCCGCCCACCCACGCCCCTCCCGCCCCACCCCGACCACCCCGGCCACCACGCCCGCCCCGCCCCGCATTCATTCTTGATGAGTGCCTCACTGCAACCTACACTCTCTCCCCCGGCCTGGCCCTGTGTAGCGTGGCCAGCCTGCCTGCCAGCCCTGCCTGGCCGCCCAACAGTGGGCCAGAAAACCGGTGGAGGCGGCCAAAATCGCGGACGCGTTTTGAGCTCCAGAGTCGCAGAACAGGACTCAAAGCGAACTTGTGACCCCACCAATGGATTGCTCTTCGAACGAGGAATCCATTGGTGGAGTCACACGTTTAGTTCGAGTCCTGTCAAGCGACTCTGGAGCTCAAAGCGCGTCTAGTGGTTTTGCCGCCTGTGCCGGTCTTCTGGCCCACCGTGCGCCCCGGCCGGCCGCCCTGCCTGGCTTTGTGTCCGGGGGATTCCTCGAGCAAAGAAATTGCGTCCGACCGCCAGATCCGGTCTCGCTGGCCCGCGGTGTTGTGCGGCCCGTTTGCGCACGCTGAGGTTTCATCATCAGATTCCAGCGGCATCCCGTAGCGCAGTTGGCTGCGACGTCGAGCCGCCATCCACGCGGTCGCGGGTTCAACGCCCGCCCTGCACTCTACCCAGAGGATCTGACACCAGACACTAAAACGGTTTCCTTTCCCGTTCATTCCAATTTCTTTTGCCCGTGTTGATTTAGGACTGGGTGCTCGCCGGTGCGCGCTGCTTGCTGTTTGTTTGCACTTCGCCACGGCGGACCGTCGTAGTGCGGTGCAGTTGCCGCGATACGCGACCGTCGGACGCCGAACCGGAGAACAGTGGGCCAGAAGACCGGTGAAGGCAGTCTAAATGCCGGACGCGTTGAGAATTCTGGAGTCGCTAAACGGGTCTCGAACCGAACGTGTGTGACCCAACCAATGCATTGCTCTCCGAACGAGGAATCCATTGATAGGGTCCGATGGGGTCTCGGTTCAAGAGGCCAGTTCAGTGACTCTCGAGCTCAAAACGCGTCTAGAGTCCTGGCCGCCTGCGGCGCCGGTCTTCTGACCCACTGTGCGGAGGCCGAGCCGGCGACAGCGCCGCCCGCGGTCCAGTCTCTGAGAGACGCGCCGCGACGCCGCGGTCGGTGGAGTCCGAGGGGATGACGGGGGTCGCGCGGCGGCGACAACAAGTGCCCCGTGCAGCCGGATGGCCCGGACGGGGCGGCCGCGGCGCCAGCACCGCAGCGGCAGCCACAAGTGTGTAGGCCCGATCATCCTGCAGGCTACTCGCGGCCTGCCCTCTGTGCCTCACTGTCCGACCCGTCCATCCCGTCCGGCCCCTGGCTTAGCAGTATTTTGTAGTCCCGCGGCCAGAGGAGAGGAGGGAGGGGGAGTGACTAATACATGGAGCCGGTGCAAGAGAAGAAGATTGTTTGAAGTTGATGAAACAGTAATGTGCCGTGGGAGCGAGTGTGGGGCGAGAACCATTGCCAACTGCTGGAGCCGCTAGCCCGGCCGCTGCGGCTTGACAACGCACAGTGGGCGCAGGGCGGCCAAAACTCCAGACGCTAAACTCCACTCGATAAACAGGACTCGAACCGAACGTGTGACCCCCACCAATCGATTCCTCGTTCGCAGAGCAATCCATTGGTGGGGTCACACGATCGGTTCGAGTCCTACTAAGCGACTTTGGAGCTCAAAACACGTCTGAGTTTTGAACCCCCTTCGGCCCACTGTGCAACGTGTGCCGCGTCAGGCCGAACACGCGTGCCAGAGCCTGCCAGCCTGCCAGCCTGCCAGCCTGCCAGCCTGCCTGTCAGTCTGCCTGTCTGCGGGGGAATGCCGGCGAAGATTAGCAGTTGTGAAAACTTTAGACGGCAAGTGTACTTAAGGTGGGCTTACTTCCTGCGCTCTGTGCGTGTCGGAGACCAGCCTTCGGGGCCTCGTCCCCGCCGCCATTCAAGACCCGTTACTGCCTCCCGGCGGCACCAGCACGGCGCACAGTGGGCCAGAGGACGCCGGCGCGGCCGGCCGGAACTCCAGACGCGTTTTGGGTTCTAGAGTCGCTTACACTGCGAATCCATAGAGGCGTTAGTATCGCGAACAGACGGCCTCACCGAAATATAATGCCTTCGAAACGGCGATACACAAAGGTATCGCCACAATTTGGCGATACTTCGGAGTATTGCCAAGATTTTACAAAAAAAACTTTGAACAACTGAAGGGGACAACTTCATTGTTTATTGCCACGTTTTGGCGATACTTTTGTGTATCACCGTTTTGAAGGCATGACATTTCGGTAAGACCGATTGTGGATTTCTCGTTCGGATAGCAATCCATAGGTGGGTCACACGTTCGGTTCAAGTCCCATTTAGCGTCCGGGATTTTGACCGCCCCCAACGACCGGTCTTCTGGCCCACTGCGCGGCGGCCTCCGCTTCACGCCGTCACCAGGGAGTTGTTCCCTGCCTCGCGCCTCGCGACACCGGAACTCCTCGATTTCGGGACTCACAGTATTTTTTTTTTTTTTTTTTTTTTTTTTTTTTTAAATGCTGGAGGCGAACTGCGCGGTGAGAAGGCCCTGCCAGCCTGGCTCGACGGGGTGGTGCTCCGTCCACGTGGCCCGGCGTCCGGGGAGACGCGCGCGGGTTCGATCCCAGCCTCCGCGGCCGGTCCTCCTCGAGTCCTTTACCTCGTCATAGATGAAGTTGTCGATCTCCTCGAGCGGCCGTCCGTACTGGTCCGAGGGGAAGGGCTCGAACTTGCCCGGCAGCACGGAGCCGTCCTCGACGGACAGCTTCCGGCGCGGCTGGAACCCGTAGTCGCGCACCAGCTGCACCGTCTTGCTCTCGAGCCGGTCCAGCGACTCCTTGGTGAAGGGCTTGACCTGCGCCTTGACGGAGCCGCGGCCCCGCAGCGCGCTGTTGGTGGCGCCGCCGCCGCCGTCGTGGTTGTTGTTGTTGTTGTTGTTGGCGGCAGCGGCGGCGGCGGCTGCCGCCCGGGCCGAGGCCCCGTGGCCCTGGAGGGCGACCCTGGCGGGGTACATGTCTCAGGCGAGCGCGGTGGACGCGGCGGTGGGCGCGAGGGCGAGGGAGGGTCGCGGGGCAGCCGGTCCCCATGTCAGCGGCAAGCTCATGGCGCAGCGAGCGCGGCGAGTCGCCCGGCAGGCCCGGCCACGTCGCGGACACTGTGGACACACGGCGGGGGTGCGAGGACACGCTTCACGTTCGCCATGCTGGCGCCGCTGGCGCTCGCGCGGGACTGGCTTGCCGAGGCGGGCCGGAGTAGACTGGACTGGGGCGCCGTGCCCTGCCGCGCCATGGGGTAGGGCGCGGTGGGGGTGGAGGGCCTCCACCGGGGCGGCGCAGCGCAGCGCGGCCTAACCGCCCCTTCCAGCCGCCCCGCCCCGCCCCACCGCGACGCCCCCACCACGGCGCCCTCGGGCTGTGACTACAGAGAGCCCTGCACACCAAGCTGCACACCCTGAGGCGAGTGGAGGTGAGCGTTGCACGGCGGGAGTTTTGGTCGCCGCCACCCGTCTTCTGGCCCACTGTGCGCCCGGCGCCCCTCCAGCACCTCTTCCAGCATCGGGGACGCGGCACACGCCGCTGCGTGCATCGAGTCTGTCTGTGCCTGTCCGGTCGCCCCGGGCCGGGCCGGCCCACACTGTGCGTGAGGCAGGCCGCCGCCGTGCCCGCCCCGGGCCGGGCCGGCCCACACTGTGCGGGGCAGGCCGCCGCCGTGCCCGCCTCGGGGCTTTGCCGGGGCTTTGGCGCCGAGCCTGCCGGAGCCGCAGGGCGCTTAGCGGCGGGGACGTCGCCAAGATGGCGCCACTGAAAGGGGTTTAGGGCCGACAAAAAAATCTGCCAAACGCATGACTCGCGGAAATGTTGACAAGCATGCCTTGAAACATTTCCTGAAAACTCCTCCAAGATATTTTTTTTATTTTATTATTTCGTCGTTTTTAGAGCGGTGCTTTGACGGAGGGACGGACAGTGCCCCTCGTTGTCCTCCCAGAGCGCGGCGCTGCTGCAGTACGCTGTTCAGGGAACAAGCGGTACTTTTCTTGATGGGCAGCAAGCTATTTTTTTCGCCGCCCTGATGGTGTTTTCGCTCCCCCGAAGCCGGGGCGACGACGCACAGTGGACCAGAAGACCGGCGCAGGCGGAAACCAGTGGGCGGTTATGACTCTAGACGCGTTAGGAGCTCCAGAGTCGCTAAACAGGACGCAAACCGCACGTGTGACCCCACCAATGGGTTCTTTGTTCGGAGAGCAATCCATTGGTGGGGTCACACGTTCGATTCGAGCCCCATTCAGCAGCGTCTCTGGAGCTGCTCAAAACCCGTCCGGGATTCGACCGCCACCACCGGTCTTCTGGCCCACTGTGCGACGGTGCTCTGTTGGCGCGCTGGCGAGGACGCGGCCAGCGACACGGCCAAACCCCGCTCCATTATGGCGGAAGATTGCTAAATTGAAACCTATTCGCAGTGTCGCAAGTTGCCTCGGAGGGCGCCGCGTCGCGCCCCGCTCCACGCGGAAATTGGCCGGGCTTCTGCAGGCTGCTTCCACGAGCACTGCTCTCTCTCTCTCTCTCTCTCTCTCTCTCTCTCTCTCTCTCTCTCTCTCTCTCTCTCTCTCTCTCTCTCTCTCTCTCTCTCTCTCTCTCTCTCTCTCTCTCTCCCTCTCTCTCTCTCTCTCTCTCGCTCACGGGACGTTCCAAACAGGAGTGAGTGAGACGGGGCTACGAAGCACTGTTTGGAATCAGCCTCCTGGCCAATGGCTCGTGGCGGACTGCAACGAAGCTGCACGTCGACGGCCTTCCACGCGCATCGCGATGGGGATGTTGACGCCGCCGTTGTCCGGGGCTTTTCTACTTCGGCGTCCTCCTCGACGTGGCCGTCTGCCGCACAGTGGGCCGGAAGTCCGGCGCAGGCGCAGGCGGCAGGCGGTTAAAACTCCAGACGCGTTTTGTGCTCCAGAGTCGCTAAACAGGACTCGAGACGAACGTGTGACCCCACCAATGGATTCCTCGTTCGGAGAGCAATCCGTTGGTGGGGGTCACACGTTCGGTATTCGAGACCCCTGTAGCGACTCTGGAGCTCAAAGCCCGTCCGGGATCAGGGCCGCCGCTTCCACCGGTCTCCTGGCCCACTGTGTAAGCTGGTGCCGCACAGTGGTGGCCGGTGGCGGCCGAGAAGTATTAGTAGTAGTGCTCACCCCGTAGCTATTTTTATTTAGAAAAATCGATGGCCGCCTTTCTGCGTGCTTGTGCAGCTCATTGTTTCGTTCACGGAGCCCGTGTCACAGGCATTAGGAAACTGTAGAGCACCCCTCGTCCCCACCACCGCCGGCCCCGCCCGTGTCGACTCAGTCGCTTTCCTCAGTCGCTTTTAAGGCCCACCCGGTCGAGGATCCAGAGCTTTGCGCGCCGCACCGAGGGCCGCCGTCACCCCCCCCCGCCCCCCCTCGCTCCTGATAACAAAACCTACCAAGGCAGTACCGCTTGCGACACCCCCTTCCCCTCCCCCACCCCCTGCCGTGTCCCCCCCCCCGCCGCAGCGTGCCCCGCGGGGTGCCCACTTGCACGCAACCATGGCCACCAACTTCACGAGAATAATTATGAGGGCGGGAAAAAATGGGTGTCTTGTAAGTATCGATTTTATATCATTTCGGCCGGGGCGTTGGCAGCGTGCGCCGGGTCCACGTGTCGAGCACGTGTTTGCTGGCCGGCGACTTAAGGCTGACTGCCGCGCGGTTGGCCGGAAGACCGGTGCAGGCGGCCAAAAGTCTAGACGCGTTTTGAGCTCCAGAGTCGCTAAATGTGACTCGAACCGAACGTGTGACCCCACCAATGGATTGCTCTCCGAACGAGGGATCCATTGGTGGGGTCACACGTTCCGTTAGAGTCCTATTTAGCGACTCTGGAGCTCAAAACGCGTCTAGAATTTTGGCCGCTGGCACCGGTCTTCTGCCCGGTAAGGAAATTTCCCTCCGTGTACACAGGCGTGCATCGCGCCGCAACGGGGCAGAACAGGGCGGGGCGGGGTGAGGTGGGGCGGGGCGGGGCCAAGGAGCACCCTCGCGGCGCGGGGTCTGGAGCGGGCCGAAGGCGTTTGCCCTTCTAACGTGTTTGGACAACAAGCAAACTAAGAACTGCGGCACGAAGGCGCCGGCCACCCTGCGTCAACAACACTGCTAGTTTCTGGGCGCTCTAAGCAGACGGCGGCGGGGGTGGGGGGCCGAACAAGTGCACTCCGACAACACCCCGGAGCCTAGGCAGCCCCCAACCGCTGCCGCACAGTGGGCCAGAAGAGCGGCGCAGGTGCTCAAAACTCCAGAAGCGTTTTGGGCTCCTGAGTCACTAAATGGGACTGGGACTCTAACCGTGTGACCTGCACCGATAGACTGCTTCCCGAACAAGCGATCTACTGGTGGGGTCACACCTGGAGCTCAAGACGCGTCCAGAGATTTAGCTGCCTGCGCTAGTTTTCTGGTCCGACTGTGCGCCGACGGTCGGCCGACGGCCGCGCACTCGCTGATTCGCGGCGCAGTGACGTCACACCGCCATCATCGTTACGTAGATTGTGCACGTCGGTGATGGCGGCTGGACGAGGACCTGGCCGAGGGCCTAGGTGGCGAACGGAACGGAGGGGCCGTGGGGGCCCATCAACAGGCGCACGGCGGCCTAACTTCGGGGGGCGGGCCACCCGAACGCAACCTCCACTGCGGTCACCCCCTCCCCGTCCTCGTCCTCACCCCCCGGGGCCTAGCCGCCTGGCCGCCGCCTGGCCGCCGCCTCACAGTAGGCCAGAAGACTGGTGGAGGCGGTCGAAATCACCCACGCGTTTAGCTCCAGAGTCGCTGAACGGGACTCGAACCGAAGCGTGTGACGCCGTCAATGGTATGCTCTCCGAACGAAGAATCCATTGGTGGGGTCACACGATCGGTTCAAGTCCTATTCAGCGACTCTGGAGCTCAAAACGCGGCCAGAGTTTTGGCCGCCTGGGCCGGTCTTCCGGCCCACTGCGCGCCCGGCCGTGGCGCCGTTGCATATCTCAATGGGCACGCTGGCGTTGCGGCCAGCACTGGCTCGCTCGAAAGGCTTGAAAGGCTGGGCCCTGTCAAGGGTCCGCCTCGCCTCGCTCGCGGAGACAAATGGTGCAGCTGCTTGGAAAAAAGGGAAAAGATCAATATAAGCCGCTTTGCGATTGCGACGCCACTACCGCCTAAGCGCTACACGGCGCACAGAGGGCCAGAAAACCGGAGGAGGCGGTCAAAATGCCGGACTGGTTTTGAGCTCCGGACTCGCTAAATGAGACTCAAACCGAACGTGCCACCCCACCTATGGACTGCTCTCCGAACGAGGAATCCATTGCTGGGGTCACAAGATCGGTTCAAGTCCTATTCAGCGACTCTGGAGCTCAAAACGCGGCCAGAGTTTTGGCCGCCTGCGCCGGTCCTCTGGCCCACTGTGCGGCGGCGCACCTTGTAGGCCCCTAGTCACCCCGCTGCCCCCCCCCCCACTTTTCCCACTCCCCGCGCGGGGAAGATGATTCATGAGCTACAAGAATGAGTTGCTTCCATTCAACTCGTGAACGCCCGAGCAAAGTGGTCGCTTCTCCGGAGTCACCGCGTCACCGCGCCGCACAGCGCCCAGTGGGCCAGAAGACCGTTGAGGCGGCCAAAATTCTCGACGCGTTTTATGCTCCGTAGTCTCTAAATGGGACTCGAATCGAACGTGTGGCCTTACCAATGGATTCCTCGTTTGGAGAGCAACTCATTGGTGGGGGTCACACGTTTGATTCTAGTCCCATTTAGCGACTCTGGAGCTCAAAACGCGTCGAAAATTTGGGCCGTCTCAACGGTCATCTGACCCACTGTGCAGCGGCGTGGCCGAGAGATTTTTCTTCAAAAGCCGACTCTGTCCCCTTCATTTCAGCGTTTCGCAGCAGTGTGGCCGTGATTTCGGTTCATCAAGGTGAAGAAGGCAAGGGAAGAGGGGGGCTTTCACATCGTGGGCACTGATCTAAAGGATCGGCCGCGCAAATAGACCGAGCGGCAATCAGCGGTAGAGTGGTTAGGTTAAGTTAGGTTAGGTTAGGTTAGGTGGTTCGCGACGCGCGGCCCACTGTGCGCCGGCCGAGCACCGGGCCCCAGTGGGCCGCCGCCGGCCGCCGCCGATCAGGAAGCGATTATCGAGACCCTCAGGGAGAGGGGCTATCTACCGCCAGGCACCGCGACGACGGGCACCTCAAAGGACGCCGCACAGCGGGCCAGAAGACCAGGGGAGGAGGCGGCCAAAATCCCGGACGCGTTTTTAGCTCCAGAGTCGCTGAATGGGACTCGAACCGAACGAGTGACCCCGCCTAGGCTATGGTTTGCTCTCCGAACGAGGAGTCCATTGGTGGGGTCGCATGTTCGGTTTGAGTCCTGTTCAGCGACGCTGGAGCCCGAAACGCATTTTGAGATTCGGCCACCTCCCGGTCTTCTAGTCCACTGTGTGGAGCGCGCCGCGGCCAGCCGGCAACAGGGCCCGTGTGTATTCGTCCGTTCGAACAGAAAAAGGTTTCGTTTTGGAGTGCGTCATTTGACGGCGTGCGCACCGGCACGCATGAAGTAGAGTCCAGAAGTCCTCAAGACTTTGGGGCTAATAATGTAAAGAGACCGCCGATAGTTGATATAGGCACTCTTTAAAAGGGTTTCTCCGCTCGGCGCAATCTCAGCGCAAGGTAGCACTGATAGCGACGTCTGTGTCTGTTGAAGCGTGTGTGTGTGTGGGTGTGTGTTTGTAGATGAGTGTGTGTGTGTGTAGGTGTGTAGGTGATGGTGCGTTTGTGTGAGTGTGTAGGTGAGTGTCCGTGTCCCGGCGATCCACTGCGGCGGATTTGGCTGTGCCTCTAGTTGCAGCCCGGCTCCCCGCCTACTGCAACCATGGCGTCCTCGGCAGCTCTCCTCCTGGCCGTCGGCGCCGTCGGCCTGGCCGTCGCCACCGGTGAGATATTCCACTCAGGGGCATCAAGACAGCACACAGTGGGCCTGGAGACCGGTGGAGGCGGTCTGTATGTCTGAATTCCGAACGGGTTTTGAGCTCCAGAGTCGGTAAATGGGACTCGAACAAGGGGAATAATTTTCAAAAACCATTTGCTTCAGCTCTGCCCCAGGGCTTTGTCCCGCCGAAAAGACTTTCAAGCTGGATCGACCCCGAGATCGTCAACGGTACCAAGGCCGACATCAAGGAGGTGCCCTACCAGGTAGGAGCCGCACAGAGGGCCAGGACACCGGTGCACGCAATCAAAACTACAGACGCGCTTGTAGCTCCAGAGTCGCTAAATAGGATTAGAACCGAACGTGTAACCCCATCGATGGATTCCTCGTATGGAGAGCAATCTGATGGGTGGGGTCTACGTTCGGTTCGAGTTCCATTTAGCGACTTTTGAAGCTAAAAACCCGACTTAACTCAGGCTGCGGCGTAGAAAATAAAAATTATGACTAAAAGAAAACTTGTCTGCCCTCAGCTGTCCATGGAGGTGATGTTCATGCACACCTGCGGGGCCTCCATCGTGAGCGAGAGCTTCGCCGTCACCGCGGCCCACTGCGTCGCCGGGTACGTGTCAGGGTTGGCCCACAGTGGGCCACAAGACCGGGTGTCGGTCGAAACTCTAGAAGCGTTTTGAGCCTCAGAGTCGCCAAACAGGACTCGAACAGAACGTGTGACCCCACCAATGGATTCCCCGTACGGGAAGCAATCCATTGCAGAGGTCACACGTTCTGTCCGAGTTCCATTTAGCGACTCTGGGAGCAGGAACGCCGAGCCTCGGCTTCAGCCTCGTGAGGGTTGCGACCAGCCAGCCAGCCAACCAGCCAGACCGCCGTGTGCTCACCTTTCCGACTTGTTGCGCCTTCGTTGCCCCCTGATGACACGGGTCCCCGCCCGCAGCAACTTGGAAGCAAATCCCTGCGTGCCCGCCGAGGGGGTAAACACTTCAAGAAATCGTGTACAGACTACTCGGTACTATAGTATAGCGTATACGCTGTATTACGGGGTTAATACACGTGTATCACGGCCTGAAAATGATAAAATTTGGCACAATCGACCAAAAGATGGCATTGCGGTCACGTGTATTAAGCGTAAGCGTACAGGGTATTACGCGAGTGTTTACCCCCTCGGTGCCCGCCCCGCCCCTCCCCTCCAGGGGAATGCGCTGCGCTCGCCGGACCTGTTCCGCTGACCGATTCCGAGAGTCGTTTACGTTGCTCTGTCTCTCTCGCATGCGCGGTTGCTCATGGGGTTGCTCTCCAAACGAGGAATCCGTGGGTGGGGTCACACGTTCGATTCGAGTCCCATTTGGCGACTCTGGAGCATAAAACGCGTCGGGAATTTTGGCCGCCTCAACGGTCTTCTGGCTGTTCCACTGTGCTCCTGCAGCACCCCCGCCTGGCTGCTGCGCGTCCGGGCCGGCTCCACGTGGACCTTCACGGGCAACTGGATGGGCACCACCTCGGGCGTCCAGACCGCCGTGGCGCACGCTGACTTCTCCGCGGAGACCATGGACCACGACGTGGCCGTCCTGGAGCTGAGGCGCGCCCTCCAGTTCGGGCCCACCATGCAGCCCATCGCCCTGCCCGCCGCCGGGGAGGCCCTCCCCCCGGCCGCCACGGGCATCGTGTCCGGCTGGGGCACGCTCTACGTACGTCCGTCGGCAGTCGAGTGGGGAAACAACTCTCCTCTTTTTTCTACACCAAAAATTTAAAATTCCACGAAAATTTTCAAGCTTTACAAAATAAACTCAAAAAAATAATGTTAAAATTTCTCATAGCTTAGAAAATGTACGAAATATTCTAACACTTAATTCTGGGGGATGCTGGAGGACACTGAAAAGCTGTCATAAATTTACGCAAAATTCAAGAAATTTATCACCTCTGCACACCAAAATTCGAAGTTGTTACCCCCTCGTCTGCAGTCGAGACATAATTTTGTCTTATTTTACAAAGTATTTACCCCCTCGATCTTTCTTTTCAAATGACCGTCACCGATGTCTGTGTTGAATGTTTACCAGGAGGGCGGCCTGTTGACGGCCTACCACCTGAGGAAGCTGGAGATCCCCCTGTGGAGCAAGGACCAGTGCGCCGCCATGTACCCCAAGCCCCTGTCTCCAATCACCGACAACATGCTGTGCGGCGGTGACTACACCGGCGACTCCTGCCAGGTGCGTCCCGGCCCACAGTGGAACAGCCAGAAGACCCGGCGCAGACGGCCCAAACTCTGGACGCGTTTTGGGCTCCAGAGTCGCTAAATTGGACTCGAACCGATCTTGTGACCCCACCAATATATTCCTCGTTTGGAGAGCAATCCATCGGTGGGGTCACACGTTCGGTTCAAGTACCACTTGGCGACTCTGGAGCTCAAGCAGCGTCTACAGTTGTGGCCGCCTACGCCGGTCTCCTGGCCTACTGTGCGGCCGCTTCCTAAACGCATTTTAATTTCGTAATGCGGCGTCCGCTTTCACAGAACAGTACTATCACTCGCAAAAAAATTGAGCCTTAGATACTCCATGCCCAAGAGATCTCCCATACATCCAGCATTGAAAGTCTCTTGCGCATGGGGTATCTACGGCTCAATTCTTTTGCGAGTGATAGTACCCGTTTAAGCCGAACAGGTGCTGGTCGTGAGCTCGTAGCAACACGTGCTAAAGAAATGGATGACTCTCTTCCAGGGCGACTCTGGCGGTCCCCTCGTGTCCGGAGGCAAGCTGGTGGGTATCGTGTCCTGGGGTGAAGGCTGCAACCGGCAGGGCAAGCCCGGCATCTACACCAGGGTGTCTGCCGCCGACATCCGCGCCTTCATCAAGGAGCACGCCGGTCTCTGAGTTCTCAGTGCAATGTGTTCTATCGGAAAAGAATTAAAGACGACAAGCATTTATATTCTTGGCTTATTTATTCAAGCATTGGGGTATAAAGCATGAAAAGTTGCGTTTCAGAAAGGGAGCAACGAAGTAACTGATCACAGCAAAGAAAACTTCTAATATACGAAATAAAATAAAATAAATTATAATTAATTACAAATGTAGAGAAGGAAAGTGATAACATTTACATCATTTTAAAAGATCATTAGCACACATGATTCATACATGGATAAAATGTTAAACATAAAGAAGAACATTATAATGAAGAACAATAAAAATCTTACAATTTCATCACAGGCAATATTGCAACAGATGCATACACAAATTTACTCATGCACTCCCTCTCCCTGAAGCAAGTAGCTTCTGGCGTGTCTTCCATTGACAATAACATTCAAAGTACTGTGATGCATACCAGATTTGACTGGTCTGAATATTACACTCATTGTGAAATAGGAAGAGGGTGGAACATAAAATTTAGGAGTTGACACACTGAAAGGAGATGACAGATCAGATATTGCCACCTGAAACAATAAGTTTTAATTATCATTTAAATTATTGGAAAAGACATCCCACATACCACTGGATACTTTTAAAAATGAACTCTTACATGTGCCTTATATGCAGACGGATTCTGAAAAGTTATTTTCACTGTACTCTTGTGGCTTTGCATTGTTTCAGGGAACTCCAGTGAAAAGACTTCAGGGTCCTTGTACACAGCATCAGTGTTGACAACCAAATCAATTGGCCTTTCTACACCTGCTTCCTTCTTCAAACTTGTCTTAGAAACTGATGTTATTGAGGATAAGGGTGAACCGCCAAAGTCTCTTTTCAAAACATCGTCATTCCGAGGATCGGGAAATGGATTGGGTATGCCAGAAAGTATGGGGCTGTCCAAGTACTCAGAGGAATCAAAAGTTCTGAAAACAAAAAATTCAAACGAATAATTGAAACTTATGCCATAGCTAGAACATGAAAACTAGGATTCACTCACCTTTCATTTAGAAGTGGTGAGTTGAACATGGCAGTTCTGAAATACAAGATAAAATCAATGAACCCAGAAATCAAGGAAAATAAATGCTGTTCAAATACTGGACACGGAAGAGGTCTTACTCATTAGCAACAAGTTGGTCAAACACTAGAGTAGCATCCATGTCAAAAAGATTGAGCCTTTCCCGCTCAATAAGAACTGCTACTTTAAGACGGCGTACTGCTTGGGCCAACACTGATTCAGAAGACTGAAAAAATTGATGAGAGACAAAACTGAAGAATGGAACATGTAAAACTCAAGGAATACAAGCTGCATCATTTACCACTGACTTACCTTGTTGTCCTTCAGTTCTTTTCCCACTCCTAAATCTCCACTGTACAAGGTTCCCCAGGAACAAAGGGGACCAGATTTGTCAACTTTGTAGTATTTCATGAAAACTCTGGAAAGAGATGACATGCAATAAATTCATACAATTTGAAAATTGCACTGAAGGCATCCTCCAATAGCTAAACATACAAACCTTCGAATACGCTGCCAAGTGGCAAGTTCAGACCATGACAGCCAAATATTGGCGAGAAGCTGCATGTCATCAGCATTTTTATTTAGCCATTGCAGTATATCAAGACTGGGGTCAAAACGGACAGTGAAACGTCCCATTTCTCCAGGCATGAGGGGGATTTCCTTTGGAGCCACATAGACTCCACAATCTTCAAATGGCAATTCTGGACAAAATAAAGTTTTCAAAATGAGTCATATCACAAGATCCATTTCCCTAAACATAAATACAAATTGAAAAGGAAAGAAATTCTTGCCTCCAGCAATCTGGACACTTATGTAAGCAGGGACCCGTCCTGTATTTTTGACGGAAAATGAGGCAACTATTTGAGGAGCATCATTGCTGGCATTGATATCTGATATTTCACTGCGTGCATCATTGTCAGCAAACATGGACATATTCAGGAAGAGTTGCGCCCATCTGTCTTTTGAAGCACCCTCAACTGCCAGTTCAGCATTACCACCATAACCATAGAGTGCAATCTAGGCAGGGGGAAAACATATAAACCAATAATAAGTAGCTGTTTCTCCTGGGTTCTATAATTTAAAACCACATTGTTGAAATTATTAAAAAGGGTGTACCAGTCTCCTGTCTTCAGATGTAGCTGAAGAACTTTCTGAAGTTGCAACTCGACTAATAACAAGTTTTCCAACAATAGGTCCAATAGATATGGGAGAGAAGATGACATTGATCCGCCGAGTTTCTTCTGAGTGCAACGTTAGCATTAGCTCAGCCAATAATTCACCTCGTTCACCAATCAACTTTAAAACAGAAATAATCCTTGCAGTTATAGAAATGTACATGAAAGAGGGACAATCCTACTTAATTTAAGAACAGCTCATACCTTAAAGGCAGCATTTGGTGAGGTGACAAGCAGGCGCACGCGTGTTGATGCTTTGTTGCGGAGAGCAAACGCTTGAGTCACACTTGACCCGGGAGGGACAGACGCCCATGACAACTGAGTGTGAGTACTATCAATTTGGAGAGGGCCAGAGGCAATAGATGCCACATCTAGAAAAATCATTGTAATAAAAGCATTTTGTCTTGAGTTTGCAATTACTATTTCAACACTGATTATGAAAGTGATCATTTACATAGTTGCACAAGTTATGCATGTTTACCTGTATGTTTTGATGAGCTTTTTGAGGAAGAAACCACAGAGCGAGCAGAACTACAATTACTATGTGGTCGAGGCTCTACAGAAAAAAAAAGATAAAATGGGGGGAAAAACAATTAAGAGGAAGGTATGACTTTAGATGCCCACAAAATAAACGAGGAAAAATAATCACACCTGATGAGTGCTTGGAGTCAGTACCTTGGGACTTGCAGCTTGGTTCAGATCGACGGGATAAAGCTCCATTACCAAGAGACTTGTGTGTCGGCAAACTGTTCTGACTTGAGTGTTTGGAATCTGAAGAGTGTTCGCGTAAACCTTGGAATTTGACGCTTAATTGATCTGATCCCTGAGAACTCCTACTTACTCTGCCACAGTCATCATTCTCATTTATAAGTCTTCTTGAAGAAAGATTACATTTGCTTGAGGGATAGTTACTAATTGCTCTGTTAAGGCTATGGGCTCTGGTAATAGGCTGCTTTGAATGAACCTTGGGTGTTGAGAAATTCCTGATCTGACTTGAAGTTGGATGACCGTTGGTTGTTGGAGGTGGCATGAACGATGACACCGATTCATAATCATAATGTTCACTAATGATGTCACCACAGCCATTCAATTTTGCTTCAGACTTGACTTTTCTCATATTAGAAGAGCTTGAAGCTTTAGAAATTTGTGATACACTTGACACCCGCTTGAATTCCTTATCGTCTTTTTCTGATGCCTTATCAATGCTGACAGAACAGTCCACATTGCTACCAAACACAGAATCATCGCAACTGCGATTCATTAGTCCATTCTGTGAAATCCAATCTTTAACACGCTGATTGCTTGAAGGAGAAGTGTCAGAAGAGTTCATCAACAGAGTCTTTCCCATTTGAGAAGCTGGGTTGCTGCTGCTTTTTGATACCTTACTTGCCTCATGATGTGTACTTTGAACTTTGGTACATTCAAGATCAGGTTTGGATGATGGAATTACAACCCTACAAAATGAGAAGATAGGATATTAAGAAAAGTAGTTGACTTCTACCTAACTAAGTTTAAGATGGTATGATAAAATGATGATGACAGCTCACCTTTCCATTAACTCATCCACAAGTTGACGAGCAGACTTTGGACCAGAAGGTTTTTCATTTAAAATTAGAAGCACTTGAGAAAGGCTCAGAAGTTTCTCCCCAGAGTCAAGACTGAGAGAAGATGAGTTCAGTTCCTTTGCAGCACCATCTTCACTCTCCCTCGGAAGTGACAGAGACATTGACAAACGAGTAGACACAGAGTCTCGTATTTCAGAGGGACGAGACCTCACCCCACTGGGCTTGGTGCAGGGTGGTGGTGGAGGAGGCATCAAGTCCATGCTTCTTGAAGCTTGATTTGGCACCTGAAGATTGACATGGTTGAAACCTACACAAGCTTAGTTAAATAATTGGCAAATTTTATAAGGTGGAGAACCCTTACCGCATCCAGGCCAGACTGATGATGTACAGCTTCAGAGAGCATAGATTCAGACAAGTTCAAGGTGTCAGCAAAGGACGAATTCAAAGTTCTAGTGAAGCCAGCATCTCTTGTGGGAACCTCATCTACAGAACCTGAAACAAAATTTGGCTCTCAAAAATGAATCTTCAAAAATCACAATGCTCATGGGTAACAGCACAGAAATACTTTTATGACTGACCTTGGGAGTTGTTCATGTTAATAAGAGGAGGATGTGGTCGTCTCTTTGGGGGGCTTGTTATGGAGTGACCAAAGTTTGGGCGTTGGTCATATGCATCTCCAAGCTGCTCAGTGCGCAGTTTGAAATATTCTCCAGCTGACATTCTCCGTTTCCCAACATCTTCCATAATACTGGAACTAAAGCATTTATTTGATATAAGAAAATATCTATAAATAAAGTAAAAGATAATGTACGTCATCTAGACTAATGACAGTGTATATACTTGCCTCACTGTAACTTCACCAGCAATAATTCCAGACATACTTGAGAGATTTAGATTTTGAGTAAGATTTTCTATTTCAGTTGTATCAGACTTTGTTGCAGGAGCTATGGGAAGGTCTTCAAAATGTTGCCTCCAAGAATGCTCATCCTGTTCCATACGGTCCATAGCCATGTCTAAGAAAACATGAAATTTCATAAAGATACAAGGTTCATTATCTTTGGAGTCATTGTCCAAAATCACACTTAGGAGGAGAGAGGAAGAAGAGGGGAGGCACTTACCAGCAGATTGAAAATTTTCTGAGGACATGGAATCGATAACAGCTGGTGAACCAGAGAAACTCATAAAATTGGCAGCACCAAATGTTGCCTGGGGTATGGGCAGAAAACTTATTAAAGAACATAGCAAGAAGAAAATTAACTGAAAATAAAACCAAGAAGAGACTGACATTGGAGACAGGTGATGGAGTCTGCACAGGGCCCGCAAAATAAGCTCCTACAGCATCTTTAGAGGCATTTTCAACGGAAGGAGCTCCATTGGTGGAGTCATCAACATTAAAAGACTCTCCAACTACAGAAAGAAATGAGAATGAAAACCAAGACTGAAAATATAGAATACAAACACAAAGTGATAAGTGCTTACATTGTGACAACCTCATGGACTCTGTGCTTCTGTCCATGGTGCGCTGAGCCAATGCCTTTTGAAGTCTGAGACGAAGGTCTGCTTGCATGCTTCGTGAGGAAGATGTGGATTCGTTTAGCATCCTGGAGCTTCTGTCACTTCCTGCTTTACGCCTCTTGTTCTCAGCTTCCAGATCATTCATGGAAAACCGACCAGAGCTGGTCCTGCTGGGAAACTGGCACGGGCAAAGTGTTAGGAATTTAACATACCTTTAAATCAAAACACACAAACATAATAGGACAGGCTAATACATACAGGATCAGGCTGCACATTTTCTTTTTCCATTAAAGATTGAAATGAATACTCTTTACGGAACTTTGCTAACAAATCAGCTACATTGGTGCCATCTTCTGCCTCTGATAGACCTAAAACAAACGTTAAGAATCACCTCCAACCAAAATAACACTCTATGAATAACATGTCATCACACCCTGCTGACAGGACACCAACAAACCTTGTAGGTCATCCAATTTTAAAATCCCAAGAGAAGAATTTGCTTCACTGTCTGTAACAACACTTTCCCTGCGATCGTCGTGTAGTTCGGAGACACTCGATGCTTTACGCAGAGGCTGGCCACTAGGAGGAGGCTGCAAACACAGCGAAATATGATTTTAACTTAATTCAATCACGAGCAGGAGGAAAATAAAAGGAAGAGTGATAAACCAAGGACTGGTACCATTTTATAACTTCCTGAAGATCTGTCCGGCAAAGAACCAAGCTGGTCTGCCAGTAATTTCATACCATCTATGGCATTCAAAAGGTACGAAGGTGACTGTACAGTTGGGGGGCTCTCCTTCACGTTCTGCAATACTGGTGGGAGCCTGTGACAAACCAAGAGCATAACAGGAAAAAGTTTACTCAATCAGGTCACAAATAAATCTTTGAATGTTATTTTCTCCTGATGTCCTCCCATTACAGTTGACGAGGTCGACATTTCACGACAGAACTGTTGTGAGAGGAGGGTTGCTTACGGATCAAAGGGCTTGCGGTTGACAGTTGAGCAGGCTTGAGGCTTCGGCGTGTTCAAGATGCTCTGGTCCAACGAGAGGTCATCCCGAACTTGCTTCTTGCTCGGCTGCGCGGGGGTGTGAGAGACCTCCATTGAACAACGACGAAACTGCTAAACTTGAATCGGGACACTTGTCAGAAGTTGATACGCCACACCAGAAAACTCCATTCATTTGACCGAGACTTGGGGGGTTGCTGTCAAAAAGACAACCGGAGATTCAAAATAGACGGAGAGAAGAACAAAAATAAACACAACAACCGGGCCCACCACCCTGATGACCGAAAAAAGGCGTCGGTTGAGATGGATAGCACTTTCTCGATGCGGTTTTAAAGGAGAACACTTACAAGTAGGAAACTGTCTGAATAAAATTTAGGGTTTGCGGGTAAATTAAAACATTCCGCTGCAGTCCTCGCGTGCTTATCAGCAGTCCGACAGTTGGCACGGACGTTTCCTTATTTGCAGGACGTCGGCCCACACCCGTCCCCGTCCCGCGCTCGTTTCGTTGCAACAGTTGTCAAGCCGATTGTTTTATTTACTTGTCTCAATTGATAGATCCGGTGGTGTAGTGACTCAGCATCTGTGCGATTCCCTCCTTTTCAACATGAGCTCAGACACCTTGTCCGAAGTGAAGGGCCTCTCCGATCTGGAACTGCGCGAGCAGCTGACAGGACTGGGGATGGATGTAGGGCCTATCACAGGCACCACTAGATCTCTCTATGAGAGGAAATTGGTCCAGCTGCTGACAGGCAGTTCGTCCGAATTCGGCGGAGACTCGCCTCAAACCTCGCCCGAGTCTCAAACTCCGCCCAAGTCCCCCCCCAAATCACCACGGAAGCCTTCTCCACGAAAACAAGTTGACCAAGGGCGCCATGGTAAAGTGTTCACCTGCATGTCGACTACGACTTGTGTGATAATTTTACCTCACGCTTTTTTATTTTTTTATTTGATATTTATGTTTTATTCATATTTATATTTAATTTTACCTCTGCTTCCAGATGCTGCTCCAGATCGTGACACTGCCAACGGCTACACCATGGGGGAGATGAACTCGTCCGTGCAACAGCCCCATGAGAGTTCTACTATCAACCTAATCCGAGCCCGGAAGCCTGTGTCCCGAGCTGTCATTGAAGAACCCTTTTCCCGGCAATCAATTCCACGGCAGTCTTCGCCATTCCCAGCTGCCAATGCGCAGTTCAGGAAAGCGGAGCCTGGAAGTGGCGGGTCAACCATGGATCATGTATTGAAATTTGCACTATTTGGCATTGTCATGCTAGTGATTATTTATTTCATAACTAATCAAGAACCTGGAAATTCTTTGGAACACAGGACTTAATCCCAATAAGTGTATTTGCTTATCTTGTTACTCTCATTTCTTATCCTCTGTTTTTTTAATCGATTATGTAATTTGATAATCCAACTACTCTCTAGATCATGTTATGCAATCCAGTTTTATTGATTTCTTTGCCATATTAAGTATTGATCTTCTTCTCCTTTTAGAGCTAAGTAAATTATTATTTTATTTGTATGTTTTATTTTGCACCCAGCTTGTCTCAATGCTTTACAAGCGAGCACCTTGAAACAAAGGCAGAGGAAACCAAGAATGAAAATACCAAACAATTAAAATGTAAGCGGCAAAAATTTATTAACATATAATGTACACATTTCTTCTATATCTCTATCCATACCACAGGAAACTTGTAGTGGGACATACATTTAGATGGGTGACTTGTCAAGGCCTTGAATATTATCATAATAGTCAGCAGGTTTCATGACCTTTACCTTGCCGTAACCTTCTGATCCAATAGTATAATATGGCTTGGATCGAATGGATTCCCACCCTGACACATTCTGCCAATCCTGTAAAGAAGGAAGAAACTTAGACCCTGCAGGCTAAGATCAACTAAGATACTAGTTTGAAAAGATACTTTTACTTACATTTGAGTGATATTTGAATATGTAATATCCTACATAGCAACCAAAAATTGCCAGCAAACTTTTGCCTGCCCAGAAACGGTAGGCATGGTTCATAAATCCCTGAAACAGAGGCAGAAACAGATTGTGAAATAAGCTACGTACGGAATCCTGGGGGCACAGGCAATTGTGGCTCTACCGCCAACTTACTTTGTTTACGTCCTTGGTCTGGAATAGTGTCTCCAGGGGCCAGCGATAAAACCTGCGGATGGGGTTGTAGCGCTCTTTGTAATACCACTCCGGGGTCACTGGCTCGTGGTGGAGGATTTGGTCCTTGAGGAACTGAGCACGCCAGGCACGGTCCGCATCAGTGAAACCTCCAGCCAAACGCTCTCGCTGGTTGGCAAAGCGACCTTCAATGGCAATCGGTTTGACTCCTCCGGTCGGGGAGTCGGGTCCGTCCTTGCCCTCGTACTGCATCTCAGATGGCCTGGCTCTGCAAACCAAACACCAAAGGCATTCTGTCAAAGCGGGGCAAGCAGGCCAGCCGACTGGTTCCAAGAATCCGTTTTGAAGCTGTCTCTCTCGCACTCATGGGGCGACCCTGCAGGTGTGAGAGAGACAGTTTCTCGGAATGAGTCCGGTGGGCTGGACCGCCCGCCTTGTTAAAAACGCTCGACGCGCAGAGCAGCCCTCAAACAGCTGACAATGGTACAGGTTAGGATCTAGCACTGCGACCTTCCCGACTAGCGCAGCCAGAGACAGGAGGGAAGTCAGGTCAGGTGACCAAAGTTCAAGACAGGTTTAAACCTTTACTAGGTTCGCGAGATATGCGATTGACCTTATCTGCAGGAATAACAGTGAAACAACAGAAAATTAGGACTAACAAACCTTCGTCGGTCCGAGGTAAAACTGTGTCTACTGCTTGGGCCCAGGCATCCCAACACTCCCGTTGAAAAACATTTACACAATATGACATTCTCAAAATGTATAATATGAATAATTATAAGTGATTTTATGTTGTTGTCTTCTCACTTTTTTGATAATTTTCCGTTTTCGGTGTTTTTTGGACTTTATCTATTTATCTGCGTATTACTCTTTGGACATTATACGTAGCCACCCCTGGAACCCAGTCCAACATGTCGCTGCCTCCGGCCACCGTAGGAAGCAATCCTTTGCCTAATTTACCTGACAGAGAGACTCTTTGGCAACAAACTTATCTCGAGGTACGGATCTCTCGTGTGCTAACAACCTTCAGTCATTTTACTTTTTACTTTTTATGTTAAGTGTCTTATTTTAAGGTTGTGCATGTATGGTAACCTAACTTCGCCAATCAAAACAACTCTCCCCCGAACATGTTTTGGTGAAGTAAAGCGGGATGAAGGCAATGTCACGTCTCTTCGTGAAATTTTTGTCATAGCTGCTCTTCATTTGTGTTTATTGTTTACCAGGCATTCCATCAAAACTATGATTCAGTTCAACGTTGGACAAAATGGAAGGAGGACCACGAGCAAGTTAAAACCACTTTGTCTACTTTGCCAGACAAGCTATCGCATGAAGTGGTTGTTCCCTTTGGCTCTAAGGCCCTCATGAAAGCAAAACTGGTGCACACCAATGAGGTCTTGACATGTGTAGGGAGTAGCTGGTTTGTGAAACAATCTGCCAAACAGGGAATAGCAATGTGTGAAAGAAGGATAGCCCGTAAGTATTATAAAGTTTATGCAATTTGATTGAATATTAGTACAGCTTTTAGTAATTTTTTGACCTTGCAGAATCTGAGGATATGCTTAAGAAACTGGAAAATGAAAGAACTCTTTTGTCTAACCGCCAAACAGTTCCAAAGGTGGAAGAAGCTTTTCCTAGTGAGGGCACTGAGGAAATAGTTGAGGAATACAATGAGGAAAAGGAGGCAGAGTGGAGAAGTAAGTAATATCATGTTTGGAAAGTGGTATTTCTGAAAATTTATTTTATCTATTATGAATATTGATTTACAGGGCAACATAGAGAAAGAGAAGCAGAGTATCACCGCAAGCTGGCAGAGCTGAGGAAGAGGCAAATGGATCAGCCTCCAGTACAAACTGAAGAAGACTTATTCAGGCGACTCGATGAGCTGGAACTTGAGGAGGAACTGAATGATGAATTGGAAAGGTAGGCCGATTGAATTAATTTTTACTTTTATTTCATTTAAATGGGTAATGGTATGTGTTACTTTACAACTCTCTTTTGAAGGCTTCATGCTGAATATGAAGCAGATTATGAGAATAATGATGAAGAAGGGGAAGTAGAAACAAGTGAAGGGGATGAGGATGAAGACAGCGAAGGTGGAAGTGATGATGAGAGGGATGAAAACTACAGTGTTGACCCCAGGAAGGTCACATTGCTAAATAAACCTAAAAGTACAAACCATAATAATCCGACAAGAATTGTGGACATAAAAGAAGTTTATCCTGTAGGCAATGACTGTAGAAAAAGTAAAGATGAACCATGCAGCCTGACAAACTCCTTATTGGCAGAAAACTGTCCTGAACATATGAAAAAGAACAGAAGGATATCTTTTGCTGACGAGACTCAAATTCAACAACAAACTACAAAAGAGGGGAATGAAGATGAAGGTATCTACATCAGATTTCATCATTCTTCAGCAGAACAAATGTCCAGCAAAACGCTTGAAGCTCCTATAGGAACAGTCAGTATTTTTAAAATTATAAATTTAATTTTTTTATTTTGTTAGATAATTAATTTTTTGTCTGTGTTTTTAAATTTAGGTCGGAACACCTATGTACAACACTCCAGCTGATATATTTACTGTTCACAAAGCTCAATTGATAAGCCCTCAGCCGAAATCCATATTGAAGAAAAGTTCATCTTATCCCGACAGATTTTCAGACAATTGTCAGAGAAAACAAGTCCAATCATCTGCTTCATTTGGGGCAAGATTTGGAATGAGTTTGTCTGACTCAGATGAAGATGTGGCCTGTGATGAACCGAAGAGAGACCTCAGTCACTTGCCTCCAGTGAGATATTTTTTCTGTCTTGGAGATAAAAGCATCTGTAACAAAGCCATAACTAACTAAGCTGCGTCTGTTCCTTAGGTTTTGTGCAACGTTCAAGAGTCCTCTGGCCAAGTACCTGCAGCCAGCTCGCAGGAAACTTCCAACAGACCTGTGAGCCGCTTCAAACTGGCAAGGCAAGGAGGCAAGAGACAATAAATTAGACTGAACCATCAAAAAACTTGTGTTGCTTTAATGAAATCCTGTTAACAAGATAAACTCTATTTTTTCAAAAAGAAGAAAAACGAGTGCTTTTTTTTTGTGACTGTCCCAATGACTGAATAGAACACATTCATCTGAAACAAGAACAACAGCAACAGGATGACGATTACATTGTCTTAGTGGCGCTCATGACATAAAGACCTAAGGGACGAAGGACCACCCTGCTGTTGGCCTGAGGGACGCGGGTCTTCTAGCCCATTGTGTGCCGCCTCTGGATCCGCCACTGCTTCGAAGGCAGCCCTTGGGGGAATGACCCGGCTGCTGTTGGCGCAATGCCGGTGAGCGGCCTTCGGACTGGATGCAGGTTGTGCAGGCAGCCCTGGCCACGGCGTAGAATGAAATGCAGCAGGCCGAGCACTGGTGGCCCACACTGGTGGCCCACAGACTCACAGCGCGCCGCTAAGTAGAGGCCTGTAAAGTTAAGGGCGAGCGCCCGAGCGCTCACGGAACGTAAATGTCACCAAAAAGTATTAATATATATATTTTTGAAAAGGGGATGGTCTAGGGAATCCAACTGTTGGTGTGTTTTTTTTTTTTGGTTTCGGGCTTTCACATATCAAAATCCAACTCTTTTCTCCTGTAAACCGCTCGACCATACATGCTATTTTCTCGAATTTAAAGGCTCGAAACCAAAAAATAGGTCTATAGTTGGATTCCCTGGGCCATCTCCCTTCCAAAAATACATATATTGAGACACTTTGGTGATATTTACGTTCCGCGGGCGCTCGGGCGCGCGCCCTTCATTGGCGAGTGGAGCGAGCCAAACGGTGAAATCAGCAAGCAAAGCGAGCTAGAAGCAAACAATTTATGGATTTGCAACTTTGAGAGAGAGAGAGAGAGAGAGAGAGAGAGAGAGAGAGAGAGAGAGAGAGAGAGAGAGAGAGAGAGAGAGAGAGAGAGAGAGAGAGAGAGAGCCGACGACGACGACGAAAATAGCAGGTACTCTCCTACGCGTAGTTCGCACCCACCTGCGAGTCCGTGCGTCGCGGCACAACACCGCGACGCGCCTCAGTCATGAGCCCGGAAGCCACGGGCGAAGAGGCACCAGGACAACGTCAGCGACAACACGCAGAGGACGCCGTCGGTGACAGCACGCCGAGGACGCCGTCAGCGACAGCACGCGGTACCTGACACTCCGATCATGCGGCTCTCCCTGCTGTGCCTGCTGCTCATCATGGCGGCGGCCGCCGTCGCGGACGCCGTCCTCATCCAGGCCATCCGAACCCCCGGCGCGGCTACGACGCGGTGGCGCCGCGACCTGGTGTTCAGCCCACTGTTCACGACGCAGGTCCGCGAGGAGCGGAGGCGCGGCCTGGGCAACGGCCGCCGGGGCATTCCCCGGAGTGGCATCGGGCTGCAGCAGTGACGAGTGCAGTGTAGAGTCCTAGTCCTAGGACTCTAGTGCAGTGCAACGGTGAAAGCGGGACATGAAAATGCAAACGTGCGTGGGGATTCGAACCACCACACGTCAGCGGCGTCAGCAGCGCTCGGCCTATTGCGCGCACCCGCACACTGCGGGCCAGAAGGGCGGCGGTCAGAATCCCGCGGACGGTTGTTGGGCTTGAGCGTCCGAGTCGCTAAACGGGCCTCGAACCCAACGTGCGACCCCACCAGTGGATCGCTTTCCGATCGAGGATATATTGGTGGGGTCACACGCTCGCTTTGTGTCCTCTTTCGCGACTACGGAGCTCAAAACGCGTCTAGAGGTTTGGCCGCCTGCGCCGGTCCTCTTGCCCACTGTGACGCGTGAGGCCGTCCAGCAGATGTAGATATCTAAAAGCGGCCGCTCTTGCGACCTTCCCCACCATTGCCACTTCTTGGCCAGACTTATTTGTACTTATTTTTATCTTCCTTGCTTCAATAAAGGACGCTGCGGAGCGTGAGACTCGGATCGTGGCAAATTTTCATTTCCTGCTGGCCCATTCATCCACGGCCACGACGTAGAGGGCCGCGACGACGGCCGCCGCCACAATGGCAGCAATAGCGACTCCACCACGCCACCCTATCCGTCAGGGCGCGTCCCTAAGCCATCCCCAGGCCGAGGGCGTCCAACTGCACTGTGACGCGGCCGCTGGACGACTGTGCACAGCGGACCGCCGCAGGCGGCCAAGACTCCTGGACGTGTTTTGAGCTCCAGAGTCGCTGCGGGTGCGAACGTGTGACACCGACAATGGATACCTCGTCCGGAGAGCGTTCTATTGGTGAGGTCACACGTTGGGTTCGAGTACCACAGACCGGCGCCGCCGGCACGCGGGTAACCCGCCGGACTGATTCCGAAGGGTCGTTTCTTACTCTGTCTCTCTCGCACTCATGGGGCATCCCGTAGAGTTTCGACAGAGCGACCGAACGACTCTTCGGAATCCCTCGGCCGGGTCGAGCCGGGCCCCCTTCTAGCCCATCGCTTAACCAATTAGTCCGATCAAGTAGTCTGGGCTAGGGCGGCGGGGCGGGCCGAGCGGGGCCACAACTGGATAAGAGTGTCACTGAGAGTCACTGGCGGTGCCCTCGGTATCATCGCCGTGGAGGGGGCACCGGTCTTCCCCCGCCCCCGAAGGACCGTCTCGTCGCACTGTCTCTGTCGCACTCATGAGGCGTCCCGTAGAGCCGCGAGGGAGTCACAGCAACGCCCGGCGGGCCCCCCAAAGGGTCGCGGGCGGCACGGCGGGCCGGCGCGGGGCCACCTCGCCGCGCCCCACCTCCGCGCCCCTACCGCGCCCCGCGGAGCGACCGTCATAGGTTAGCCCGGGCCGGCCGGCACGCCGCCACAGGGCACTCGAGTGTTTGGCCGCCGGATCGAGTGGAGCCGACGTGACGACGCGCAGTGCTCAGCAGTGACTCGTCAGGACAGCAAGCAGAGCACCAACATGGCCACCCTCAAGGCGATCGCCGGCAAGAAGTACAAGCTCGAATCGAGCGAGAACTTCGACGACTTCATGAAGGCTCTGGGTAAGTTCGCGGCCCGGTGAGAAATTTATTCGGCTGCTCGCGGAAGAAAAACGCTTTCCTGGGCAACTCAGGCGGCCTGCGAACTGTCGGCCGGCTGGCCTTGCATAGTGGGCCGGAAGACCGGTGCTTACGGCCGAAACTCTAAACGCGTTTTGAGCACCACAGTCGCTAAACAGGACTCGAATCGAACGTGTGACCCCACCAATGGATTCCTTGTTCGGAGAGCAATTCATTGGTGGAGTCACACGTTCGGTTCGAGTCCCATCTAGCGACTCTGGAGCTCAACACGCGTCCGGGATTTTAACCGCCTCCTGGCCCACTGTGCGGATGGTCCCGGACCTCGACGATGTCCAGGCGAGGAGGGACGTGAGGAGGCCGGCTGCGCCGAAAATAGTCGAAGGCACGCGAAAATTAGCAGTGGCGACGCCGGCGGCATTTTCCGCGCGTGTCATCACGGTTCCCGGCGGCGGCGCATGACGGCCTCGGGATTGCCTCCGGGTGCGAAGGTCCTCGACGTCCTGCACCGCGGCGACGCCGTCCTGGGTCCTCCCTGAAGGCTTGAGTGCGGCGTGCGCGGGGCGCAAGATGCTGTTGGTCCGAGACGATGAGTCAGACTAGCGGCACAGCTGAGCAGCACGGAACCACACTCCCTGCCACTCGGCCTCGGGAACCTCGGCGCCGAGCACGGCGAGCGTCACGAGGGTCAAAGGTTGACCCGGGTTAGTGTCGCCGTGACAAAGACACCGGTACTACACAGTGGGTCAGAAGACCGTTGAGGCGGCCAAAATCCCGGCGACGCGTTTTGAGCTCCAGAGTCGCTAAATGGGACTCGAATCGAACGTGTGACCCGACCAATGGATTGCTCGTTCCGAGGGCAATCCCTTGGTGGGTTCTCACGTTCTATTTGAGTCCCATTTAGCGCCCCTGGAGCTCAAAACACGTCTAGAACTTTGGCCGCCTCAACTGTCATCTGGCCCACTGTGCGTTTAGAGCGGTCCGTTTCTTCATAACGCCAGGCGGCGCCATAATAACACGGAAAAAAAGCAGTTGGTCGTTGAATGGTTTGCATCGAAACGTACATCTTTTGTCCCTCGCTTCTTTTGGCTCGGTACCGCCACACAAATGGTTTTTCGGACCCGGAAAAAATTCCTACTTGTTTGTTGGTGCTGCCTTTGCACTGACCAGCGAAAAGTTCGTCTGGGCTTGGCTTATCGACCAAGTCGATCCCTCCGACCAAATCCTGACGCCACCACCCAAACTTTTTAAGCGGTCTGTGCTACCGCTTCTTTTTTTCCTGAAGTCAAGGGTCAGTAGCGCGACCGCGGCTTCATGTAGTTCTTATCGAACACACCTGAAGAGCTACTCCCAATACAGCCCCGCAACTCCTCGAGTACCCCTCGAGTACTTGGTGCAGTGCGCTACCGCACAGTGGTCAAAAGACCGGCGCAGGCTGCCAAAATAACGCAATGAACGCGTTTTGAGCTCCAGACCAGAGTCGCTAAACAGGACTCGAACCGAGACGTGTACACCCCCACCAGTAGATTCCTCGTTCGGAGAGAGCAATCCATTGGTGGGGTCACACGTTCGACTCGAGGTCCATTCAGCGACTCTGGAGCTCAAAACCCATTCAGGATTTTGACCGCCTCCACCGGTCTTCTGTCCCGCTGAGCGCCGCTCCGCCGTTTTCAATCACTCCACCTCCCCCCCCCCTCCAGCTGCCCCCTCGCCCCCCCTCCCCAAGACCGACGGCGGACGAGGCAGACTGGCGAGGGGATCATTGAATTAGCAGTCCATTTTATGACCGATAATTGGCCAATGTGTCCGTCGGTGTCCCTCGTGGACCTCGTGGGAGGGCGGCGCGACGACGCACAGTGGGCCAGAAGACCGGTGGAGGCGGTCGAAATCCCGGCCGAGTTTTGAGCCCCAGAGTCGCTGAATAGGGCTCGAATCGTACGGTGTGACCCACCAAAGGATTGCTCTTCGGACGAGTAATGTTACTGGTTGGGGTCTCAAGTCCGGTTCGAGTCTTGTTTAGCGACTGTGGAGCTCAGAAGCGCGCAGAGTTGTGGCCGCCAGCGCCGGTCTTCTGGCCCACTGGGCGACGGCGACGCGACGTGTCCTGCCCGCCGGCTTCCTTGAATTGCACCGGGAGGGCCGAGGGCCCTGGCGTGACGCGTGACGTGACGGGACTGTGAGCACGTCCGCGCCATGCAAGTGGATCGCCGCTGAATGTGCCGAGTCCAATGAGAGAGGAAGAGAAGAGGATGTCGTCAGTTTCATCCCAAGTTTGGCCGCCTGTGCGCTGCACAGTGGGCCAGAAGACCGCCGCGGGCGGCGGCCAGAGTTTCGACGCGTTTTGAGCTCCAGAGTCGCTAAACAGGAAACAGGACTCGAATAACCGAACGTGTTATCCCACCGAATGGATTCCTCATTCGCACGCTCGGGATTATGACCGCTTCCACCGGTCTTCCGGCCCACTGTGCACTGCGCGCGCTTCTCTGGGCGACCTTCAGCCGGACCACCGGTTTGGGGAGTCGGTTGGGTTGCCTGCCACGGCGGCGCGTGCGAGCGTGGTGGTGTGGTGGTGTCGGTGTCCGCTGATCGAATTAAATCTCACCTCGGGTGTCACCGTCACTGTAAAACACGACAAGCGGCGGTCGTAAATCTAGCCTGCATACGAGCAGCGCTCTACCGCCAGACGCCCGCAGGCCCACTGTGCAGCAGGCCCCGCCAGGACCATCCTAGGACCGCCCCCATAATTGAGTGGCCGTGGGGGGGGGGGGGGGGGGCGGTCCGCCCCGACCCGTCTCCAGGTCTTTCCAGTTCGTTTACTACACTTGACTCAAAATAGCTTGACCCCTCCGCCGCCCCGCCGCCGCCGGCCAGATTGAATTATTTTGGAGGGCGCTGGACGGACGGCGACGCACAGTGGGTCAGAAGACCGTTGAGGCGGCTAAAATTCTGGACGCGTTTTGAGCTCCAGAGTCGCTGAATGGGACGCGAATCGAACGTGTGACCCCACCAACGGATTGCTCTCCATGCGAGGAATCCGTTGGTGGGGTCACACGTTGGATTCGAGTCCCATTTAGCTACTCTGGGTCTCAAAACGCGTCGCCGGGATTTTGGCCGCCTCAACGGTCTTCTGACCCACTGTGCGACGTGCTCGTCCTTCCGTCTGTCCGGGCAGCGCGTCCTACGTCAACTTCCCCGCCGCGCGGCTTGGCGACAGCCACCGCCAGCAGACCGATTCCAACAGTCGATTTCGTCGCTCTGTCTCTCTCGCACCTGTACGGCACGCCCCTTGAGTGGGATAAACAGGGCGACGGAAACGGCACTCGGGATCGGGTGGGCAGGGCGAAGGGCGAGCAGGGCGCTGAGCGGCGCTGAGTCACGATAGCGGTTTGCCGGCGCAGCGTGCAAGGAGACTGATTCTGAGAGTCGTTATCGTCGCTCTGTCTCTCTCGCACGTGTACGGGACGCCCTAGGAGTGCGAGAGGGACAGAGCGACGAAAACGACTCTCAGAATCAGTCGGCAGGGCGATTCCGCACAGACCTCACCAGGGCGAGGCCTTTCACCAACCTCCCCCCCCCCCTTTACCTCCTCCCTCGCACTCCCAGTGGTCTGTGCGGAATAGCCCTGCTGCAGTGCAGGGGCGTGGTCGCGTGGACCCTTGCACTCCCGGGTCCAAGTCCGATGTCCGACGGCTCACGTAGACAGTAGACAAACCCGCAAGCCGCACAGTGGGCCAGAAGACCGCGCAGGCGGCCAAAACTTTAGACGCGTTTTGAGCCCCCCAAAGTCGCTAAACACGACTAAAACTGAACGTGTGACACCACCCATGGATTCCTCGTACGAAGAACAATCGATTGGTGAGGGTCAGGTTAGGCGAATTAGGCGAATCTGGAGCTCAAAACGAGCTTAGTGTTTTGGCCGCCTGCGCCGGTCTTCTGGCCCACTGTGCGCCGCCGGTCCCTCCGATAAGCTTTGCCAAAAGCGAGCCAAAAGGCCACCTTGACGCCCCCGCGTCGCGACCCGTCACTCCGCGAGCACTCCCCGCCACGCCCTCGCCACGCCCCGCCGCGCCCCGCCGCGCCCCGCCACGCCCTTGCGGGGCTAAAGGGTGACGGGGCGGAAGGGTTCAAAGCGCGGCGCCCTTTTGACCACGGACCGGAGACGGTTGTCTGCTTGCCGCGTCGCGACGACGGTGGCGCGCTCGCGCCACCTTCGGCCACCTTCGGCTGCCGTCGGCTGCGTTCGGGTGGCGCCCGAACCCCTCCGCTCCCCTCTCGCCCGCTCCCCGCGACGCAACCCGTACCGGCGGCGCGGCGGCGACCGGCCGGCCGGCAGAGCCGATTCATTCCAGTCATTCGTCGGCGTCCAAGTCCAAGTGTCGCGCGTACACCTTCCGCTCGGCTCCTCGAGGCCCTCTCCTTCGCCCACCGGTCCACTCGTTGTCCGACAACCTCTCCACCGTCACCATGGGTCTCGCCGACTTCGCCGACAAGAAGTACAAGCTGTCCTCCAGCGAGAAGTTCGACGACTACATGAAGGCTCTGGGTGAGTCGCCGGTTGGTGGTCCCATTTGACGCGCCGCGCGACCCGCGTGCTCGGCGATGATGGCGTTGTTTGCCGTCGCCGTGCCCACTGTGCCGCCCCACAGGTGTGCCTGTGTGCGCTTTCCATTTGCCGCGGCCGGGCGTGGCGGCGGTGCGGGCCGCGCAGGCGATGCTGCCGGCCGGCTGGCCGTGCCCGACTTTCCAGACGCATGGAGCTTGTATTGATCGCCGGCTCGGCGCCGCGCCGCGGTGGCGTGAGGTTAGCAGCCCTCCGCTTCCCTCCACGCGGCGCCGCGGTCAGCTGGGCCTGCCTTGCCGCACAGTGGGCCAGACGACCGGCGCGGGCGGCCGCAAACTCTTGACGCGTTTTGAGCTCTAGTGTGGCTAAACAGTACCCGAACCAACCGTGTGTGTGTAATGGTTTGCTCTCCGAACAAGGTATTCATTGGTGGGGTCGCACGTTCGGTTCGAGTCCCACTTGACTCTGGAGCTCAAAACGCGTCCGGGGGTTTCGACCGCCTCCACTGGTATTCGAGCCCACTGTGTGCTGCTGTCAGTTTGCATTGCTGTGTCGACGGACATACGTGCGGGCGCGTCGCGCACCGCGGGCGCGCTTATGGCTCAGTGACTGCCGATTTCATGACAGTGACCTTGTACTGCTCGGCGTGCCGCCCCGCGCCGCGCGGCTTTGGTTGGCGGGAAGCGCGTCGTCTGCTGCCGAGGTGATGCTGCGCGGCGGAGGGGAGGGGGAAAGGAAGTGTTCCATACCGGCCGGCCTGTCTGTGAACGGCATGGCACTGCACGGCGGCGCGCTTGTTTTGTTGTGTGCTGCGGGCTGCTGATTGCGAGAGTCGTTGCTCTGTCTCTCTCCCAGTCGTAGGGCGTCCCGCACAGGTGCGAGAGAGACGGAGCGACGTCGGCTGGTTTCGCTGGCGGCCGCGACGTCCAGCTGCTGCCGCTGCGATTTGTTTTGATGCCCCCATCCATTCCTCCCTCCCCTGCCGATGCCTGCGGCGGCGTGGCTGCTAGCGCGGAATCCATCTGGTTGCATGCGGCCCGCGTCTTGTCGTGTTCGTCGCCGTAACGTGGCTGTAATTTGACGCTCAAGACGGAAGCCGTGCAAGCCAGGCGCGTCAGCGCGTCGGCCGTTCAACTCTTGTCATACTTGTTGGCTTGTACCGGGCGCACAGTGGGCTGGAAGACCGGTGGAGGCGGTCAACATCCCGGACGCGTTTTGAGCTCGAGCCAGTAAACGGGGCTCGAACCGAACGTGTGACCTCACCAGTGGATTGCTCTTCGAACGAGGAATCCATTGATGGGGTGACACGTTCGGTTCGAGTCCCGTTTCGCGACTCGAGAGCTCAAAGCGCGCGTCGAGTTTTGGCTGCCTGGCCCACTGTGGCGTGCGAAGCGGCACTTCGGCCAAGGCGGCTAACAAGCCTGTGTGCTCGGACTTCGCACCTCGACGCGGTAGTCCACTCCACTGTCCGTCCGCGGTGGGCGGGGCCTGGCCTGGCCCACCTGGGGGCCGGCCTGGGCCACGTCGGGCGCGACGCCGCTGCCGCCGAATGGTTTCCATGGGGATCGGTATCTGGAGCGCGGCGGCGGCCGGTCTACCAGTGTGGCGGAACCAGGCGGAGCCGCCTTGATAATGTGGTGACCTTGGGCGCCTCGGCGTGCGTTATCGTCGCGCTGCCCGATCGGTGCGACGGTACGCCCCGCCGCCGCGGTAGTGTACCCATGTTTGTCCATTCCGTTTTATAGCCGGCCCCCTATCGGCCCTCGGCCCTATCGCCGAGCCCTTCGAGACCGTGACTTCCAGGCGGATGCCTCTCTTTGCCACGCTGCCGCACCGTGGGCCACAAGACCGGCGCAGGCGGCTCAAACTGTGGTCGAGGTTTGAGCTCCCCGAGTCGCCAAACAGGACTCGAACCGAAAGTGTGACGCCACCAATGGATCGCTATCAGAACGCGGAATCCACTGGTGGGGTCAGAGGTTCTGTTTCGAGTGCCATGCTGCGGCTCTGTAGAGTCCTTAAGGACTCTACGGCTCTGGAGCTCGAAACGCGTCCGGAATTTTGACCGCCTCCACCGGTTTTCCGGCGCACTGTGCGTGGGTGTGCCCGCTGGGCTGTGTGACTGGTGCTAACAATTTTGTCATTTCTGTGCGACAGGTGTGAGCTTCGTGACTCGCCAGGTGGGCAACGCAGTGAGCCCCGTGGTGCACCTGACCGTCGACGGTGACCAGTACTCCCTGACCAGCGCGTCGTCCTTCAAGACCTCCGTCATCTCGTTCAAGCTGAACGAGCCCTTCGACCAGGACACGCCCGACGGCCGCAAGGTGAAGGCCACCATCGTCCTGGAGGGCGACAACACCCTGGTGGAGACCCAGGAGCCCGTGGGCAGCGGCAAGGCCACCAAGATCGTCAGGGAGTTCTCCCCCACTGAGATCAAGATGGTAAGCTTCAATGTTTTGTTTCAGTAAAACTAGACACATTCTTTAAAAATATTTTTTCTGCGTTTGTCTCTGAACTAATTGTTGCACAGTAACATTCTCTGAATTTTTTGTTGTGCTACATAACATTGTCTCTAAAATTTTTGTTGCACTAAGTAATGTATCAATTTTCTCCTGTTACAGACTTTGACTGTCGACAACATTGTGTGCACCCGTGTCTACAAGCTGCAGGAATAAGGCGACACTACCTACTACTAATGCTGTAATCTAAATTTTGAGACTGGATGTTCTATTTTAATCATATATTTATCGGAATTTTTTTACTTGAAGCGTGTAATGTGGAGTTTTACGTGGAAGCCTGTAATACTATTTTGAAATCCTTTAATTCTTGTATATTTGTAATTTGTTTTATCGGTCTAATGACCTTCATTTATTTCAGCACAATTTTTTGTTGTGCATGTCCAGCATCCTATAATAAATCCTATTCCATGTAGTGTGGAGAACTTTTTCATTTCCTCCGATGCGCCTTCTGGCCCACTATGCGACAGCAGTAAAGTAAAGACCCGGCGTCTCAGCCCGCGCTCTGGCGCCGCTGCTGCCGCCGCGTGTAGGCCAGGATCCTCTCCGCCTCGCGCAGCCCGCTGAGGCGCGCGCCGTGCACACTGGCGAAGTGGCCGGGACACGTTGCCTCCCCCGCGAACAGCAGGATGGGCTCGGGGGTCTCGGCGCACGGTGACGGCAGCGGCGCGCTCAGGTCGCACTGCTGGCCGACGTTGGACTCCAGGCCCAGGAAGCTCACGGAGCCCTGGTCGAGGCGGCCGTCAATCAGCTCAGGAGTGTAGACTGGTGGAGGCGGTTGAAATCCCGGACGCGCTTTGAGCTCCAGCGTCGCTAAGTGAGACTTGACCCAAATGTGTGACCCCGCCAATGGATTGCTCTCCGAGCGAGGAAGCCATTCGTGGGGTCCCATGTTCGGTTCAGGTCCGGTTTTTTGCGACTCTGGAGCTCAAAACGCGTCTAGAGTTTTGTCTGCCTGCGCCGGTCGTCAGGCCCACTGTGGGGCGGGGGCGCGTTGCACCGCCTACCTGGAAGAAGGGGTCGCTCGTCCACCGCGAGCGGAGCAGGGTCTCTGGGTACGGCAAGGATGGGTCGCCGGTGAAGCGGCGCAGCACCCGCGTCACGGCCTCGGCCACCGCGTCGTCAGACTCGTTCTCCATGCAGCGCGCCTCGTCGCCCGCGACCTGGGTTCAAATACCGATTGCGCCCTCATTTAGCGACTGGACCTCAAACCGCGTCTCGACCTTTGGCCGCCTACGCTGGTCTTCTGGCTGTTCCACTGTGTGGCACCGAGACACCAACCCAGGCGCACAGCACGGCCCGGCTGCCGGGCACCTCCTCCAGCGCCGCGATGCCCGTGGTCCAGGACGCCCGCGCCAGCAGCTCGTCGGGCGTCCAGGCGAGCTTGAGCGCCCCGCACCCGCGGCCTGCAACCGCCAGCGTCACGCCCGCAGAGCTTCTCCGCAGAGTGGGCCAGAAGACCGGCGCAGGTGGCTAAAACTCCAAACGCGTTTTGAGCAGTCGCCAAATAGGACTCGAACCGTACGTGTGACCCCACCGATTGATTCCTCGTTCGAAGAGCAATCCATCGGTGGGGTCACACGTACGGTTCGAGTCCTGTTTAGTGACTCTGGAGCTCATAACGCGTCGAGAGTTTGAGCCGCCTGCGCCGTTCCTCTCTGCCCGCTGTGCTCCGCTGTGCTCCGGGGCGGCACACAACGCAACGAGGGGAGGGGCGCGCGACGTACCGGGCAGCCAGAAGGGGCGCGCGTACTCGAGGAAGATCTTGTTGACGACGCCGTTGCCCAGGTCCCGGATGGCGTCCAGCCTCTCAGCGGGCAGGGCGGGGCTGAAGAGCGACTCGGCGGTGGCCTTGAGCACGCCCAGTGGGACCGTCACCACCACGTAGTCCGCCTCCAGCTCCGCGCCGTCCCGCGTCCGCACGCGCGCGCGGCTGCCACCGCCCTTCCCCGCGCCACCCCACTGGATCCTCTCCACCACCTTGCAGTAGTGCACCTGCCAGCCCGCACCGGATGGGCGAGTGTGAAAAAACGCGGGATGGGAGGGAATGACCGTGGACAGGATCAAAGCACAGTGGGCGAGACGACCGGCTCAGGCGGCCAAACGTGGCCCAAAGGTCTTCTGGTCCACTGTGCGCGAACGCGCGACGCTCACTGTTTCCTCCGGCAAGTCCCTGAGGAGGGGCGCGAGCACGCCGACGAAGCCCATGGGCAGCCTGGCGCTGCGGCCGGCCAGCCTGACGGCGCTGCCGAAGTGGTCGGCGCTGACGCTGGCCAGGTCGGCGCCGACGCGGCACCGCAGCTCGTTGGCCAGACCGTGCATCACGGCCGTCACGTCGTAGCGGAACTCCTCCGGGTACCGCAGCACCTCCTGCTGCATGCGCCTGGACGGGCGCACAGTGAGCCATGCGGTCTAAATCCAGGACGCGTTTTGAGCTCCAGAGTCGCTAAACGAGACTCGAACCGAACGTGTCACCCCCACCAATGGATTCCTCGTTCGGAGAGCAATCCCTTTGTGGGGTCACACGTTCGATTCAAGTCCCATTTAGTGACTCCGGAGCTCAATCAAAACGCGTCCTCTAGAGTTTTAGGTCGACTGCGCCACGGTCCTCTGGCCCGCTGTGCCCCGCCGGCGCAGCAGTACACTTACCTCTGCAGGAACGCGAGCAGCGCGCCGCTGGGCTTGGTGAGCTTGAGGGTGAAGAGCGACCGCGCCTGCGACTCGATGAGTGCGAAGGTGTGGTGCGCGGCCCTGGCCAGGCTCGGCTCCACGGCGCGGCCGTCGCTCGTGCAGAACAGGGGCGGCCTATCGGCGTCCTGGTGCGAGTCGGCCGTCAGCAGGCCCTCCCGCGCCGCCAGCGAGTACACCGCGTTGTTGGGGCAGCCGCCGTACAGCCACTGGGCGCCGAGCTCCACCACCGAGTCCCCCAGCCAGCACGAGTGCACGCGGCCCCCGGGCCTGGAGGAGCGCGGGGCGGTCGCGGTACTTGAAGCCACGCGCGCCTTGGTCCTTCCCTCGCCGCCAAGCTCTCCGCCCAGTGGGCCAGAGGACCGGCGCAGGCGGCTCAAGCTCTAGACGCGTTTGGAGCTCCAGAATCGCTGAACAGGACTCGAGTCGGTCCTCGAAGCCACGCGTGCCTTGGTCCTTCCCTCACCGCCGGGCTGTCGCACGATTCCACCGTTCGCCTACCTGTCCGTGGCCTCGAGCACGGTCACGTTGCAGAGGCCGCACTGGGCCAGGCGCTGCGCGGCGGACAGCCCCGCGACGCCCGCCCCCACGACGACCACCCTGGGCTGCGGGCTGTCCGGCCCGAGGGCGCACGGGTCCAGCAGGCACATGTCCTTGTCGGGGTCCTGGCGGGGGCAGCAGTCGCCACCGGCCGCGGGGACCACGCTGCTGCCGCCCGACGCCGTCCTCGTGCACGTCCTGGCGGCCCGCGCCGCGCTACGCCGCGCGCCGAAGACATAGGGCGTCTCTCAGTTTCGAATGGCCCCGATTAGTGAGGTTAGGAGAGACGCGGCTATCGTTGGCAATGCATAGTGGGACAGGAGACCGGCGCAGGCGGCCGAAACTCAAGACGCGTTTTCAGCTGAAGAGTCGCTCAGCAGGACCCGAACCGGTCGCTAAGCAGGACTCGAACCGAACGTGTGACCCAACGGATGGACGAGGAATCCATTCGTGCGGGGTCACACGTTCGGTCCGCGTCCCAATTTAGCGACTCTGGAGCTTGAAACGCGTCCGGGATTGTGACCGCTAGTCCGCAGGGCAGTGTTAGCAAGGTCAGATTCCGTATGTATGCGTCGTGGAGGAGGGGAATGCCCCTGCATTGCGTGGAGGTATACCGGAGCAGCCAACAGCGTGACACGACTGTGGAGGCCGCCGTTGCTGTCGTCCTCCCCAACATGCCGGCGGCACGTCGCAGCTGCTGTCCTTTCTAATTTGCTAAGTTACACTGGCAAATTTATGGAGTGTGTAAACATCATGTTTTCCGCGCACACGTCGTTCCATGACAAGCGACGGGAGACGTCGTGAAGTAGGCGGCGGCCAGGAGGGAAGGCACTGTTTGAAGTCATTCCACTGCCGCGAGAGGCCGCGGGTCGCGGGGATCGATTGTTTTACCCCCCGCGAGGCTAGATGCGAACCTCATCGAAACGCAACACAGTGGGCCAGAAGACTGGCGCAGACGGCCACGGCCGAAACTCCAAACGCGTTTTGAGCTCCAGAGTCGCTAAATGGGACTCGAACCGAACGTGTGACCCCCACCAGTGGATTGCTCTCCGAAAGAGGAATACATTTGTGGGGTTACACGTTAGGTTCGAGTGTTTGAGTCCTGGAAAGGGAAGCTATGCAACGTTCGTGTGGAATTCTCATCTTGGGTACTAGATAGCCTCAGAAAGGGTTGAACCGAATAAGGTAAAGGGACAAAGGGAGCGGGGGGAGCGGTGGCAAGAAAGACAACAACCGTAAAAGCCCCGAAAGTTTTTTTTCTGTCTAGATAAGATCTTTCCGCGTCATGCGATAGCGATAGACAATAAACAAAGCCGTGCAGTTCCTGGTGCTCTACTTAGTGCATTGACTGCTGCTGACCGCAACAGACGACATGGTATCGATCCCGGGTGGAATGTTGACAGCTCAGCAGGTATTTTCAAATTTCGCGGTTTGTGAATTTACATCTCTTAAATTAAATCTCGTCAGATTAATATATATTTCCTTGTGATTTTTTTTGCAGCTCGTCAAAATAGTCCTAGTCTTTGTGTCTTTATGTAGGGTATGCTCTCCAGCCACATGCTCTACAATTGAGCATTATCAACCAGAGCAGGTGCATTTATCATATGGAGGTAGTGTCAGATATTTTTTAAGAGATCATCAATTGAAAGTTTATAACTGGTTACTTACCGCAAATATAATGTTATTTTGTTCTAGATAACATCTATGACATTGTTGTCACTTGGACCACATACAGTGATTGTGATTCCGTTGTGGAGTACGGTATTGGAGGATTAGCACTCAGGGCTCAGGGTGAAACTAAGAAGTTCACTGATGGAGGTTCGGAGCACAGATCTATGTACATTCACAGAGTGAAACTCAGTGATCTCTCTCCTGATGCAAATTATGGTAAGTCCATCCACATGCGAAGCTAAAACTGAGGGATCATTTAAATTTGTGACACATATTAAAAATGGTTTAATTTCTTCCAGAATATCACTGTGGAAGCAATCTGGGGTGGTCTGGTGTGTTTTGGTTCACAACAGCCCCAGAGGATTTATCAAAGTGGAGTCCCCATTTAGCCATTTATGGGGATATGGGCAGCGAGAACGCCCAATCACTAGCAAGGCTGCAGGAGGAAGTTCAAAGAAATGTTTACGATGCAATAATACATGTGGGAGATTTCGCATATGATATGGATTCTGTAAGTGATATATTTTAATTCAACATTAATTTTCATTTTCAAATTTAAGATCCAGCTTCCTAACATTTTTAAATGACATGTTTTATAAATTTTTTAATAAATTGATCTACTACTTAATCGTTTAGGACAATGCTCGGGTCGGGGATGAGTTTATGCGACAAATACAGTCTGTTGCAGCCTACCTCCCTTACATGACCTGTCCAGGCAATCATGAACAGACTTAGTAAGTTTGGACACTGGCAAACGTGTAGCATATATATACTTTTGAAACTAAACAATCTTCTGATTTTATTTTTTTTCCCAGTAATTTCAGCAACTACAGGGCGAGATTCAGTATGCCTGGGGACACTGAAGGACTATGGTACAGTTTTAATATGGGCCCTATTCACTTCATTGCATTGACTACAGAAGTGTATTATAATTTTAACTATGGAATGAAACAATTAGTGAAACAGTTTTATTGGCTTGAAGAGGATTTGAAAGTAAGTGGATCTACAAATGAAACATTAATCGAAAGTATGCATGTAACCTACACATTAAAATTGCATATTACAGGAGGCCACAAAACCGGAAAATAGAAAACAACGTCCATGGATTATCACATACGGACACCGTCCAATGTACTGCAGCAATAATGACTATGACGACTGCAGGCAGCATTCAACATTTGTGCGGAAAGGAATACCCTTTTTGAAATGGTACTGTCATTTTTATCAAACAAGATACTAAAATATTTAGGGCCTGATCTAAATATATCTTTAAAATCCAGGTTTGGGCTCGAGGACATGTTTTATCAGTATGGTGTTGATCTCAGTATTTGGGCCCATGAACATTCATACGAACGTTTGTGGCCAGTATATGATTACAAAGTCTACAATGGAAGCCTGAATGCACCATATCTAAACCCAGGAGCTACTGTTCATATCACCACAGGATCTGCTGTAAGTAAATGGTTAAGACCAACCTATTCCGACCAAATATTGTTTACTGGGCATTTATTCAAAATAAGCTTTCCAAAAAATATCATAACACTACAAGCTTATAAAATAGATTCTATCTTCACAAAGATATCAGGACGGGTCTCACACATGATATTTACTTGCCTAATGGTGTCATAAATCTAATCTAGCCCCAAGCTGGAATGTCTAAAAACATTTCTAGATGACTTTATTTCAAGACCACATTTTACAGAAGCTTTGTTGGCAGCTGCAAAACTAGTTAACAATATCACATCAGTTAGCATCAAAATACAAATTGATGAAAATCAAATATTTTATAAAATAGCTTCAGAGAAATACTGGCTTAGTAATTCAATACACAAACAAACCTTTTCATAATAAAACATATCAGTCCTAAAATTTCAGACTTGTAAAAGAAAAATAAGATTTTCTGCATGTTAAAAATATGTTGCAGTACAACATTATATTAAATAGTTGAGATCTATGCCAGAAACTTGGCCAGATATACAATACCAACTTGTTTAGCAAAGGAACATTTGCTTGTGCAGGGATGCAGTGAGCGCACCGATCCATTTATTCCAGTCAAACCAGAGTGGTCGGCTTTCCGGAACAGTGACTATGGATACACCAAAGTAAAAGCATGGAATGAAACACATCTTTACCTGGAACAAATATCAGATGATAAGGTAAGTACCCAATGACAAGAAGATGCTAACTGAAATAAAAACTACTTTGATTTTTTCCCTTTTCTAGGATGGAGAAATTATTGACTTTTTCTGGATAATTAAGGATAAGCATGGAGCATTCAGTTCAAATGAACAGTTCAATGGAGACAAAGAATTTAAAGAAGTTTCTTTGGAATAAGCGAAAACTCAAAGTGCACATCAAGTAGAGTGCTGCCACTATATCACTAGTCACTATATATCAACAGTATTTTTTCACACAACAAATTTCAATAGATATATTTCTACTTGTTTTTGCTTACCAATTTTCCCAATTGTTAAAAACGTTCACTGACAGATGGAAAGGGAGCTGAAAGGAAAGACATCAGTTATAGACTAGAGTTAGATTTGGACAATTTAGTATTGAGAGAATCAGCCTTAAGGATCATCTACATACCTGATGAGTCACTGCACACAGATGAGCATGATTCATCTGGAACAAATCTTCTTAACACAGACGTAAGGATGAGGAGAGAACTCTGCAGTCCAGCAGGGAGGTGCCGTTGGAGCCAAGTCCCTTTGTATTGTTCAATATGTGCTAGCAGTCTAGAAATTATTCAGAAAATTAAGTCTTATTCAAATAAACAAGAATATAAAAAAAGACAAACCACTTAATGAAGGCTCACTTGTTTGCAATATCGGTTCGGAATGTTGGGGGTAGGTTTGATATTCCTAGGTTGATCACAGAAAGGCCCATATTTGAATTTGGATTTGTCCCAACAGAAACAAGTGATCGTCCGATTCGGCACGAAGTCAATAATAAATCTGCAGCCAGCTGCAACTCTTGGACAATCATCTCGGCAAATCGGCACTGGGGTTTTGCACCAAACAAACTTGTCTGACATCTTTTAATGTGCTTTGAAACTCTCTAGATAGTCACAAGAAAAGAAAATAATTCAAAGGTTACTTCAAAACCATAAGAAATTAAAAATACAGGAATCCATGTGAAAATAGACAAAGTAAGTCATACAGCAAACAAATCAGCAGGTGTTCTTTCCAGATTAACACTGTCAGGATCAGTCAACAGCTTGTACAAGGCAGACCCATCTTGGGGTGGGAGATCGCGAGGATCACCGCGGTCTTGGCCACGGCTGACTCTCAGCACTAAGGTCTCTGCATAACCCAATTCCAAGACCACTCCACCAAGAATGCCAGCGCTGTCCAAAAACACATGAGTGTCTAGCAAGGATGGTAAGGCAGTGTGCAGGTAATCCTGCAATAAACACGTAAATTATGAATAATTGCGTTCAACCATTAAATTGGTAGCATGATAAGGTGTTATCTTCAGAATCACACATATTCTGGTTTAAAATAGATAGAAATATTATTTAAAACCAAAAAATAATGACGAACCCAATGAGTAGAAGCATTCCAAGCAAGGCCTGCACCAACGACAAATCCAGGTAAACTGAAGGGATGTGGTGTGAGATGAAAGGAACCAGACCAATGTGCTATGATAACTCCAAGAGACCCTTGTTTGTGAGCTGCCTGCACAGCTCGGTAAATATTACAGATAGAGGCTTCAGGACAGCCTGCCAAACTGCAAGCGCAAATATTTCCGTGTTATTAGAGGCAATGCATCTTAAAATGTATCTCAGGCACCATGATAACATGTTGACAATATTCAGTTGCCTCACCTGTTCCAACTTGCAGTTCCAGGGCACAGGCAGGTCATATTGCCTTGTTGGCGGAAATCTTGGGTCCATTGGACAAAATCGTAATCAGCCTAAAATTAACACAAAACTGTAAACTAAACGAGGAACAGTCCTAAGCTCATTCCATAAGGGACAAGTAACAGTTGTTGACAAACCTGAAATCCATATTCTACAAGGATAACATTTGGGGGGATATTGTAAAACCGGCTGTGGAGTCCATTTGCACACAACATGAGAGTAATGTTAGGTGGAAGGTCCAGTCGATGCCAAAGCTCCCTCATAAAGCTAGGAACTCCAAACAGGCCACTCTCAGGTTCCAAAGCGAGACTCAATCGGTCACTCTCTCCTCCACGAGACCTGTCAAGGTCTTCGTTGTCTACAACGGATATTGAAGCACTCTGGTGTGCGGCATCCGTGCTATCATTGGGGCAGCGATGAGCAGCAGGATCATCGTCACGCGTCAAGAGTAGGCTGCTAAGTCTTGGTCCCACATGAACATATCTGTAAATGTTTCCTGTGATAAATGCTTTCTCCACATTTAGAAAATTTCTCCTTAAAAAACTAACACTATACCTTATGTTGGGGAAACTTGCAATAATTTCTTGAAATGCTGGCCACATTTTGGCTAAAAGCTTACAGTTTACATGAGGCTCAACATCTAAAACAGGCACTAGGCTAATGAACCTGTCCTGGCAGTATCGATCTATGGTCACCATTTCACTGAAGTAGATAAAGAATCAAAGAATTAGGTGGAGTCAGAAACACAGAAATAATTAGATAGAATTTCACATATAAATTACCACCTACCTTTTGGAGTAACATAGTTGCCACTCATGACTAGGCAAAAGCCTTGTGTAAAGATGAAGATGGGATATTTTGAGTGAAGACCAAATATCAATAAGGTGAAACAAATAATCCTGTAACAGTGAAAAACAACAATGACAACAAATGCCCACATTTTTTAAAGGTTCATGTTTGTGATTGATAATGAATTCAACAACAAGCTAAGGCCTTACCAAAATCGGTACTCGTCCATTTGGAGAAACGTCTAAAAGAACAGCACGATGTCTTTGAGTAGGATAATCTTGTATAAGCACAGGCGGTAGATTTGGCTTTCTGCCTTCTTGCTCCGCTGCTGCAACACTCAGTCGCAAGAGTTGGGTGAAAGTGCAGAGGGCATAGTGCAAACCTGCCAGACTGGCCGCAGCTATTTTTACCTGTTAAAAAGAAAGTATATTGTCATTAAATGTTACCAATTTTAAAAAAGAATGAAAGAAGGAAAGTAGGTATTTTTTAAGTGAGATGAGCTTTGGCACATACTTTGATGGAGCTAATGTGTATTTGATATGCATCTCTTTGACTGAAAAGGTCTTCATTTACTGTGCACTCAACTTGACTCTCTGTCTCCATGCCTGCCACTGGCTGGATATCACCGATTTTAACATTGTACCCCAAAGCTAATAAAGCTGTTCTACTTAAGTCCCAGACATCCAGAATCCTGTAGATTAAGTGAGTCAGAGACAAAGTGTTAATTTAAGACACATGAAAAATCACAAATCATACATAGTTACTATCATTTGCCCATTACCTATGAACAGAAATGTTCCCTTGCACAACAGAAATGTGAAGCTCTTTCTGCGGTAAGAATGGTTCCTCTGGCTCACCATCCAGTGTGTCACCTCCTAACTCAACAATTTGCTGTGGCTGGGGCCATAGCAAATGTAGAGGACCTTGCGTTACAATAGGAGCAACAGGTGTGTTGATGTGGGTGCGAACCAGGCTTTCAACCATCTGAAATCATAGACCAATAGTCAAGATAATATGATGATTTAAATTTTTTTTTTTAAAAGCAAGACCTGTTGTCTGTAGTAGAAAAAGTTTAAAAACTTCCAAGCAGGAAAATTAAATGCAATGACCTGGTCAATTCGGGGTGCCAAATCCAATGATGCCTGTGATGAGTACAAACTTCTTCTGGAGCTTTTAGGTGATACAGCATCATGAGCATAATTTACACTTTGACTATGATTAAGGGGCGGATGAGTGTTTTGGGCATTTCCATCCCCACCATTGGAAACATATCCGTTACCTCGGCTGACAACATCGTAGGACTCCAATGATACACTCCTCAATTTTTCCTTTTTAGGGCTAGTCATGCTGCTAAAGTGAAAACATAATAAGTTAGAGAACTAGACATTTATTGATGGAAAATAGTGGATTGTTAAGACCTGGTAGATGATTTCCGATTAGAGTGGCAAGTGGGTAAGTTGTGCTTCAGATGAGGAACTTGATCTGAGCTGTGTGAAAAATGATTTCCATCGCCAGATACAGTGGCACTAGTCGCATTGAACTTGGGAACAGCCTCATAGGCTGCCAGTTTCGTAAGAATGAGTTCTAGGGAGGGCTTCTGGCTTGCAAGTTCAAAGGCTGATTTCCCTGCAAACTTCCTAGAAAGATAAGATAATAAAAATGTTAGCTCACTGGTCTTGTAAGACTAAAGAGTCACTACAGTCAAATTTACTATCAATACCCTTTAATTGCGCGAATGCAAGGGTTGGCCCCAGATCGGAGCAACTCTTCTATCACATCAATATCAGCTCGGGCTACAGCATCATGCAGAGGTGTGACTCCAAGGGTATTCACACAGTTCACGTCTGCTCCTCGATCTGGAATCAAAAGAAAAAATGTCAATAGTAGGAAGCACTTTCCTCATAACATAAATCGTAAATAGGTAATAACTCAGAAGCAAAAAAAGACAATAAGTGTGACACAAACCAATTAAACAAGAAATAACTTCACGGTTTCCATAGCATGCAGCCCAATGCAAAGGCGTGTTCCCACTTTCCTCACTGTCCCATGAGTTCACTGATATTCCAGCTGTCAACAATTGACAAACTCTTTCACAGCTAAAATAAAATCGAAACAGCAAGGTAAGACACAGGGACCCACATATCTCAACTCATGCATTTTGGATGGTTCCTTTAGAACAAAAGACTTAGAAACAACAATTCAGACTCACTCTGAGCTAGCAGTGGCACGCAGTAATTCTTCAACATATATTTCACGTAAATGATGAGAAGTAGCTGCATCTACTGCATTCAACCCTAGTTTGTTCTGGACACGAGGGTCAGAACCACATGCAAGTAATGTGCGAACTACATCTCCATGGTTAAGCTATAAAAACAAAGGAAATAATAATTAGAACAGGTTTTCTAGGAACTATCAATTCAAATAGCAAAGAGAAGAGCTCAAACTCATCAATACTGTTCTTGCTACTGGGTACTACCTTTGTTGCCAAATGTAGGAAAGTTCCTTCTTCTAAGCATGGAGAGTTCAGAATTTTTTCTTTGGTTACCGACCCAGGTTCGTCAGGCACAATTTGGGAGTCACCTGAAATAAAAATAATACAAATTTAGTCATGCACTGAAACTCAATAATAAATTTGCTACAACAAAATCTAGGACTTCAGGAGATCATAGCAATGAGGTATTGCATACATTGGTCGAGAGTGACAAAAAGCAGAAGAGTATGATGAACAACATGACTCCCAGATGTTTTATCAAAGTTGTATAGGTGTCAAAACGGAGTTTTAACACAGCTAGCCACTTTGTTGCAACAGAATTTGGTTTGTTTACATCAGAGAACAGCTCAAGCTATAAACGACCACAGGAGTTCTAACCTATCCCGCTAAAAGATTGACAAAATGGCAAGACAGAGAACATGCTGAAACTCGTGATGTCCCTACACAAGCGCCAAAAGTATTACCAAAGCGACATGACACGACTTGCAGGAAAACACTGTGTGGAGATGCAGAAAGCCATAACCTCAACCCAGGCGACAGGACACACCTGCCGGCAAACCTTACATGCTTCCAGCACGCTCCGAATTATGTCCGTGCGCCCCTGTTCCACCGCGATGCGCAAGTTATCCTGGATTTCCTGCAGCATGTTTGTTGCCCATACCACAAACGGTAATCAAACCGCCCCACTGACAACACACACACGTCACTGCTAGAATGATTGGGGGGTGGGTGGGGAAGGGGGAAAAACAGGGGTGGGGGGCATAGAGGAAAGGGGAAAGATGGGGGGGGGGGGGGGGCAGTTAAGGTGTAACCTTACAGTGGGATTGGAGTTTTCTCCTCTACCGTTCGCTTATGAAAATGTCTACGTGTCTAAAAAGAAATAGTGACATCACTTCGCCAGAGTCGCACCAAGCTGAGCAAACGGACCTACTGTTTCCGCATGAGAATCTGGACTGTTGGCAACCTCGGCTGGACAGGTTCCTTGCACAAAGTTTCGAAGTTTTCGGATCCCCTCGTCATCGGTTCTGCTTCTTCAAGTGAAAAGAGTTGAATAAGGTGATAATCGCCGAAAGTTTTTTTTTTTTTTTTTTTTTTTTTTAAGTAAAGAACTGACAAGGCTGATGTATAAAACCAAACCAAACGCATCGATCCTCTTCTGTCAGTGGAACTGAAACACTTGAGTCGGGAGCCGAGAAGTGTCTTCTTGTCCGTCTGTTTGAAACAGCAGTGCAGCAGACAGAGCAGCTCACTATTCCCGAGAATTTTCTTTCCTGTTAGATAATGTAGCTACTGTGAGTCCTGCCATGCCGCATCCCTCCGGATCCGTATCTCATTTGCTCAAGGATAAGGCGCGCCACGGTGTTGCGTCTATGCAAATGACGCGTTGGCGCGCGTGTGGAGCACGAAGTAGGGCTGGGCCTCGAAGAGGAGCCCCCTCACATTGGGCCAAAAGACCGGCGCATCCGACCGAAAACTCTATACGCGTTTTGAGCTCCAGAATCGCTGAACTAGGACTCGAACCGAACGTGTGACCCCACCAATGGATTCCTCGTTCGGAGAGCAATCCACTGGTGGAGTCACGCGTTCGATTCCAGTCCTTAGCGACTCTGGAGCTCTAAACCCGTCCGGTATTTTGACCGCCGCCACCGGGATTCCGGCCCACTGTGCACGGATCCAGTATTTGGCTGAGGAGGGGGTAAAGCAGTGCTTCGCTACCGACGTACTGGGGCAAAGTAGTGCTTGTTGCGGTACCGTCCAGGCGGCCTCTCTAGTACCCAAGAGAGGGGTAATTACCCCCACCACCCCCACCCGAAATCCCCGCCTGCCAGCGGACACGGATACGCCTGAGGGACGTGATTAGAGCCTCCCTGCCGAGCGATTCTGAAGAGCGGCGGTTTGTCGCTCTGTCTCTCTCGCACCCTGAGGGAGCGAGCCGTGAGAGCGACAGAGACAGAGCGACGGAGCGACTGTTCTGAATCGCCGCTCGGCAGGCCTGGCCCGGCGCGGCCCGGCGCGGCCTGGTCCACAGAGCCGCTGCTGGGACCGGCGGGGATGACGCTGCGCCGCTTCCGGCCGGCAGCGTTCCCACCCCGGCCGACAGTGGGCCAGAAGAACGCGGCGCAGGCGGCCTAAACTCTAGACGCGTTTTGAGCTCCAGAGTCGTTAAGAGGGACTCGAACTAAACGTGTGACGGATTGTTCTCCGAACGAGGAATCCATTGGTGGGGTCACACGTTCGGTTCGAGTTCCGATCAGCGACTCTGGAGCTCAAAACGCGTCTAGACTTTTTGTCAGCCTGCGTGGTCCTCTGGCCCACTGTGCGCCCCACGTCGCCCCGCCCGACACGCGAGCCGCCACCGCGGTCACCTTACAAAGCCCTTGTGAGGCCGGCGCCGGCAGGTTGATGCCGAACGGCCGCCATGTCGCAGCCTGGTCGCGCCGTCTCCCTCGCGCCCCTGCGGACGCAGGCAGGCAACCCGACAAACACTTCTTTTAATTTTAGCCCCCCTTACCAGAGAGTATTTCCGGCGCCCCTGACAAGCGCCTAATGAGTCGCGCGGCCAAGCGCCGTGCCGCCGAGATCGAAGAAAGATCAATCAGCACGGCCGGTTCAGGAGCGCGGACCAGGGGGACGCGGCACAGTGGGCTAGAGGACAGGCGCAGGACGCGAAAATTCAAGACGCGTTTTGAGCTCCAGAGTCGCTAAATAGGACTCGACCCGAACGTGTGAGCCGACCAATGGGTTCCTCTAAGGATTCCTCGTTCGGAGAGCGAGCTATTGGTGGGGTCACACGCTTGGTTCGTGTCCTGTTTAGCGACTCTGGAGCTCAAACCGCGTCTAGAGTTTTGGCCGCCTGCGCCGGTCTTCTGGCCCACTGTGCTCGGGTTCCATCAGGAACGGGGGTGGGGATGAGTTGTAAATATAGACGCTTTCAATGGCAATTATTGCTCACAACTCTTTAATTAAAACGTCAACAGTCTTGATAGAAACGTACGTCACCGAGGAGGAGAGGGGTACACAAACATGTCGCAGGAAGGCTGCCGGCGGTGCCAGAGGGGGGGAAAGGATTGCGTGCAGAACCGCAAAGCACACCGTAAGTACACAAATTTTTTTAAAAAAGAAACAAAACGGTTTTTTTTTTTTTTTTTGGGTCTTTTTTTGTAAAGAAAAAAATCTTGATGCAAGAAAAGTTTTTTTAAGGAAAAAAGAAAAGTTGTTTTTCTTCCTGATTGAAGAGGTCAATTTTTTTCGGTGGAACAACAACTAGCTAGACACATTGACAGACGTTGTAGGCTGTTTCTTTGAACCGGGAAAAATCCAGCAACGTCTCTTTTACTAAATAAACTACTTAGACATATTAAACATCGAAAACAAAAGAGAATGGCGAGTGCACACACAAAAAGTAGGCCAAAAGTTATCTATATTTTTTTTGAATGTTTTTCCTTTTTTTTCTTTTCGTTATTACGTTGCGCGTTGGCGCTTTGCGGGACAGTCATGTACTACTGCGGTATGTAGCAATAACAAGGATGGGGAAGGGCCTGTCGCCTCATTTCCAATCAAGGAGAGTCGTGGTGCACGCAGCGTGTTGTGCCCCACTTCCTCGCTCGTCCCGCACAGTGGGCGAGAAGACCGGCGCAGGCGGACAAAGCTCTAGACGCGTTATGAGCTCCAGAGTCGCTAAACAGGACTCAAACCGAACGTGTGACCCCACCTATGAATTCCTCGTTCGGAGAGCAACCCATTGGTGGGGTCATACGCCCGGTTCGAATCCCATTTAGCGACTCTATGGAGCTCGAAACCCGTCCGGGATTCTGACCGCCTCGCGTCTTCTGGCCCACTGTGTCCCGCCTTCCCAAGGGCATGGGCACTGCGGCACACATGAAGTTTACGACTGAGGACGGTCAAGATATTGTGCGCCGCGGGACTTGACGGAGCAAGACTAGGAGCGAACAGCAGGCAAATGGACACCAGAGCGATAAATGAACATTTAATGGAAAGACTCTGCGCCAAAGCATGAGAGACATGGAGTCTTGCCAAAGTTTTGGTTAAACCAGAATGGTCTCGCCAAAATTTGATCAGACCAAAATGCCTCACCGCAAAGGGGTGAGACATTTTTGTCTGGCCATGGTACCGACTGCATATGGGCTCACTGGGTTCTAAATTCTAGCCAAATTGTGGTCAGACAAAAATGTGTTACTCTCTGGCGGAGAGACATTTTGGTATGACCAAAGTTTTGCGAGACTTTCTGGTCTGACCAACACTTGGCAAGACTTCTTGTCTCGCCTCTGCTGGGGTGGCGTGAAGTCTCACCTTTCGATTGGTAGTGATTCTCTAGCAATTAGCTATGGCCACGTGCACACTGTTAACTGCGCACCATGGTTTCAACGTGCATTTTTTTTAACGTCATTGCGACATGTCGGGTTTTTAAATTTAACAATTTATACAGTTTACCTAAAGGCAAATTTGAACTTTCTCCACGGAATACCAAATCTCACAATAATCGGAAAGTTTTTTATTTTTTATTTTTAACAGAATGATAGTGCAAAGCGATTGCTTCGAGGGGTTACCCACTCGTTATTTTGGTGTACACGATTCCCGAACTAATCCCACGAGAAAAGTATGGATTTCCGAACATTTTGTTTTGTTCTGAGTGTTTCGTGTCAGCATCCTAAAAAAAGGATGACTTGCCACTGAAACTTCGAGGATTTTCGATAAAATTTTGAAAGAATTACGAATGATTTCCAAAAAGAGTGTGCCCACGATTCCCTGAGTGGGTAACCCCTCGGATAGCTTACATTAAATTTACGACTACGTCATTGATATCAATGTACCTTTTGCTCGAATCAGAAAATCGGCCACGTCGTTGACGTTTCCACGCTTAAAATCTTACGAAGTATTTTGAGCATATGTAAGGTACAAACGAGGTGCAAACTATTTAGTTTATTATACGAAGGAACAGTTGGTGAATGACGATGTATTATCTTTGTCAGCTCAGTTATGCTCAAAATACTTTGTTAGGACAAGCTACTTTTCTTTGTAAGGCGTAAGATAGTTTGAAAGGTTTTACGAGTAGTGCACTGTGAAACCAAGTGAGGAGAACTCCCCACTCCCCACCTCCTGGTGCCGAGTGATTCTCCACACTTGGTAGTGCAGAGTTTGCAGTCGCCACACTTTACGTGTTAGCTCACAGAGCCCCTTCTCTCTCGGTGCAAACGTGGAGAACGCCACACTTGAAGAGTGGAGACTGAAAGCTCTGCACTTACAAAGGGTAGAGTAGTGTTCTGAAGGGTAGGAATATTCTCGGGAATTTAGGGAAGTCCCGGGAATGTTCCCGAGCACAATCAGACCAGAAAACGGGAATTTTCCCGGGAATTTTCAAATACTGTCTAAAATTGACTGGTTTTGGCATGAAAAAACTTCAAAAGTGCAAGATACACAGCTGTAATTATGAAAAAATTCATTTTTTTTTCATTTTTTTCATAAAGAAGAGAACAAAACAAAACGTTGGGTGTGAAAAACAGTCTCTAAAAACATTTATCAAAGGTCATGAGTTTAACATGAGGCAATGTTCCCGGTCAAATGGGGATATTCCCCAAATTGATTGTTCCCGGGAATTTTCGAACTCATGTAGAGACTGGAAATTTCACACCACCGCATTTCGAGTGTTGAGCTCTCCGCACTTGGTTTCACGGCGAAGACGCGTCTCCGAGTGAGTAGCGACGAGAAAACAAGGAGCGGCAAGAAACGCGAGTTTGGAAGAGCGGCGGGCTCGCCGGGCGGCGGCAGGCCCTAGCGGCCGATGCCCGCCCACAGCAGCTGCGGGTCGTGGTTGTTGGAGCGCCGCAGCGCGGCCGGCTCGCTGTTCTCCACGAAGTGCCTCGTCCTGAACGACGGCCGGTGGTTGCGGAGCGACGTCATGAGGGCTGGGGCTGACATGGGCCTCCCGGGACCTGCAACAAGTGCAACACACACGCTCGTCATTGCGACAGGTTCAAGCCGCACAGTGCGCCAGAAGACCGGCGGAGATTATGGCCAAAAGTCTGGGCGCGTTTTCAGCTCCAGAGTCGCTAAATGGGATTCGAACCGACGTGTGGCTCCACCCATGGATTGCTCTCCGAACGAGAGAGAGAGAGAGAGAGAGAGAGAGAGAGAGAGAGAGAGAGAGAGAGAGAGAGAGCGACGGAAAGAGGAAGAGAGACAACAGTGGAGGGCGAGCTGCGAGCGCCCGCGGAGCGCGAGTTCGGCCAGCCGCCACGCAACCGTGCGAGCAGGTGGTCTACCCGTCGATTCGCAGGCGCTCGGGTTGCGCGGCCGTGTTGGGACGAGGACAAGGACAAGGACGAAGCCGACAAGTACTCTGAGGGCAAAGGCCAGCATAAGGGTTATCTCGTCAACCCTGATCACGGGCAGCAGCGGTTCAGCACCTCTATATGCCGTGGATAGCCCGGAGAGCGGTACCCGGACCATGGCCCAGTGGGCCAGAAGACCGGCGCAGGCGGCCAAAACTCGTGACGCGTTTTGAACTCCAGAGTCGCTAAATGGGACTCGAACCGAACATGTGACCCCACCAATGGATTCCTCGTTCGGAGAGCAATCCATTGGTACGGTCACACGTTCGGTTCGAGTCCCATTTAGCGATAATTCTGGAGGTCAAAACGCGTCTGCGGGATTTCGACCGCCCCCACCGGTCATCTGGCCCACAGTGCATGGGCTCAGTGGCGACTTACCCGGCGGACGCAGCGGATGGGCGTTCCGAATCGCCGCGCCCGGGTCGACGCGTGCTGCCCCGGGTCATGCAGGCCGTGGCTCACGCCGTGGCCCACGCCGTGGCCCGGGCCCACTGTGCGTGTGCGCGCCACGACCGGGGGCGGCGGCGCGGCGCCGGCGGCGGCAGCGAAGAGGCAGCGCAGCCCCAGCAGATCGGCCAGCTCGGCCCAGAGCGGCGGGCACCACGACGCCGACGCCACGCGGCCAGGACGCCCCGCCGCGCCGCCGTCGCACGCTGCGCCGCCCGCGCGCCGGAACACACAGATTAGACCGGAAGCGGAAGGGGGAGGGGGAGGGGAGACTGCCTAGAACGACCTTTATTGCACGGAGAAAAGGAGTCGGTCTTTGCGATCGGAAGCGATAGGCTGCACTCTCAGACTCCGCTACATAATATTGACATTTTGTCAGTAGCACCTCTTGTAATTTGTGCAACAGTAAAACGTACTTTTCGCTTTCGTGATATTTATTTACATACTTGTGAGTACCTATAGGTTCCATTGTTTCCAACCAGCGACTCGAAAAATGCAGCGCGGCCGCGGCCCTTTTGGGTGCAGCGGTGCGGCTGCATTCCGCCCTTTGGGCCCTGTGACTGCCGTTGCCTGCCCTACCACATCCAGACGCTGGGTTCGGCCTTGGCTTCCTCCTACAGACGTACGGACCGGAGGGCGGAGGGCGCCGCCGGGGCCTGCCACCATGCCGTTCTGGCGAGCGATGCCACCGCCCACACTCGTCGCTCTGTCTCTCTCGCAGCCCTAACGGCACGCTCCATGAGTGCGAGAGAGAGACAGAGCGAGACGAGAAATGCGCGGCCAGCGCAGTGGAATCGCTCGACAGAGAGGATCGTTGTTGAGTCGCGCCCCCTGTCTCTTTCTTTTGCAGCACGACGCACGAGCCCCGTCGAGGACGGACGACGACGACCCGCCCGACGTCGCGTTCACGCGCGATCCAGTAATGCGCACCGACGGCGTGCTCCAGTCACGCCCCGCAGCCACGTCAAAGGAGCGTGCGTGTGTGTGTGAGAGAGAGAGAGAGAGAGAGAGAGAGAGAGAGAGAGAGAGAGAGAGAGAGAGAGAGAGAGAGAGAGAGAGAGAGAGAGAGAGCGCGCGAGCGAGAGAGAGAGAGAGGAGAGAGAGCGTGCGCGCGTGCAAGAGGGCGCCCTTTCTTGAGGACGCGCGCAGTGCGGCGTGGATAGCACGAGCATTACTACAAGGCGCGGTGGGCGGGAACAGCGTCCCGTGTCAAAGAAGGCGGGCGTCGCTCCAATAACAGGATTATGCGCTGCATGTCAGCCAGAAGATCGGTGGAAGAGGTCACAGGCCCCGACGCGTTTTCAGCTCCTGAGTCGCTACGCTACAAATCTAAAAGTGTTGCACGCACGCTCTAGCTGGCTCTAGATAGCTTCGTTGTCTTGTTTAGCGGCTCTAGACGCGGTTTCAATCAAAACGTGTCTAGAGGTTTGGCCGCCTGCGCCGGTCTATCCTGTGCGCGCCTCCGCGAGCGCCCCCGCTCTCATCGATAGTCGAGGGCTAAATTCAATTCAGCGCCCGATCTCAATTTGAGTCATCTACCGTCCCGTCCGGCGGGCCCAGCCGCCACGGCGCTGGAGTCATTATTTCGTCCAATCGAAGTTGACGCATTCTTTTCGGGCAGGCCAGCAGCACCGCCTCAGATTCATATTCAATGTATTCAAACTCTTAGCGCGTCGCGTCATCAGCAGGGGCAGCACGCCCTGTGGCTGGCTGCCTGGCTGGCTTCCTGCCTGGCTGCCTGCCCGGCTGCCGACGCGACGCAAATCAAACTTGGATGTGTGCTTTGATGTGCGCGGGCAAGGAATGGACAGCAAGGGCGACTTTTATCACTTTTATTGAGAAGTGCATCGGCGCGGCCCGTCGCTTGCTGGCTTCTATGGCTGTGGAGGGCGCGACGCGGCCCGCCCGCCAGCGTGGCGCGACGCAAATTGACTCAGGGCCGCGGCCGGACGCGCAGGGAGTACCGGGGGGGGGGGGCGTCCCAAAGGACCAAACACCGGGCGACGCCGTGCGGGCGGAGCGGGCGGGGCCCTTTACCGGCATGTAATTCTACTTGTAGTTGCTGATGTGGCCCCCGAGCGGCCAGACAAACTCCAAGTCTGCGGATGCGGACCCCGGCCCCGCAAACACGCGTCGGCCACGTCAGACGCGCCAGCGCGTGCACAGTGGGCCAGAAGACCGGCGCAGGCAGGCGGCCAAAACTCTAAAACTCCAGACGCGTTTGAAGGTCCACACGGAGAGATCCTGTTTCACATCAGCTACGAAAACTTTGGTCTCCGGGATCAAAATGCGTCTCATCCGTCCAACCTTAACACAGGCACCAAAGTTTTCGTTCCTGATGTGACACAAAATCAAGCGCGCTCACACACACACACACACAAACACACACACACACACACAAGCCTGGCCGAGGGCAGCGCTCCCGGTGGGCTGACGACGTCAGGACGCGGTCGAGGGCCGTTGTCTAACTAGCGCGAGGGCGGGCGGGCGAGGGCGGGCGAGGGCGGGCGCCGCCCTACGTCAGTTTGGATTAGATTATGCCACAGTGTCGAAAAGGAATCCGCCCACACCCCCGGCATACTTTCTGAGTGGTTCCTCTTTAGCCTTCCCCCGTCCCTGTGGGTGGAGGGGCAAAGAGGGGTTGGAAGGGAGGGGGGGGGGGGAGGGACTTCCCCATCCTCACCGATCTCACCGACGACGCGGGCTGGTTAACCCGCAATACAAACTCTTCTGAAACAGCCCCCGGAGAAACGACTACGCACAGTGGGGAAGACGACCGGCGCAGAGGCGGCCAACACTGGCTCGTTTTGATCTAGCTCCAGAGTCACTGAATGGGACTCGAACCGGACGAGCGACACCACCAACGGATTGCTCTCCGAACGAGGTATCCCTTGGTGGGTTCACACCTTCGGTTCACGTTCGAGTCCTGTTTAGCGACTCTGGAGCCCAAAACGCGTCTAGGGTTTCGCCCGCCTGCGCCGGTCATCTGGCCCACTGTGCTGCGCCGCTGCGCTGCCCCCGCCGTGCTCACCTGCTTGAGGGAGGAGCTGCGGGGAGTCCCCGCCCAGCACCAAGCGCCGCTGGTCCGGCGTCATGTTCTCCATGGACTCGAGGTTCTCCTGTAGGTTGTTGAAGAAGCTGCTGAGGTCGCTGAGCACGCCTGCGGAAACACCAATGGGGCAGTCAGATAGGCAGTCACACAGTGGGCCAGAAGATCGGGAGCGGCGGTCGAAATCCCGAGTTTTTGAGCCTTAGAGTAGCTAAATGGGGCTCTAACCGGACGTGTGACCCCACCAATGGATCGCTCTCCGAACGAGAAATTCATTCGTGGGGTTGAGGTCACACGGTCTAACCCCAGACGGCGCGCGGCATCGCACCACAGTGCACGCGCGTCGTCACTCGCCAACATAACGAGAAAGAAGACAAGTGTAAAAGGCAAGCTCCCCTTGGCGCCGCCCTCGCCCAGCTCTCTGGCCCACTGCGACAATAAATATCCAATGTCTCTCCTTTTGACTGCCGGCCTGTATGGACGCATGTTCCTAACGTCCTCTCCCCTCTCCCCTCCTCCGCGTCTCTCACCCCCGGACTGTGGGAGACCGGCGGGCCTGCTGCTATCCATCCCCGTCATGAAGACCATTCCATATTCATGGAAGGCGGCCGCCAGCGCACAGTGGGCCAGGGGCCAGACGACCGGTAGAAGCGGCCTAAACCCTAACGGCGTTTCGAGCTTCAGGGTCGCTAAGTGGGACTTGAACCGAACGTGTGACCCCCACCATTGGATTGCTCCCCGAACGAGGAATCCAATGGTGGGGGTCACACGTTCGGTTTCCGTTCGGGTCCTACTTAGCGACTCTAGAGCCAGGCTCTAGAGTCTAAGCTCAAAACGCGTCTCGAGTTTTGGCCGCCTGCGCCGCCGGTCTCCTGGCCCACTGTGCAGGGCGCCGCCGCCCTTGCCGCCCTCCGCCGCCGCCACAAAGCCTCAACACCTTGCCGCCTTGTTGCGCGCTCTTACATACCGAGTCATCGGCGGCCCTCTGTCTCGGCCGTCCCTCGCCTCGGCCAACAATACTCCCTGGCGGGGGGGGGGGGGGGGGTCATCCGTTCGATTCGAGTCCTATTCATCGACTCTGGAGCTCTAAACGGGTCCGGGATTTTGGCCGCCTCAACGGTTTTCTGACCCACTGTGCGAAGACGTGCTTGTCCTGTCACCCGAAGCCTTGGCCCGAGTTCTCGCGCCTTGGCGCCTTGCACGGCGAGCGGCGTTTAGGGTATTTGGTCGTCGCTCTCCACTTCAACCCCCCCTCCTCCCTCCCTCCCTCCCTCCCTCCCTCCCTCCCCCCCTCCCTCCCTCCCTCCCCTCCCTCCCTCCCTCCCTCCCTCCCTCCCTCCCTCCCTCCCTCCCTCCCTCCAAGCGTGCATTCAAAAGGAACCCGCGAGTCACCTTACAACCCATCGCCGCCCTGCCGCCCTGTTCTAGTCAGCCCCAGCCGTCGTCCTATGCCGGGCGATTCCGAAAAATCGTTCCATCGTTATGTCTCTTTCGCACTGTAAGTGGCGCACAGTGGGCCAGAAGACCGTGGCGCAGGTGGCGAAAACTCTAGACGCGTTTTCAGCTCAAGATAGTCGTTATGCAGGACTCGAACCGAACGTGTGAGCCGCCACACTTCCTCGTTCGGAGGGCAATCCATTGGTTGCGTCACGCGTTCGATTCGAGTCCCACTTAGCGACTCTGCAGCTTCAAAACGCGTCCAGGATTTTGACCGCCTCCACCGGTCTTCTGGCCCACTGTAGGGCGTCTTCGTGGGGTGCGAGGGAGACAGAGCGACGACGAAGTGTGGTCATTCGGAATCGCTCGGCTGAGCAGCTCTTCAATGTCAGGCGCGCGGAAATGAAACGGATCGTCGGCGAGCTCTAATCGCACGCACGCCGGGCTGGCGCACGCGTCGGGGGCGTCGGGGGCGTCAGGGGCGTCGGGGGCGTCGGGGGCGTCGGGGGTGGCGGGGGCGTCGGGGGCGTCGGGGGCGTCGGGGGCGTCGGGGGTGGCGGGGGTGTCGGGAGCGTCGGGGGCGTGCGGGGATGGGGGGGATGGTGGAGCGGCGGGGTGGCGGGAAGTGGCGCCTTTTTCTGGCACCGCCGCGTCCATTACATTAATTCGCGCCGTCTAATTGAGAGAGGTCCAGCGAGGCTGAGGCGAGGAAGCGAGCAAGCGAGACGCAGTGGGCGCAGGCGGCTAAAAGTCTGGACGCGTTTTTTGATGAGCTCCAGATTCGCTCAAAGGGACTCGAACCGAACGCGAGGGGTGAATCACACGCTAAAACTTTTTCTAAACTTCGAAGGAATGCCGCCGAAAATACGGCGCGAATCGCGACAGCCGAAGCAACGGCGGGGCAGCATTGGAGTGCAGGTCACGGGCGACATAACCTATCCATATGTTCTACATCCGCTTTCATTCGGGTCATCCTTGAACAATCTGCACAACTGACCACAACATCAAATTCTACGGGAAATTTTACGTTGCCTTGCTAGAATATGCCATCCATGCACGAAAAAATCCCCATTAAATTTTATTTGGCGGATAAACGTTCTGTTCGAGTCCCATTTTACCGACTCCGGAGCTCAAAACGCTTCGCGTTATAGCCGCCTGCGCTGGTCTTCTCTGGCCCATTGTGCGAGATCGCTGAGCCGCAGGCCGAATAGCTTCGCGCGCCAAGAGAGAGAGACAGAGGTATGCACTGTAAGTCCAAGTGTGCTGGGTACGCACCCACGCTCCCCAGGGCCGTGAAGATTGCGGGGGAGGGCGCGGTGGTGCGCGTCGTCCAGGACGAGTCCGTGGAGGCCGAGTCTGTGGAGTCCCCATCCGGTGCGTGGCCATGCCGCTTACCCAGGCCGCCGACGGCGTCCAGCAACTGTTGCTCCTGGGCCTGGGTGTGCGGCCACGGCGGCGGCACGGGCAGCCCCGCCCCCGCGCCCGCCCCCGCGCCCGCCCCCACCAGACTGCTCCAGCCGCCTCGGCGGCCTCGGCTGCCGTCAGCGTCCACCGCCTCCCAGGCGTCGTCGCCGAGGCCCAGCAGACGGGCGGCGCCGCTGCGGCGACCTGCGGACAGAACAAGATTGTCAGCAGGACGTACACTGCAAGAAAAAACCACAACGAAAGTACACAAATTACTGGCAAATTTTTAATCGGGAATTTATTGTACTTTCAAAGTACAACAATTGTTGTACAATTGTTGTACAAAGTACAATGGAACCGGCATGACGAGTGCTGTGCAGTCCAGGCCTCGTTGTGGTTCGTAAAATTCTCGTTGTACTTTCTACAATCCCTGTGTCGCATTATGGAGCTCGACACGCGTCCAGAATTTTGGCCGCCTCAACGGTCTTCTGACCCACTGTGTCTCCCTCACTTTCTTTTATGTACGTCGAGTGTCGCTGCTTCGCAGAAACTGAACGCAACGCGGGATCAGCCGGGGATGCTGGATGTGTGCCTTAGCGCGCCGTGGCCCGCGGCTTGCCCGCGTGGCGGTGCGGCGCCGCCCTGTAAACCCCCGCGGCGGTCCCTGGACACGCGCGCCGAGGCGACGGCGACGTCGTCGGGGCGGCAGCATGGCGGCACTGGCGCACAGTGGGCCAGACGACGGCGCAGGTGGCCAAACTGTGGACGCGTCTTGACCTCCAGAGTCCCTAGATGGGACTGGAACCGATCGTGTGACCCTACTATTGGTTCCTCGTTCGGAGAGCAATCGATTGGTGGGGTCACACACGTTCGATTCGAGTCCCGTTTCGTGACTCTGGGGCTCGAAACGCGTCTAGAATTTTGGCCACCTCAACGGTCTTCTGACCCACTGTGGCTCCTTCCCTTTCTTTTTTTTACGTCGAGTGTCGCCGCTTCGCAGAAACTGAACGCAACGGGGGATCATCCCGTTCGGTTCGAGTCTCATTTAGCGACTCTGAAAGAGCAAACGCGTACAGTGTGTGTGTGTGTGTGTTTTTTTGTTTGTTTGTTTGTTTGTTTGTTTGTTTGTTTGTTTGTTTGTTTGTTTGTTTGTTTTTTTGATTGATTGTTTGATTGATTGATTGATTGATTGAAAGGGGAATTCCCCCTCCCCCCTTTTGCCCCTAGATAGCTACCTGAAAGGTAGGCAAATATCCACACGTTGTGTACGTTGGCAAAAGGTAATACCCTGCCCCTCCCTCAAAGGCCGGCTCTGCATCCGCCACTGTGTCACTGTGGGGCTGTAGCTGCGGTCGCGGCTGCTGACGCACAGTGGGTCAGAAGACCGTTGAGGCGGCCAAGACTCTAGACGCGTTTTGAGGCTCCAGGGTCGCTGAATGGAACGCGAATCGAACGAGTGACCCCACCAATGGATTGCTCTCCGAACGAGGAATCCATTGGTGGGGGTCACACGTTCGATTCGAGTCCCATTTAGCGACGCTCTGGAGCTCAAAACGTGTCCGGGATTTCGGCCACTTCGACGTTCTTCTGGCCCACTGTGTGACGCTTGGCTTGGCAGCGGGCCTAACTGGAGCCGACACGCTGACAGGTGGCTCGGCCAAACGGCATTACGGAAGAGAGGCCCTGCGGCGCATCATACATAACCAAACAAGTTATGCACAAAATGTGGCCGGAGAAATAAAGGAGGATTAGGAGGCAAAGTTTTTGGGGGGAGCGCCGCGGGCGGCCACCCGCAGCTCCACGGCCCACAGTGGGATAGAAGACCGGTGGAGGCGGTCATAATCCCGGACGCGTTTTGAGCTCCAAAGTCGCTAAATGGGACTCGAACCGAACGCGTGGCCCCACCCATGGAATGCCCTCCGAACGAGGAATCCATTGGTGTGGTCACACGACGTTCGGTTCGAGTCCTGCTAAGCGACTCTGGAGCTCAAAACGCGTCGCGAGTTTTGGCCGCCTGCGCCGCTCGTCTGGCCCACTGTGCGGCTGCCTCGCCCGCACGCACCAGAACTCACACAAAGGGCGCCCTGCGGACAAAAAGCGGTGCGCAGTGAACCCGGCCAAGTGATCAGCGGCATCAGCCGTATCCGTATCAGCGATCAACGGGCAGGCAGGCAGGCAGGCAGGCAGGCAGAGCAGCCATCACTCTGCCCGCCGATTGTTGCCTTTGTCCCCGAGGGGCGCTCCCCGCCGCCCACCCCTTAGGCCCAACGACCGCCCACCCCGCCCGCACGCCACGCACGGCCCGCAGATTAGAATATATTGTTTCCAAACGCGGCTCCGATTAACCTTCCGGCATTCATTACCTCCTCGCCGATTTTGTACTACCTCCACCGGTCTTGTGGCCCACTGTGCGCAGCACTGCGGCGGCGGGCCGGGCGGGGTGAGCCGCGGCGAGCCAGGAGGCGCCTCATCGCCTGAAGGGCGTGCGGGGTGCGCGGTGCCACAAGTGCTTTCTTCCCCGCCCTCCCACAGTGGGCCAGAGGACCGTTGAGGCGGACAAAATACCGCGACACGCTTTGAGCTTCAGAGTCGCTAAATAGGACTAGAACCAAAGGTATGACCCCACTAATGGATTCCTCGTTCGGAGAGCAATCCATTGGTGGGGTCACACGTTCGATTCGAGTCCCATTTCGCGACTCTGGAGCTCGAAACGTGTCTAGAAGTTTGGCCGCCTCAACGGTCTTCTGACCCACTGTGGCTCCCTCCCTCCCTTTCTTTTTGTACGTCGAGTGTCGCTGCTTCGCAGAAACTAACCGCAAGGGGGATCAGCCGCGCCGTTCAAAGTGTTCCCAGAAAGCGACATAATCGCGCGTAGCGTGGCGCCCCATCGATACCGGGAAAACCACTCCACAGTGGATCAGAGGACCGTTGAGGCGGCCAAAATTCTAAACGCGTTTTGAGCTCCAGAGTCGCGAAATGGGACTCGAACCGAACGTGTGACCCCACCAATGGATTCATCGCTTGGAGAGCAATCCATTGGTGGGGTCACACGTTCGATTCGAGTCCCATTTAGCGACGCTCTGGAGCTCAAAACGTGTCCGGGCCTTTGGCCGCCTCAACGGTGTTTTGACCCACTATGCCTCCCTCCCTTTCTTTTTTCTACACTGGGTCTCGTCGCTTCGCGGACACTGAACGCAATGTGGTTTCAGCCGCGACGTTCAAAGTGTTCCCAGAAAGCGACATAATCGCGCGTGGCGTGGCGTGGCGCTGCCCCCACATCGACACCGGGAGAACCACTCGATGAGGCTCAAACGGAGGGGTGTGCGCTTGCTCCGGGCTCATGAAGACCGGGTGGCACATGGGGCATTTGAAACCTCTTTATGCGGGTCAACACAACGCAACTCAAACCCCCGTCCGCGCCACACTGGGCGGATGCGGTGGTGAAAATCCCGGACGGGAATTGAGCTCCAGAGTCGCTTAATGGGACTCCTACCGGACGTGTGGCCCCATGAATGGATTGCTCGCTCTCAGAACGAGAAATCCATTTGTGGGGTGCGAGTCCTGCCTGTGGACCTTGAAACGCGTGCAGAGTTTTGCCCGCCGGCGCCGGTCTTCTGCTGGCCCACTGTGCGCCCGCCGCCGGCGCCCGCTCACCCTACCCTACTCTCGGACTGTGATCCGAGACCGGCAGCGCCCACCAAGCGCGGGATAGGCAACCCAATGTACAGCTGTTCTCCTCAAGGAGGGCGACCACGATACCGCAGTGGGCCAGAAGGGGGCGGACATTACCCCGGACAGGTTTTGAGCTCCAGAGTCGCTAAATGGTACTCGAACCGAACGTGTGACCCCACCAATGGATATCTCTCCAAACGAGCAATCCATTTTGGTGGGGTCACACAGGGTCACACGTTCGGTTTCAGTCTTGTTCAGCGACTCCGGAGCTGAAAACGCGTCTGGAGTTTCGGCCGCCTGCCCCGGGCCCCGCGGTCTTTTGGCCCACTATGCATACAGCCCCTCGCGTGTCCGCGTAACACGGGAATTCCCGCTGGGCCGTGTGGGCTGCGTGCGTAGGTGTAGGGTGATTATTCACGTGCTGCGAGTTTCCTTTGACGCCTTCCTTCATGAGCCGATCGGATTATCGCCCCCGGGACGCTCCGACCCCCGAACCTCGCCGCGGATGCGCGGGGCGACACACGGTGGGCCAGAATACCGGTGCACTGAAAAAAAAATGAGGTCTTTATCTGAGAACATATTTGCATCACTGCTGGATTGCTCTCGGGTTATCTGAGAGCATTCCATCATAGTGATGCAAATGTTCTCAGATTACGAACTCATTCTTTTCAGTGTGCAGGCGACCACTACGCGCTAGACGCGTTTTGAGCTCCGGAGTCGCTAAACAGGACTTGAGCCGAACGTGCGACTCCACCAATGGATTCCTCGTTCGAGGAGCTATCCATAGGTGGGGTCACACATTCCCTTCGAGTCCTATTCAGCGACTCTGGAGCTCAAAACCCGTCCGGGATTTTGACCGCCTCTACCGGTCTTGTGGCGCACTGTGCGACCCGGAGACCTCGAACAGTGGCTCCGCGGGTGCGCGATGCGCGGGACGGCCATCGGCGGCACGGGCACTCCGCTACAGGACCGACCGAACACGAGCGCGCGAGGCGCCGAGGCCGCGGGGCTGCACTTGAACGAGGTCGGTCTCGCCCCGATATGTCGCTCGTCAACGCCCGCATGACGAGTATGACCATGGTATGACGGAGTCCAACCCGCCGCCGGTAGGCTGATGCCGAGAGTCGTTTTCGTCGTTCTGTCTGTGTGTATCTGTCTGTCTGTCTCTGTCTCTGTCTCTCTCTCTCTCTCTCTCTCTCTCTCTCTCTCTCTCTCTCTCTCTCTCTCTCTCTCTCTCACTCGGAATCAGTCTGCTGGGGTAGCAGGTCAGAGGTAGGCAACCCGCGTCTCGCTCACGTGGGGCCCTGCGGCCCCTGCCTAGGCCCCTGCCTTGGCCCCCGCTGTGCGTCCCGTCGCACGCAGGCAAGGCAGCCACTCCGCCGCTGCTGCTGGACTTCTGAACGCTCTGGCCTCTCAACTCGGGCAAGGGCAAACTTGCACAAGTAGTTGCATAGCGGGCCCCAATATACCTCTCCGCGACCTCTCACACGCCGTCACGCGCTGCCACTGTTATTCAACGAATGTGACGTCATATTCGTTCGAATGTGAGTTTTGTCACGTTCGTTTGAATGTTGACCCACGTTCAAGCGAATGTGACACCCTAACTCAACGGCCGTGTCACATTCAAACGAACGTGACAAAATCCATACTCTAACGAACATTCGTTGAAAAACAGTGTGTCGTTACATACGCCGTCTTATGCCTTACCTTCCTTTCCCGTCACGCTGTCGTGTCCACTGCCCTCTTTCTCAAACCGTCACGCTGTCGTCACGCTCACCCCATCACATTGTCGTTACATAGGTCACGCTGCCGGTACATAGGTCACGCTGTCGTCACGTCGCCCCGCGTCGCCGCCCCTTCTCGTCTTCGTCGTCGTTCCCACCGGGCGTCCCGGGCGGCACAATGATTAAACGGGCAAATAATTATTTGCCGGAGCCAACGGAAAGTGCGGACGTGACGGCGTGCGCGCGCTCTGTCACGCGCCCGTCACGCCGCGACCCCACCCCCCTCCCGTCACGCCGCGTCAAGCGGATTAGAACACTGCGTCCGCGATCAAACGCGTTGGATCTGTCAGGATTGTGAATGAGTCGAGCTAATTATGAGGTATTTAGCGGTAAACTGCTTTCAATCGTCTGCTTTCGGGGGGAAAAAAAGAGTTTTTCGACGTTGACGGGGACGGCATTTTACTTCAGTCCCGATGTGACAAACTTGCCTTTGTTTGTTACTCGTTGAATGGACTAGGTGGCCAGAACTCCGGTCGCGTTTTGAGCGCCAGAGTCGCTAAGTGGGATCCTTGAAATGAACGCGTGACCCCACCGACGGGTTCCTCGTTGACTGACCTGTGGGGTGCGTCCAGGCGTCGGCGGCCGTGGCGGCGACGCAAAGCGCCAGGGTCCACAGGACGGCTACCGGGACACCGCTGTGCACGAAGAGGGCCATGTCCGCGTGCAGCCAAGCCGTGCCAGCCTTGCCCGGTCCGGAGTCGGCGGCGGGGCGAGCGAGTCTGCGTCGGCCGCGTCGCAGGGAAAGAGCGCCGCTGCGCTTCGGGCTGCCTACCCACCGGCCCGGCCGCGCAGCGCCCCGCCCCGCCCCGCCTCGCCCCGCCCCGCCTCGCCCCGCCCCGCCCCGCCCGGCGCGCCCTCGCTCCGCCCCCGCCCCCGCCCAGGGGCGGATCCAGAGCCGACCTACAGTGGGAAGGGTAAAGTGTGTGGCTACTTGCGTAGGTAAAGGTGAAGAAGACGGTTTTTGCCTGCTTGCACCGGAAACCATTCTTTTGCATTGCGTGTTGAGACAGTGCGAAAATGCATACGAAGACGAGTACCTTCTAATACTCGCGTCACTCTGTGCAGTCCTCCCTCTTCGCTCTTAGCGAGCCACAGCTCATGCTATTACAAAATCACCATGCTTAACTCATTAAACGTGCGTTAAAAATGAGTCATCGAAGCATATTGTACGATCTGACCGCGGTCAGGAGAAAACGGCTTTCGAATTTACCGCCCTTTATGGCACAAGGTGGCAACGCAAGTATCTAATTCGTAGTGGACCCCTGGTGAGGATGGCAAATCCAGCAGTACGTACACCCTGTTACACCGGAAGCCTCAACGGCCGCCTTGCCGCTGGCCGTTTTCAAATTTCCAAACCGTCTCTGCGTGGCGCTGCCTGTTTGCTCATTGCTCATCATGCTCAGTAAATTTTCGCTCCATAGGCAAACCGTGACAATAAGGCCTGTATACGTTCATGCGTTCAACATTACTCTACATCAAGAAGATGTAAATAATCGCCTGCTATCACCACAAGGATTGCTTGACGATCAGGTAAGAACCCTCTACTGGGTTTTGAATTAAGCTTGGTTTGCTTAGTTAATAATAATGAACCGAATATTTCTTCTTTGAACCCGTCTAAACACTTCATTACTTACAGATAATCAACTTTTATTTCTCTTTGCTGGCTAATGAAAGTTTGAAAATCCCACTCGCTTCATCCCCTTTTGTTCTCAATTCTCATTTTTATTCTCAATACACAAGTAGGGGGTATGAAGCTGTGTCTAGGTGGACTAAAAAGGTAATTCTGTAACAGGAGTTATATGGTTAACTACTCGTAATCTGTGTTAAGGCTCTTAACCTGTGCTGTGGGTAACGAAGTTTGTTGAGTGACTAATCGTACTGTTGTAGCCATCTAACTCACATATTTTTTTCACATCTTATGTATCAGTGTTTGTCATCTCGATGTTGGGGATTATGCATGAGAATTGTAGTTTGTCTTTTCTGTTGGAAATGAGCATAATGTCTGTCATTATTCATCATTTCACCGCATTTGATCATGGGTTAGCTAATGTCTGTCATTATTCATCATTTCACCTCATTTGATCATGGGTTAGTAGCTTCTCAATAGAACAATTACAAAATTAAACAGTGTGTTTCTAACATATTTTTAATTATTTCCCCCAGGTAAAGCTATTTTCCTGTGATCTTGTTTTGATTCCAATTCACTTGAAGGATGCAGGACATTGGTGCCTTGCATCAATTCATCCTAAAGAGCGAATAATTTATTTTTATGATAGTTTGCAAACATCACAAGAAGCAGCTGAAAAATGTTTTCAGGTATAATGATTGAATTAATTTAATTTTTTAGGTAAGAGTGTACTTTATGATCTGAGCACTTATCTCTTCTGCCCTTGCAGAACTTATTGAACTACCTTGAAGCTGAATCAAAGACTAAATATGATGGGAGAGTGTTTAAAAAATCTGATTGGCAAAAAGAATTTCGTGAGGTATACATTGCATTTGTCTAAGAAATATGATAATGTTGTTGTTTTTTTTTGTTTTAAATCCTTCAATTGGGACATATTTGTTGTAGGATATACCATTGCAACAAAATGGAATGGACTGTGGGGTTTTCACGTGCCAGTATGCTAAAATACTGGCAGGCAGCAGCTCTGCAAGACCTGACTTTCATTTCAAAGCTGAGGAAATAATAAACATCAGAAAGGAGATGGCCATAGAAATAAGAGACCTGAAAATCATATCGTTCGGAAAACCCTCACATCATGAAGCTGCAAGTCTACCTCCATTTTTTCTTGTTACTATGAATTAAAACATAACTGTATCCATTTTATGATTTAAGGCTTTTTCACAACAGGAGCAGAAAATTGTAGAAGTAAGAGCAAGCAAGGATCTCGTCAAAGAGCAAACAATCTGTTCACTCCATGATCTAGAGGTGAGGACAATATATTTTATTAGAACTTTTTCAAATTTTAATTGCCTTATCATATATTATGTGTTCATCACACTCGTACAGGTTGATGTACCTATCAAACAGCCGCAGGAAGAACTTCCAATAACTTTAAAAGTGGAACCAAAACGGCAGGTACACGTCTCTTACAAATGTGTAATGTATTCATTTAACAACACAATTAGAAAATAAATATTTATTTTTTTGGTTTCAGCCTAAAATTCAACCAGAGGGCATCGGTTTCAACAAGGCTTTCCAAAGATCTTCTCATGTAATGGTAAATTTATATTTTGTTCATCATAAGTTTTTAAAAATATTCAAAGTTTATATGTTGCTAAGAATTTATTATTTTATTGTGTTCTGAAGAAACCAAAAGATGTGGTCAAACCTCATCTAATTGTTGAGCAGGTTGAAGAATCAGAATTAAGTGATGATTTTGAAAAGCCATCTGCTTCTCACAAAAAGAGAAGAAGCCAAGAAGCTGATGATGATGACGATGATGAAGTGAAAAGACCAGACTGGGACATTAGGGGAGTGAACAAAGAAATGTGTGTTATCTTGAAGGTAATTTTTTTTAAACTCACAAATTTTACTGTTTTCCAGGTAATCAAAGTTAAATTATAATTTGTGTGATCCAATCATTTCAGGAAACTCTTCCTCTTGACTTTGACCACAACATTGTTGCTGTTCAACCTCACTCTGAACATACAAACATGGAGGAAGAAGAAGAAGACATTGATGATGATGAGCTTCAACCAATTTATAGGAAAAGGAAAACTCTTCCTAATTTCTCAGCAGTTCTTCGGCTTAACTTGAGAACCAAAGAGGAAGCTAGGGATTGGTTGGAGCACTATCAAGCAGCTTCTTTTTCAGACTGGCGAGTAGAACAAACTTTCAAGGAAAACACTCCCCAAATTGTTTACAAGGTAATAACTAAATGTTGAATTTTATTTAAGCTATGTTACAAGGACTAAATGAATTAATTAACACCTTTATATTTTTACTTCTGTTTTAAAAACAAAGATACGGCTGAGATGCCATCATGATACAAGAGCATCAAACCCAACATCTAAAACCAAGCATCCTCATCAAAAGCACACAAGTTGCCGGGCCAGAATGATAATTACTGTGAAAAACTTTAAAATGAAACGGTATGATAACTGATGATAAATATGTAAGCTAGTAAAAAAACATCTACTGAAAATATTTTGATTTTGATTTCAGGAGTACAGATAAACTTTTAGACAAGTACCCGTGTGAGATCAGAATCAGACATTGGCATAACCATAGATTGAAGGCGGTTAAATCATTGAAACATAGAAGACCTACAAAAGATGTTGCCAAAATTTTCCATGAAATGTTTGAAAGGGGTTATTCACCATCCTCTGCTCTCCTGACTCACAAGTTTGATTTGAAAGTTAAGCATGGTGAAAATTTCTACCAAGCAGAAGCTGATGGAGCACAGTGCCCATCAATAAAGTGGTGCTATTATCAGTACTATAAGATTTTCAAAAAGGTGTATGGTGAAAATTATGGTCCAGAAATGATTGCTAAGCTCAAGTCAATGATTGATGATTATAATAACAGCTGTGGGAGGGAATGTGCAAAAATGTTTCAGGAAGAAAATGATTTGCTCATTGTTGTTTGCTCTCCTTTGATGCAGAGAGTCCATGAGTTCTTACGAGCGTCAGGTGAAATAGTTTTTATGGATTTCTCTGGTGGCATGGATCGCTATAATAGTCGTGTTGGATGCCTTGGCACACCTAGTGTAGCAGGAGGTCTGCCACTTGGTCTCATAATATCCACCTCTGAAACGGAAACAATGGTCACGAAAGGTCTTCAGATGCTTCATGATATCTATCCAGAAGGTAAAGCCTTCTATGAAGCAGACAAGCAAGGCCCAAAAATATTCATGACAGATGACTCTACAGCAGAGAGAAATAGTTTGAAAAATATCTATCCCCTAGCAACCTTGCTCCTCTGTATATTCCATGTTCTGCAGGCTTTCCTCAGATATGTGACTGACTCAGAGCATCAGGTGAAAAAACAGGACAGATGTTTGGCCGTTGATTTGATGAAAAGCCTTATATATGCTTCAACAGAAGAGGAATTGCAGGAAAAGATTAACATAATGATGGAAAGTGATGTGGTGAAAAATAATAAAATTGTCACTAAGCATGTAAATGAGGATATAATTCCCAGAGCCAAGGAGTGGGCACTCTGTTATAGACAGGGTTTGATGACACGAGGAAACAACACTAACAATTATATGGAGTGTATGCTTTTGCAACTAAAAGATATTGTCTTTCAACGAGTTAAGGCATTTAACTGTGTCCAATTATTTGACTTTTTGACCACTCGCCTTGATGGCTACCTTGAATCAAGGATTGCTTGTGTCTTGAATGAAAGAAACCCTAACATTTCTGTCAAGTATCGACCAGTAGCTGATGAGAAGCTGCAGAGCCTTGTTCCGTCGCAAGTTTCTGAGACCATTTTCAGAGTTCAAAATAAGAAGACTGGAGGTGACTATGTTGTGGACATGGAACTGTCAATGTGCAGCTGCTTCAAGGGAAATACTGGTGCTCAGTGTAAACATCAGTATGTGGTTGCCAAAAAGTTCAACATACCCACACAGCAATTTTATGAATTCTTGGATATGCACCAAAAGTTGTCTCTGCATAGAATCATGACTGGCAGTACAGTAGTTCCAAGTGGTTGGTACGCTGATCTTCAAGATCTGAATGAATACCCTGGTCTAGAAACAGAAGATGAAACCCAGCAAATTTCCAAAGACATCCAATCTTTAGCAGATAATCCTGGTGAGATATAATTTTAGTTTGTTATTATATTAGAAAAATTTAAATCAATCACACAAAATTGAAAAGTCCTCGAATTTGAAGTCTTTACTTTGCTTCCCACATGGCAATGCTCTGCTTAATACGTTACAATTCTTTGCAGGCCTTGAAAATAATACATCAAGCACTTCAGTTACAAGTAATGAAAGGCAAATAGCCATAAATAAGTGCAAGGAGCGCCTTGAAAATGTATTTGATAGGTTCATGAAGGCTCTTGATCATAAGCCTGATGAGAGTTTGAGGCCCCTCCAACAATTTTGCTCCTCAGTAGAGACTCAAAAAACAGACAGTGCCTTATTCTCATCTCTGTTCCAATTGAAAAATGTGAGGAGAAAAGGAAAGAATATGACAGTTAGTTCAGAGTCCATTCGTCGCCGGAAAGTTCACCTTGGGGGTCGTAAATGTCAACAAACTGGACGTCCCCCCAAAGCAGCATTTGTACCGGAACATGCTTATACGCAAACAAAGGGGGTTCAGGCTGGTCCATTGGACCCTGCCCCCAACAAACGTAAAGCCAAAGCGCCCCACTCCTTTGCTCAGAGAGTGGATGCTATGCGATCTGAACCACGACCAAAGAAACCTAAGAAGTAACATGCTGTGAACCAGATTTTATATTTTTAAAATTACTTGTTTGTTTATGTGATACTTTATTTTTAAAATTGTACTAATGTGCTCATGACTCCTAGTCCAAGACTTATGTATGTTACTACTTGTATATATATGACTATGATTTTGCAAGTGGTTAATGTGATGTTTTAATAGTGACACAATTTTTAAAGCTACAGTATATGCAATTTGTTTATTTTGTGAACTAATCTTAGAATTTTACATTACACCTTGTGATATAATTTATGAGAACTCAAAAAAAAAAAAAAAAAGCATTATATTTCCATTTACCATACAATATTTGAAAAAAATTTAAAAACATGTAATTGCTAAAAAAAAAAAGAATAAAAAATTCTTTAACTAAAAATCATTTTGGTCCTGCTTCTGCTTCTTGCCCTGTGACAGGCTTAACACTGATTTTCTTTTCATTCTCAAGCTTTCTTTCATATCCTTGTTAGCTTTCAAAAGGTTTTGTCTTTCTGACTTGACTTGGAGAAGCTCTTCCTGGAGTGTTGCTACCTGAAGGAAAATGACTGCAAATTATATAACAAACTAGTTATTTAAATAACAAAATGTATCATATTTGTATACCTCCTCAGAGTAAGTAGATGCTTCTTTAAGTAGTTTCTCATGATCTTCAACAAGGGTTTGACATTTTGCTGAGAGGGTGACATTAGCAGATTTGACATCAGCTAGTTCTTTCCTCAGATTAGCAACCTAAAATGGGAAGATTAATTGTCAACAGAGAAAACATTTATTCTGTAATAAATCATGACACCTTGTGAAAGAAATTATACCTGCTCATTTGCAGTTGCAATGTTTCCACACTCCTTAATTATTGCACTTGTTTTAACTTGGAGTTCTTTTTCAAAGTTAATCCTTTCTTGCTCATGCTTGGTCTTTAGTTCAGTTATACAGTCTCTAAAGCTTTCACACTTTTTCACAAGGGTGATATTTTCAGCATTTGCATTGCTTAACTGTTCTTTGAGATTTGCAACCTGAAATGGGAAAATAGTAGATACTCCAAAAAATCATCACAATTAAGCTAACTAGTGAGAAACATAAAGTAATTTCCTCAAACAACATCCCTATCAAAATAACATATGCACCCAAATGTACACCCGTTCTAGACATTAAAATATTGACTGTGGCATTCAGATCTACATATATGGTCCTAAGCCCATGTCGGGTACATGATCATACTTGCCTCATCCATAGAAGCATCAGCAATTCTTTTTGCGCCTGCCTCCTCTTGCATTTTCTTGATTATGGCGTGTAATTCATCAAATTTCTAGAATGTAAAGACAAACTATCAGATCTCTGCTTTTGATTTACAGGCATTTGAAGAATAGCTTGCTGTCTAGCAATACTTACATTGTTAGTGGCTTGGCAGTTTCTGCAAAACCATTTTAGCTGGTCTGCAACAACGTAAACAACAGATCAAAAAGAGGTTATTTGCAAACCAAAAGGCGCAGCTTTACTTACTGGCGATAGAAGTTTTATTCTCTCCAATGCAAAGTCCGTGAAACCATGAGTCGCACCCATCACATTTTACCATGAAACTAAAAGGATCAAGAGCGAAATACAGAAGCATTGCTTGAGCGGCAAGGCAAACGGTGGCTAGAAGCTGGCAATGTCATTGTGCTTACCCTTTGGATGGCTTCCAGCAGTAGCAATACATTTTTGTACCCCCCATTGGGCAAAAATCTACTTATTTTTGAACAACTGGTGGAAGCGGCAACGGAATGAGGAAACGAGGGTTTGCAAATTTGAAGACGGCAAGCGGCAAGTAGCAGGTTGGGGCTTCCGGTGTAACAGGGTGTACGTACTGCTGGATTTGCCATCCTCACCAGGGGTCCACTACGAATTAGATACTTGCGGTGGGCAACCACGCGGTTTACGTGTCACGAACCACACGGTGCTATTCGTTTCAGCTAATCCCCTTTTCGGGAAAGCTTCTGGTTTTCGTCGGTAAGCTAAAGAATCAATCTTTTGGTTTTACTGGCTGAAAAGGAACGGAGGAGAATATTTCTCACGTCCAGTGGTGAACTTTTTGTTATTTTCGTCCTTAATGGTTGGTACTTTCGAATGTAAATACCGGAAGTGAAGGACACACAGTCAAACTTAACGACCGTCAGCTTCCATTTGAGACGACAAAAAAAGCGTCGAAAACGACGGTGTTTGTGATCAAACTTAATTTTCTAGTTCGTTTTGTGGCAATAAATCTGTGAAGTTTCCCATGATGCACCGCCAACGCGGCCAGAAACATGTTTTTATTTCTTCCGCACAGTTGGCAGCGCAACCGCCTTGTCACGTCGCGTAGGCCGTTTGTCGATGACAACATCCTGTTTCTCGAAGCTGCCCCAGAAAAGTGATGCCAGTGACTCTCCTTCTTGGGATGTTATTTTCTTTCGACGCGAGCCACGACTTTTAAACGGCAACTTTATGTGTAGTGACGTGAACCCTGCGTGCGACCTTCTGGGTGCTGGCCGGCGGGCTCCATCATCGACTCTGCGGACGGCGGCGCGACGCGGACAGAGAGTGTCCTAGGCAGACGGCCGAGCCAGCAGCGCTTCGCCCAACGCCGCCATTGCATGTCCGTGTTCCGTGCCAAAAGTGCTGCGTTAGGCTGAGCGCCCTGCCGTGCCCGGCCGCGCCCCGCCCCAGCGCCCGGCCCCGCCGCCCCCGCCAGCGTCGGACCAGAAACACTCCGATTGATGATCGGGATCGGCAAGGAGGACAGGCAACGCACAGGCATCACCGTGAAAATACGCAACACGATGAAGAGGAGCTCGGACCGGGACACGCCGCCGCCCCGCAGCAAGCGGTCGCGGTCCAGCATCGGCCGCTATGACGACAGCTCGGACGAGAGGATGACCCCCGACAGGGACCGCGACCGGGACCGCGACCGGGTCCGCGGGGGCCCCGGGCGGCGAGGCAGCCGAGCCGGCAGCCGCGGCCGGTCCTCCAGCCCCAGGAGGTACCCGTCCGACGGCCCCCACCGCGACCGCGACGACTACCGCGGGTCCAGGGACGCCGCCGACAGGACCTACTCGTCGTACAAAGTGTTGTGTGTGAGTGCCCTGCACCCCAAGGCCAGCGACGAAGTGGTCAAGGATAGTCTGTACAGGGAGTACAAGAAGTTCGGTGACATAAGCATCAGGATATCGCGTGACTTGGATGAGCGAGTGGCTTACGTCTGTTTCAGAAGCAGTGAGGATGCAAGGGACGCTAAGCATACCAAACCCAGGATAGTTATTTACGATAAGGTGGCTGTTGTGGAAGCCGTGTATGAGACCAGCCGTTCAGGGGATGTCTATCGTCGTCCTACGAGTCGGCCCAGAAGTAGATCAGTTAGTCCAGAGTACGACAGGTATTATCAGCGGTCTCCACCACCGGACAGGCATCGGCCTGGAGATCAACGGTATGACAGATATGGTCCACCTCCTGGTATGCCTCACAGGGAATTTCGCAGGGACGGTCCACCTCCTCCCCATGACTTCATGCGCCCCCCTGTTCATCATGGACCGCCACCTCACATGCCCCCAGGTGGTCCACACCATTATGGACCGCCCCGTCACATGATGCACGGCTTCAAGCCACCGGGTGGACCTGGCGGCCCTCATTTCGACAAAATGGATCCCAAGAAGGACAAATTTCCCAACTATTTACAGCATCTCCCCCCTGAAGATGATCCCTTGGCGACCAGGACGCTTTTTGCTGGCAATCTGGAAATTAACATCTCCGATGATGAGTTAAGAAGGATATTTGGCCGGTTTGGAAATGTTGAAGACATTGATATCAAGCGCCCTCCGCCTGGTACAGGAAATGCTTATGCTTTTGTAAGGTTTCAGAATTTGGACATGGCCCACAGATCAAAAGTTGAATTATCTGGTCAATACATCGGTAAATTCCAATGTAAAATAGGCTATGGAAAAGCCACACCTACAACCAGAATTTGGGTTGGCGGTCTGGGCCCTTGGATCTCTGTCTCTCAACTTGAACGTGAGTTTGATAGGTTCGGAGCAATCAAGAAGACTGACTATGTTAAAGGTGAAAATCAGGCCTATATCCTCTATGACTCCATCGATGCTGCTCAGGCTGCTGTGAAGGAAATGAGAGGATTTCCCCTGGGCGGTCAAGATCGACGACTAAGAATTGACTTTGCAGATGTTGGTCCTAGTTTTGGATTTAAGCAGCGGCCTCCTTTCCCACCTGAAGACGCCCCAGGGGGTGGTGGAGACTTCCGTGGTAGACCGCCTGGCAGAGAAGACTTTCCCTATGATGCACCATACGAAAATTGGCAAGAGGGTGAATTTGGAAATTACAGTGGTCCGCCACGAGGGTTCAGGGGAAGAGGAGGGTGGCATGACAGAAGAGGTGGTGGTCGAGGTGGTTTTAGAGGAGGTCAGCAATCTTTCCCACCTGACGGCTATGTAAGGAATGAAGATCCTGAGTGGAACTCTAGAAGACCCCCACCAGATGCAGATTATGATGGTGCAGGTAGACGATCCAGTGTTGGTGATGGCGCAGGTGACCGCTCTCGTTCAAACTCACCTCGCAGGCACTCTGCTGGCAGCGATTCTGGATCAGAGAGGGGTCGCAATGGTCTTTTGAGCTCTGCCCATACTCTTCCTGAACTTGCGCGGAAGTGTTCAACCTTGTGGCAGGGTGCCCTTATTCTTAAGAACTCTTTGTTTCCAGCTAAATTTCACCTCACAGATGGAGATTGTGACATAATCGAAGGCTTGATGAAAGATGAGGATGGCAAACACATGCTTAGAATAACTCAAAGGCTTCGCCTTGATCAACCTAAGCTGGAAGATGTTTCCAAGCGAATCTCATCTTCTCTGTCTCATGCTATTTTCTTAGGGCTTGCAGGTTCATCAGCATCCATTTCTAGTGACGATGCAAGTGTTCAAACTCGACCACTGCGTAACCTAGTCTCCTATCTCAAGCAGAAGGAAGCAGCTGGTGTCATTTCTCTTTTAAACAAAGATACTGAAGCAACAGGAGTGTTGTATGCTTTTCCTCCATGTTCCTTTTCTACAGACTTGCTTAAGAGAACTGCTCCCAATTTGACCGAAGAAAGTCTTAAAGAAGACCATCTGGTTATTGTAGTTGTGCGTGGTGGAAGTGCTTAGCAATAATCCAATACTTTTGACACAAGGACGTGGTTAGTCTGTGAACTCTATTGCACTTGAGCTTTTGTGCTGACTATATTATTACACATCATGCCTATTTTTATACTGACCTTCTAGGGATGAAGTGGACCTTTATCTTGTGTAGACGAGTATGATGTAATTGTCTTTTATCTTTTTCAATTAATTATTGACCGTATCCAATTGTCATGTCCCCTATCAGATAGAAAAATGTTAATTGTGTTGTCATCAGTATATTTTTATGCTTTCATTGTGTTCATAATGACTACTCATTTATGACATTTCATTCTATCCTGCATTTCATTTGCAATAAATGAAATTGAGCAGATGTGGGTATTTGTTGTAATGGGTGGCTACTATTCCTTTTTATCAAGCAGATAGAGTTGGTCCAATAAAAATAAATAGAATTTAGATGAGGATATTTGTAATTCTCATGTTGTTTGATGGTATGCAGTCTAAAGCATGTTGTTACATTAGTTGATATTAGTTGAATAGTGGTTCAAGGAAATGTATGAAACTTTATATTTTACTTTGTTAATTCCCATTTTTGTATTGAATTTTGCTTTATTTGCTATTTACTAACAACTGTCTTGGTACAAGATTTTCCACCCCCATGGTTGACCTAAGGTTACTTTTTGTAATAGGAAATTGATAATAATATATTTAAAGATGTATATTCTACTTGTAACATAAAACTATTACTTTTATAGCTGCAAGGATCATGTCTTCCTTTCTAACATATTTAATGTGATGAATCGAGCGATTTCTATGCAAGTGGATGTATAAGTGTACATGTGTGAGTTGTGTTGCGCACCTGTTTTCTTTTCTCTTTTTAGAGGTGCATCATGAGACAGCTGTATTTTGTGCAATAGTGAAGGTGATATCAAGCCTAGGACTCAGTGCTTCTTAGTGAGATGGCTTTTGTGTTTTGTGAAGTGAAGTGATATGTGCAGTGAAGGACCTCACATTCCTGCCAGACAGGAAAGCATCAAGAACTACCAAAAATGTCCTTATTTTCTTTTTATTTGAAATAATGATAGAAAGTGGTCAGATGTGAAGAGATACGTATTTATTTCTCGTGAATCAAGGAGAAGTGAAGTGTCAAGTGTGTTTGTGTGCAGTTTTGTGAAATAGAAGTCCTTGCAGATTATTTTGATTTTCATTTTTTAATCTGTTCCCAGTGCCCAAATAACTCATTATGTGGTGAAAGGTGCTTCAAGGAAACAAATAGTGATTTCACTGTGATAAGTGCTCTTTTATTATTTAAAAACAAAATCTTATTTTCATATCTTTTTTTTTTTTTTTTTTTTTGCAAAGGATTACAAGTTAAAAGTTTTTGTGGTGCATCAGTGGCAGTGGAAGTGATGTGATTTTCAAAATGCTCTTTGACATGGCTTAACTGGTGAAGTGCGTTGGAGCTGGAATCAACAAACCATACTCCTGAAACGGGGTCTTTCTCTGGGATCTAGTGCAGTGATTGGATAACATTGAAGTTTTCTTTTTGTTTTTTCTGAAGTGCCTCTAGTGTCAATACAAATTCATAACACAGTGCAGTGATCTCAGTTCCATTAGTGCTTGTGGAGTTTTGGGAGTCAAAAAAAAATGCTCATGACATGTGAGTCTAGTGGGTGAAGTGCAGTGTAGTGCAGTGCAGTGCAGTGAAGGTGTGGTGTTCAGTGATGTGCAGTGCGGTGCAGTGATTCCTGGGAAATTTCTCCAATAGCATCAGCAAAAACCCATTGAGATTCGTGGTTCATCTGGAGAATTTCTTGATCATGGTGTCCCTACCTACCACAGCCACACCTCATCATCAGATTTCAATTTCTCTGAAGACCCAAGAAGTACGAGGATCTTTCATATTATAGTTACTTTTCCTTGCCTTTTTCCCCAACCTTAGAGCTTAGGAAACACTAGGCTATCTTTCCCTTCCAGTTATCGTGTGTTTTGGTGGGGCTTCAAATAGAAGTCTTAAAACTCTTGACTTAGCTTGGTATAAATGCGCATCAATCAAGCTGTGCCAACACCCAACTTTTTATGTTCTAGAAAGTTATACAATCATTGTTTTTAATTATTAGTAGCCCCACTGACACATTTGATGGCTCTCCCCAGCCAGTATTAGGCGTTTGAAACAACGTCAATTCGACATAGAAATCCATAGATTCTATGTCAAACTGATGTTGTTTTGAACACCTAATTCTGGCTGGGTCCCACCTATGTTTCCAATAATACCTCCGAGTTGGTATGTGTTCCCTTCTTCGTTTTTTTCTTTCATCCGTTTTCTCACCAATTGAAGCCATAGTATTAAAGGAATCGGAACAATTTAGCATTGTAAATTTCTGTGCTAACTATTTGACGGACCTTGTATGTGCCTGTGTGTACCGTGATTTCTTTTCCTGTGTCTCATAACTCTTCCCTTGACATTCATATGACTTTGGACCATTACGTCTTTCCCAAACTTTTCATTAATTTTTATACATCTTTCATTCATTTGTGTTGTTTACATTCTTTCTCTTGGGAAAGAATGTCCTTGATAGTTTATTTGTTGTTACTGACTCTTGACTGATAATTATTATAAAACAAGAGTAGTGTTATTATATCTAGTCTGTGTACATTCAATGTATTCATAAAATATTTGTGGAGCTTTTATATTTTTTAAGAATTTTTTATCAATTGAATTATGATAAAATCAAATTTTTATGTAGGCATTTATTTTTGGTGCTCCTTGGTTAGACGCTATTGCAGTTAAATGAGTGATGAAAGTTGCCATGAGTAGGCACAATGCAGACATTGATTAAATAACTGCTTCTTGAAGATATTCTTTTGAAAAAATTGCTGGAAATTTCCAAGGAGTTCATGTCAGACAAGACAAGACCAAGATTTCTGAAAATTTAACTTGCCTGAACCTAACAAGATCCTGAACCCACCCTTTTCCTTTTTAGATTCCATTTTACATCTTCAACCCACATTCTTAAACACTCTTCAATGTCTGCTTTTAGGTCCTCAAATTCCACCTCACAATCCAGCTTCAATCAACGTCACCGTACCCACTCCATGCCAGTTTCTCCATCCCTGCATAGTAAATGAAGTGACTAAAGCTGCTAAATTACATATAAAAACCAAGGGAAAATTTTCTTCGTTTGCCCACTCTTTGGAGGGAATTTATCCTTCATTTGTAGAAAACACACAGTCTACATCTTTCGGATGGGTTTAATTATGTACGCCATGTATTCAAATGATTCAAACATAGTATCAGACAAGTCTCTTAATCTTGAATATGTGCTAACACTGCTGAGGGGTTGAATTCTAAGTAATCTTACCACAAACTACTACCTTACACACAAAATAAGGAAGAAGATCAGTAGTGGAGGCGTTACCAAGAGAAGAAAAGGACTACGGCCGGGGAAAAGGAGTCGGAAGGGGGTGGGTATTTTTTTTTTCCCCCCAACTCCCTCATGATGCCCATATGAGTCAAAACAAAGTTCGAAGTCCCTTTTAAACATTTACCCATAATAAATCATTGACATGCTAGTAAGGTCTAAATGATACTTCCCTTGTTAAATATTCAGATTGTTAACAAGAAAGTAGCTGGAATTCAGCAACCTAGCCCAGGAGGCTATTATAAAGTCTGTTCCTAGTCTGGATTAGACTGTCGAAGACGGATTAATTCAATGTTGATCGCCTCTAAAATCTGGGGACATTGATTTTTCATTCAAAAATTCTCAGATGTCGACTATCTGGGAATTACATAAAATTGCCTTTTTTACCTTTGACACGCAAGTAGGAAACTAAATTTAAACTCTTGAAATGGCTAGAATATGAACATTGGAATATATTAACCGGTTCCCACAAGCCACAGAATATCCTCTTGGACCTTGGAAAATTCTGTTGCACAAACAAACGATTCAGGAACATGTCTCAACACTAGTATTCCCTGCCCAGCCCCTCTCTTAGAAAAGAGCAGGGAAAACAGCGTCTCAGCAGCCGGCCCGTGTCCAGATGGCAAAAATATTAAGGTAAGTTGATAAGGAAGAAATAAAATTTGGAAAGAAAAATATATCAGGCTGAAGCCTCAATGTAATTGTAAACTTCCATGACTGAAGAATTTCCAGATGGTTGTGACAAATGAGCTTTTGGAAACAGTCACATAAGCATCATTACGTAGCGATTGTAATGAAGCAATACACACAAATGGTGAAATCCTTCAGAACCTTGATATATTTCGTTACTTCCAGTTAATTTCTTCTCTGCAGATGAAAGAGTTAAAATGTTAAAAACCTTGAGTGTTGGTAGCTTGCTGGCATGAAGTGAGATAATCTGAATCTACTTCTGCTGATTTAGACATGCTTTATCTTGTGGCAAGGCAGGTTCGTGTTTGGGTAGATCATTATTCCTATCATTAAAATTGGAGTAATGCATGAGGCCGCTGAAATGCTTAGAGAAAAATGTAGAGGCATGCTTTGCTTGGTAAATTGCTTTGGTGATTTCTAGTGCCCAGTGTCTGTTGACAAGTGAAATAAATAAAGATTCTACATGAAAAATTAAACTTTTTTTTTATTTGAACATGAATGCCTGAATCATCTGATAGACACTTCAGTACGAAAGAATTCACAAACTCAAGCAAATTACAGAATGATTAATATTAATAATCTTAACAAGGAAAATAGAACATTCAGAATCTCACCTAATTAAAACTCAGGCATTGGGTGAAGCTGCCAGACAGCGGCTGCTTTACCTTTTGAATAACATAGGGGACCGCCCCTGGCTCACGGGGTGGTGAAAAGAAGATTGAAGAAGGCAAGTTGATGGCACCCAGCACCAGGCAATTGACAGATGTCAGAACATTGGTTGGTACTGGAGTCAGAAGATATATCAGACGTGTGTCCATATCAATTCCTCGGACAATGCCTAAGTTTGAAAGAAACACAGTTCAAATTTTAGAGGTTCATTTGAAAAATTGAAAGAATTAATCACTATCCAACCTACCAAAACCTAGGCAGTCAGCTGTTGTGAGTTTGGAAATTATGGAGGGAAAACCAGATTCAGGCAGCTGAACAACATTCTGCTCGGCAGGATCAACACAGCAAAGTGCAACCAAACTTGCATTAAATGCTGACAAAGCCACTGTGGGAGGAACTGCCTCATGGCAAATATGGAGATACAGTGTATCTAAAGGACAGCTGAAATTCAACGCAATAATTGTAAGAAGTAGACAGGACATTTAAACTGACAAAACACATAGAAGTAAAAGAAGACTTACCAATAAGGTGCCACATCTAGAATGGAGAAATTGGGGGCAGAAACCATAGGGGAAAGGTATGATAGTATCACAGCCTCACGTCGTCGTCGAGGGTCAAACCCTCTGCCAAAAAGAAAGTTTGAGATAAGAAGACAGAAAACAGATCATTGTCAGAGCCATCTACCTCAGTACTTACTTCACATTGTGAACACCCTTGCCAAAATTTGCTGCCGCACTAATGACATGTGTTTTAAAGTTCAAGGTGCCTCTGCTGAATAAAGAGTGGCGCTGAGAATGCATGGTACTGTCCAAGGTGATGGTGAATGGGGAGCTCACACAACTCCTTTTGACATACTCCACTGATAGCACATCAGGATAGTTAAAATCATCACATTCACCCATTATTTGAACAACCTTGGATGGGTGCAAAGCAGACAGGAGCTGCACCATAATCGTGTTACCGATTCCTACAAAGACATGAAATCCACAACATTATCAAAGGTATTGAATGTGAGAAGTTTATATTACATGAAACGAACCTCTGGTGAAACCCATAGTGTTGACAACACATGGCATCTTCCTCAGTTCTTCATCCGACTGCCAATAGCTTATGATATTCAAACAAGCATCCATGTAACGAGAAACAGCATTGGTTACATTTACTTCACCAATATAGATACACCTGGAAAATGTGAAAAGTAGTTAGTCCATAACAAATCTAAATGCCACAACAGAGTTTAAAGTTTATTTACAATAAAAACTATTTACTTGAGAGGATTTTGGAGATGAGTGAAGTTTGGGCCAAGAAGAGGATTCTTAACAACTACTAATGAAACACACCCAGGGACAGTAAACTCTGCCTGGCCTGGATCAAAGTCTATGACTAAAACTTTATCACTTCCACTACTTAGGAGACGATTAGTTAAGAATCGAAGAAAGGTAGATTTTCCTACACCTTTACCACCACAAAGCACTGTACAACCTGTAAATTAATAAACAAAAGACAAAATCATGAGGGTAGGCCAAATAGAATTTCAGAAGCTAGATCTCTAAGGAGTTAAAAGTTAACCAACCCTGATTTTCTATGATATCTTGGCTAATGTCATCCCATGATTCTCCTTTTTTAACTACGTTACTGTTCTGTGGTGGATCACACACACACTGCAGTTTTTGACTAGCCAGGCTGAACAATTTATCTTCACATTCTATATGTTCAATACGAGGGAACAGGTCAAAATCAACAAACTGAGAAACAAAGAATGGAAGGATTTTTTCTGATTCTTCCATGAGTAGAAAGGCATCATCTGGTTTGCCTGAAATTGAAAAAAAAAAAGCATAAGTCTCACTCAAGAAACACTGGCAATCCGCAAACAGCACATAGATAGATAAATTAATTAAGAGGTGATTTTACCTTCTTTAAGAAGCGTATCAACTGAATAATTAACATCATGATCCATCCTATTATCAGACTGGTCTTCATCTGATGGCACACTTTGCAATGCCAACAAACCACTTCCATGAGGGGAAAACACTGTCTGATATCCACTTGAGGGTGTCAGCAAGTACCCCAAAACTTCAACAGCCCCTTTTAGAACTTTGACTTGGACCTGCACACAGAGATTTGTGAAAGACAATAAATTAATTCATTGAATAAAAATATTTGGAACAGTCATTATTATGAAACTAAATAAAAGGAACATTTACCTGACCACAAAATGTGAACACTGACGGATGTTTCAGATGAAGAATTACTTGACCATCAATAAAGTGAAATTCAGCTGATGAATTATTAATACTTGAGACCTGTTTTTCTACATCTTCAGATACATCAGGAGAAAGCAGTTCATCAACTAGAGCCTCATTCTTATCGCTTCTTTCATTGATGAAAAGGACTTCAGCCTGTTCTTCATCATCTTCAGATTCATTCGCAGAAACCAGTTCATCCTCATCATCAGTCCGTTCATTAGTCACAGGGAATTTATTTTCAGAGACAGTTGTCACACTAAATCCTGACTTCACATTTCTATTTTTGCTATTATTACAAAATTGGGAAGTCTTAAGCTCACTTTTGCTAAAAGAATCATCATCAGTAACTAAGAAAGATGGTACTTTGACTCGAGCAGAAGTTTTCTTGATAGACATTGGAGCAGATAACTTCCTAACATTCACTGAACTTTTGGAAATTTTTAAAGACTTCATAGATTTTTTCTCCTTTTTGAGAAGAGCAGGCTTCTTGGTCTCCTGAATGGTGAGATCTTCAGCTAAGTTCCCAATCTTAGATGAAGGCATCTTCAAATCCTTTCTAATCTCATTTGGAACAGGTGGTCTCACCTCACCTTTGGCACCGAAATCTGTTTGATCTTGGTGCAAGACAGGGGAGAGTGTAAGTGTACCATCGAGACCTGGAATGCTTGAAACGTCGCTTACTGAGCCCGATTTCTTTCGGTTGGCATACACTTTTCTCACAGCAGAGGGCTTAATGTATGGGGAATAATCTGTGTCGGCATCAGTCATTGACATGCCAACTATATCATGCATGGGTCCCTGCGAAGGGCTTGCAGTAAACAGAGAGGGTGAGTCAAATACACTAGGAAGGTCCACATATTTGGGTGAAATGGAAGATTTTTTGGCAGGCCTCTGGCCGTCGGCAAGTCCGAAGCTTTGCGAGGCTGAGGCTGAGTCCAATGCACGAGGGGGCTTCTTGTTTTTGGGCGAGATGGAGGCCTTGTTGGCCTTCGCGGCGGGTCTCGGGCCAAGTCCATTCAGACTTCCATTCATACCCTTCGGAGATTCGCTTTCGGCCATGACATTAGGCGCTGATTTGTCCCGCCGTTTCTTCGAGCGCAGCGCGGCGGGTTTGGCGACCAACGTCACCGTTGCGTCTTGAGGGAGCCCGTTGGAATCGGATGAGCTTTGGGCGAGGGACTCGGAGACGACCGCCTTGACAGTTGGGTTCACTTGGACACCTTTCTTTCCCTCTCGGCGTCGCTCTCTCATTTTCTTGATGGCGTGTTTGGCGTCCGCCATGCGCAAGGACTCCTTCTTGGTGTTGATGGGAGCCATCCTCACCGAACGGACACAGAAATCACGGCTTCATGCAGCCCACGAGTGAGTCCTCTTCACCTCCTGTTGCTACGGCACCACGTTGTGAGAGGTTACCCGCTCGGTGTCGGCTTGCAAGGGGCGGGGGAGGGGGGGGGGGGCTTTGTTGCTTGTTGAGGAGCGAGCGCACAGGTAACACATTGCTATTGCAGTTCGGATGGTAGGGATGGTGGTCTTCCACTTCCAGGAAAAGAGCAAAGAGCCGGAAATGACAACAAAACAAAGTTCTGTCGTTAGCTTTAGATGATTGAATGGCGCTTCGACTAAGAGGGTTAATAGCGGCCGTGCTGAACATCCTGTCATATTTGAGCTTTTCTGATAACTGTGATTTAGTTGTGCGTTATGTGTGGTTGGTACCACTGTAAGGGGTTCGGGCGCGAAATTAGATCACCGGGACGATATCAATAGGGTACTTTTATTTTGGTGGAGTCTTCACCGGCCCTTCTCCAAGACTCCATATGTTACTGCCACTATACCACCTCTGCTTAGAGGAAAGGGTACACATATGCACATAGGCATGACATCACCCAAAAAAAAGATCATAAGGAAAGTTTGTGTTGGAAAATTGTCAAATTGATCTGAAGGTTCTGGTTTTAATAAACATCTCTCTCAAAGAGGGGTATATGCTTCTGAAGACCATCATCAGTTTTCTTTATTGTAAATTGTAAATATAAATTTGGAAAGTACAATCCTCTTCATACAAGTTAATACAGTTTCACTAGTCCTTTTCTCCAGACTGATTTTTAAGGGTCCTTGTGTCGCAAAGCCACAGAACTCGAGTTCATGTGAATAAACAGAACAGCGGCAGCTAATCGAGCCTGCATCTGTTGCTGATTTAAATCGTGCGCCCATTCTACTCGACCCCAGAATCCACTCTGTAAAAGACAATGAAACATCACTACAATCATGCATTCCATCAGACAACATGGAATTTGTTGAAAAATTTGTGGAAACACGTACTTGATATTCCTCTTCCAATCGAGACAACAACACAGCTTTCTCAACAGGTATATGTCGCTCAACACAGGCCAATGTTAAAATAAGTGACTTGATGGTTTCCACAGCAAAGAAAAATCCTGAATAAAATTATTGTAAGGAGATTATTCACCTAATATCTACAAGCAATGATGAACAGAAACTTAAAGCTTCAGACTTGCCATGAATTGCCCAATCATTGTAAGACAATAAATAACGTTGAATTTTTCCTTTTTCTTCATCACTTATGCCGGGTACACCAATGTCTCTTGATGGCTGCACATTAACTCCAAACCTCTCATTGAACCATTCTATTATTGGATTCCATTCCCGTACTTGCATGTCATAAAGTTCTTTGGCATTCTAAATAGACACAAATAAGATAGTAAAAGTGTTGTCAGAACCAACAAAAAGATGAGAGATCTAAAAAAAAGAAAAGGACTTACAGGAGTATCCTGATCAGCTGATTGGAAAAGAATGGTGTCTGTTTCTAAAAATGACAAAATTTGCTGAACAGCATCAAACTTTACTAAGTGGTTGGGGTTGTCAATAGCGGTGTTGCACAAACTGGACTGAAAAGAAAAAAAACAAATGGATAAGATCATTTAGAACATTTAAATTTGTTGCATGGTGAGTTCATGAACGAACACAGTTAAGAGATAACTTACCAGGTGCATATAGCTCTGATTAATTCTGTCTTTCTGTGAATCCCACTCCAAAGCCACAGCCAGGGCTAGAGGCTCACTCTTCACTCGAAACACTGTACCTTGTGGCGTTTTCAGTTTTCTTTGGTCCAGTGTGATTTCATACTGACCATCACAGCTAAGAACTCCTGTGTGTTTGTAGAACCTCTTTGGCGGAGCTAAACCGAAAAGACAAGGTTCATTCAAAATTCACTGTGCACAATGGGCCAGAGGACCGGCGCAGAAGACGTGTGACCCCACCAATGGATTGCTGTCCGAACGTGAAATCCATTGGTGGGGTCACACGTTCGATTCGAGTCCCATAAAGCGACTATGGAGCTCAAAACGCGTCAACAGTTTTGGCCGCCCCGCCTGCGCCGATCTTCTGACCCACTGTGCTGCGGCCAGTCAGTCGCATGCGCGATTTATTAGTGACAACAGTGACTACAGCAATCATAACCTCACCCGCGTAACAGCGAACCAATACACGCGTCGCCCACTGCGGCACCGGGGCGCCGCCCTGACTTCTGGCGGGGCTCAGCAGCTGCAGGGCACCTCGGAGGACACCGGCTCGACGCATGTCACTGCAGATAAATGCAACAAAAACACCGTTTCGAGAAAGAAATGTCGGATGTCCAGCGTTTCGGTCAATAATGGAAGCAGACGACGCACGCTGCCGCTATCACCCGGTAGTAGCTACCAACGTCTTGGCGTTAAGAGTGCAACGAGAAAACTTTGATCTTTCTTCTTTTTCATGTCAAATAAAAGCATTTAACTGTTGGTAATCCTTAAACAGCCTCTTCTTCTGTATTTTGGATGTTTCTTAACCGAGTTAATTCAAAGAGAATATTGCTATCAGTTTACAGTTTAGCATTTGTACGGGTGGTATCCTGTATGTATACAAGCACAGCCCGTCGTCGTCGTCTGCTAGGACTTCTGAACACATCAATTTGATGAATAGTTTGCGAATTCTGTCGAAATGGCGGAGAGGGGTGCTCATCTTACAGCAACTGTGTTGAACAAGCCATCGATTTTTGAAGTTGTAGCTCAAGACACGCTCACCGCGACTTTTAAACCCGCCGCGAAACGAGTTGTCCAGGTAAACCTAACCCACGTAAAGGTGCTATGTCATACTGAAAAAAGTGGAAAAGTCCCTTTCGTCGCTCCTCAGAATACATGATTCCCCGGATTTGTTGTACATTTATTTCTTTTTGCATCACTAACGTAATGTTTGACTTTAGTTCTTTGTAGCCCGCAACCCTGAACGATATGGCTGGCTCTCTCAGTGGTTTGAAGAAGTCTATTTGGTTTTAAACGGCGTCCTACAATCCCACTACCTCTCCTACAATGGTACGTGTATGTTTCCACTTAATGCTCGTGTAGTTTTTTTCACCTATGTACCAATCGACATAGCAAACAACTACGCTTTCAGTTGTATTGTTAAGATGATAGTGTTCATAATTATTTTGTTTCAAAGCAAGAGTGATTAAGATTTCTCTTACGTTTTCTCACAGGAGGCTCGTTTGCTGAGACGTTCTATGGACTCCAGCGGGTCTGCCTAAGGGCAGGAATTCTACCGGGGAAATTACCAAGGCGAGAGTGGCTGCTTTCCCTGTTCTTTTTGACTGCTTTTCCTTACTTTCGGACTAAGCTAGAAGAATTATCCGTTAGATACCAATTGGAGGAGGCTGATGGTATTGCTCCTCAAAATGTGAGTGTGGCTCTCTTTGATCTTTGATCTGTGGCAGACGGTGGCAGATGCGGAGCACAGTGGTCCAGAGATCCGGTCTTCTCTTATTAGTGAAGTATACTCATGGTGCACTTTTCTATCTTGTAGGGATGGCCCAACACTGGACGCCGCACTCTTATTAAATTCCACCAAACACTTCATCTATTTTGGGAGTTGTGGACGTTAATAGAATATCTTCGCTATTTGTCGGGGCGTTCCAATACCCACTCTCCTGCCCTTGCCATTGCAAGGGTTGCTCTGTCATATGCACCAGAAGAAGAAAACGACTGCTCATGGTCTCAAATGTGGCAGGCAATATCTTCTGGAAGCTTCAGGTAAGTTCTTCTAAGTAAAACTATAATTAACAGTTGAAGGAAGTTCTTTCCTGAATCAAATGATAATTTTTTTTTTGCAGAGCCACCATTCCATCAATGAAGACTGTCGGGTCAGTCTTCACTCGAGGCCTTGAACTGTCAGCCTTCTTTATCCAGTTTTTGCAATGGTGGCATTCAGAGCAGACACGCACTGATATTACTGCACTTCCAGTTCCTGATCCTCCTCCGGTAACGTCTAGCGGAAAAATATGGCAACCCTTTAATTTTCTTATTTTTTATTACACTTTTATAATAATGACTGTTTGGACAGATTGGAGAACATGCTGAACGGTTTGGTGGATTGTGTCCTATTTGCATGAACCCCTGGAAGGTTGAAACTTTACTCAGTGTTTCAGGGTTCGTAATTTTGAGTATCAATCACATATATATACTTTGCAGTGGAAAGCAAAAAATAATCTCAACTTATGTGTTTCAGATTGGTGTTCTGCTATCGGTGTATCCGTACTCATCTCATGAAGACTTCTTCATGTCCAGTTACACACTACCCTGCTACCATGGAAGATTTAGTCAGAATCTATCCTGCCCAATCCTAATTAAGTTGTACATGTAATATATATTTTTGTACTTTTTAAAAAAATTTTAAAGTTGTTGCCCTTTTGGGCTTTTGCATTCCAAAACCCTGTTTATCTGTGATATTGAGTAGCATTTCCAAATGTATAAAAAAGATGTTTCAATCCATTGGTTTAACATTTGATTGAATCATCATGCCCTTTGTTAGTGTAAGGGATTAGTCCAAGGCAAGGGTGAGGTCATTTCCAGCAGGCTATAGTGACAGTAATTCAAGCTGCAACTTTTCAATTCAAACAGCACAAAAATATCTTCCATTTTTCAATTTAATTTTTTACAGAAAAATATTTACATCTGTGTTTTGGTCAATAATCACACCGTTTCAAGAATGGCCATTTTATGACGTTTACTGAATGGCATATTGACACATTCTCCACATTTTTCATATTGTGTATCAGGTACAGTTTTTTAAGTCTTATGAGAAGACATTAAAATAATTATAAGTTGTAAAAATATGCACAATGTTACAAATTCATCTTATTTACACTGTGGCATGCTAAATTCCAATATGTACAGACTTCCTACCCTCAGTCAAAGCATCAAAATAAATATACAAATGTTACCCTGAGAAAGTGACTCTTGAATCTGTAGTTTATGAGGTGACCATGAGGTGAAAAGTGATTCCATGGCGGCAAGACTATAGGCGCTGTTTGATCGTCCGTCCCCCGCGAAGGAGTCCACACCTGCGCACTGCGTGGACTCCACGGTGACCAAGAGAGAGCCCTAGCCAAGACGCTCGCACAGTAAAAGCCAGATTTCAGCGTCCTGCCATGCGCGGATCGTCGGGGATCCAGGGGCGGCTCTAGAATTGTTTTTCAAAGGGCGACATGTCACACCTTTTTCCTACATTCAGGCGGAGTGTCTTGCCTGTCGCCCACCTTCGGGGCGGTGGGGGCATGGCCCCTTCCCCTCTCTCAACACTGAACACGTCTCTGGATGCGTCCTAGTGACTTCTGGCCGCCTGCGCGAACCTTCTGGCCCACCTTGCCATGGCGGGCCTAGTCCGCGATGGGCTCCATGTACTCGACGCGCACGGGGTCCGGCACCCTGGGCAGCAGGTAGTTCTCGGGGTCGAGCTGCAGCTCCTCGCAGCCGTCGGCGCGGCCGGCGGCGTCCCCGCCGGGGCAGGCGGCGGCGGCGGCGGCGGCGGCGGCCGGCGAGGGCGGCGGCAGCAGCAGCAGGTCGTCGGGGAGGGCGGGCAGGTCCTCCAGCCCCAGGTCCGGGTACACGGCCGGGAAGCCCGGCGGCCGCGGCAGCTCGGCGTCCAGCGCGTCCGACTCGAGGCGCATCTCGCGCAGCGACGCCTCCAGCGCCTCCTCCAGGCGCGAGCACACCTCCGGGAAGCGGAGCCGGTCGCGCGGCTCCGTGCGCCAGCAGCACCGCATCAGGTCCAGCACGGCCGCGGGGCAGGCCGGGTCCTCCGGCAGCGGCAGCAGCACCCCGCGCAGCACCAGCTCCAGCGCCTGGGGGGTCAAAACAGGTGCGTGGTCAGATTCACATCGGGGAGTACACGCTGGTTGTGGGACGATTTGAGGGCCCTGAGACTAGGCGACAAAGGTGCCCAGAAACTGGGCGACATGAGCACCCTAAAAAGTGGGGCAGGCGACAAAGGCGCCCAGTTTGAGGGCAGCCGCGCTGCTGCGCTGCTGCGCTGCTCACCTCGTCGTTGGCGTGGCCGTAGTAGGGCAGCTTGCCCCGGGTGAACACCTCCCAGAGCACCACGCCGAAGCTCCACACGTCCGACTCGAGCGTGAAGCGGCCGTACAGCAGCGCCTCCGGGGACATCCAGCGCACGGGCAGCGCGCGGGTGCCGCCCATCTGCACCAGAAAAAAAAAACAACAACAAAATGAAACGTGAGGTTAAACCAAAGTTTTTGTGATGTTTTTTTTACATATCAACAGGGCGTTTCTTTTTTGCCCAAATCGTTCTACAACTTTGTCAATGGGGAAACAAGTCGAATTTTGGTGCACGTTTTCCTTTGAAATGACCTGAAATAACGACGAAAAAACGCTGAAAGAACGGAAAATAACGTTGAAGGTACGTGAAATGATTTAAATTTAAACTGTGTACTAAAATTTTTTTCGAAGTTGTTTGCCCTTTGACCTTTGTAAATTTGAACTAAACCCAAATCACTCACTCCACACAGGCGGCTGTTATTCACTTGCCCTCATTGATAACGAGAGCTGAATATAGATACCATTTAAATGAACCTGTTCCCCCTTTTTTCTGAAATTCCGTGGAGGGGCGCCGCCTTGGTGCCGGGTGACGTCTGTTGTTGGCGGGAACGACCGCAGCGCGCACAGTGGGCCGGTCAAAAAGTTATCGTGGCGGCCGTGACGATAAAATTGAAAAGCTGTGCCCAGCAGCAACAGCAGCAGCTCACAGAGGGTCAGAAGACCGGCGCAGGCGGGCGGCCCAAATTCTAGAAGCGTTTTGAGCTCAAGAGTCGCCAAATGGGCCTCGAGCCGAATCAATGGATTGCTCTCCAAACGAAGAATCCATTGGTGGGGGTCACACGTTTGGTTGGAGCCAGCAGCAGCAGCGGTCCCTCGAGGCGCATTTTGTTTTCTCCTCCCCTTATCGAGTGTTGTTGCTACTCGCCTTGTAGTAGTCGCACGTGTAGACGTCCCTGCTCATGCCGAAGTCCGCTATCTTGACGGTCAGGTTGTGGCCCACTAGGCAGTTCCGGCAGGCCAGGTCGCGGTGCACGAACCGCTGGTTGGCGAGGTAGCGCATCCCCAGCGCGATCTGCAGCGCCACGCCCAGCAGCGCCTCCTGCGGACGAAAACCGAATCAGCACTCGAGACACCAGGGCACAGTGGGACAGAAGATCGGCGCAGACGGCCAAAACTCTAGACGCGTTTTGGGCTCCAGAGTCGCTAAATGGAACTCGAACCGAACGTGTGACACCACCAATGGATTCCTCGTTCGGAGAGCAGTCCATTGGTGCATCATGGGGCCTCGCGTTCGGTTCGAGTCCTTGTTCAGCGACGAAACTCAAAACGCGTTTTAAACTTTTGGCCGCCTGCGCTGGTCTTCTAGCCCACAGTTTGGTGGTCAATTATAATTCCAATTTTTTTTTTCGCATTTTCGAGGCTGACCTGAGACAGAGGCGGTAGTCCCGGCCTCGGCGGCATCCACGGGCTCTTGCTCGAACAGCGCAGCACCTCCGTGAGGTCCCCGAACGGCATGAACTCGAACACCATGCACGGCGCGGACTGCGGCTCTGGAGCGAGAAAGAGGACAAGACGCACGTCAGCAACGACAGAAAAGACACGGAGGATGCAAACCCTTTGTCGCTGACACTCTTTTGTGCTTCATTTAGCCTACTATCTTCTTCAAGAAATCAGTCACGGCATTTCCACTTTAAGTAGACCGTCTGAAATCAAAAGATCAGACTTCTCGCTACTCCAGAGCAGAGAAAAAAAAGTCCTGTCAATGTATTGGTCAGACTTGAAATTCTCGCCAAAATATCAATCTGGGCATCAATCTGCGCATCTTCTGGCCCACTGTGCAGTGTCTCCCCTCACCTCTGGGCAGGACGCCAATGAGCCGCAAGATGTGCGGGTGCTGGAAGGCGCTCATCACCTCCACCTCGCGCATGAAGTCCTCCTCGGCCTCGCGGGTCGCGCTCTCCTTGAGCACCTTGACGGCCACCGTCTGCCCGCCGGGGCAGTCCGCGCTCTTCAGCTCACCTGCGGAGAGAGCAGCAGGATGAGGTCGTGGGTTCGAACCCCCGCTCAGGGGGAAGGTCTACGCAAGCGGGCGCACAGTGGGCCAGAAGACCGGCGCAGGCGGCCAAACCTCTAGACGCGTTTTGAGCTTCAGAGTCGCTAAGTGGGACTCGAACTGAACGTGTGACCCCCACCGATGTATTGCTCTCAGAACGAGGAATCAATGGATGGGGTCACACGTTCGGTTCGATTCCAATGTGATGATTTTGGAGCTCAAAATGCCTCTAGAGTTTTGACCGCCTGCGCCGGTCGTTTGGCCCACTGTGAGGCGTTTGTGTATTCCTGGCTTATCAGTTCAGGCTGTCTCGACGAGTCGGGCGTCTCGACGGTTGCATAATTATGTCCGCACAAGTTCGAGGGAGAGGTTCCGTTTCCAACCCCGGAAAAAACGATCCAACATCAGATCACACGTTCGGTTCGAATCCTGTTCAGCGACTCTGGAGTTTTGGTCGCCCTCGCCGCACACCGCACAGTGGGCCAGGGGCCAGGAGACAGGTGGAGGCGGTCATAATCCTGGACTGCTTTTGGGCTCCATCGTCGCTGAATGGGACTCGAGCCAAACGTCTGACCCCACCAATGGATTGCCCTCCGAACGAGGAACCCATTGGTAGGATGACAAGTTCGGTTCGAGTCCCATGTAGCAACTCTGTAGCATAAAACGCGTCTAGAGTTTCGGCCACCTCCACCGGTCTCCGCTGCTGGCCCACTGTGCGCCGGTCTTCTTCTGGCCCACTGTGCGCCGGTCTTCTTCCGGCCCACTGAGCCTACCTCTGAACACCTTGCCGAAGCAGCCCTCGCCGATGTTCTCGTGCAGCGTGAGCGCGCGGCGGTCGATGAGCGGCACGACGGGCTGCTGGCCGTGCGCCGCGTCACCCAGCGCCGCCAGCCCCACAGAGTACTGCGGGTTGGGCAGGAACAGCTCCGAGCCCAGCGGGCCCTTGCTCAGGCTGCGCGGCGTCTGCAAAGCAAGCAACAGCAGTGTGAAGGATGGGTTGCCGCGGAGGGCGAGGGGGCGCCATTAGTAATCACATGCCAAAACTGGATATTTTCGTGGTTTTTTTTTTTTCTCGGCTTTAGGGGCTTTAAGGTGCAAAGAAAACGAAGGCATTGCGAAGAAGATCCTTTGCGATACAAAGTCCTTAAGGAAGCTTATCTAACAATGCCTTCATTTTCTTTCGTATTACGCAGCGGTTCTTCATTAACTTTTTGCAGGGCGTCTCTGACGGCTACCTGGTTCTTCCGGCTGCGACCGTAGCGGCAGCACACACACCACGCGACGAAGAAGGCCACCAGGATGGGGACGACGATCATGAGGATGCTGTGCAGGTTGGCGCTGGATTCCATGACGGCCGTGGGGCCTCCGCCGTTGCCTGGGCCGTGGCCTGGGCCGTGGCCGAGGCCGCCGGGGTCGGTGTCGTGGCCGCGGCCGGCCAGCGGGTGCGGAGGCCCGGTGGACGGCGGCGGCGTCAGCGCCGGCCGCGCGCCGCTCCGCGAGGTGCTGGCCTCGGTGCCCGGCGTCGCGCCCACCGGCATCACGTAGATGTTGGGGACGCCCGCGGCGCGGTGGTGCGGCGCTGCCGAGGGAAAGCAGACTGTCACTGCACTGGCAACATTTGGAGTGAGTCCGTGTGGTAGAGTACTTTAAAGCTCAAGGACTCTGCTGCGGGGTGCAGCCCCCGGCCGGCGCCCGCTCTTCACTGGTCGCCGCGCTGCTCGCGGGTCTTTGGAGGACTGGCCTACCTCCATTTCTATATTGCTATTATTGACGCGAGAAGGGTGCATGTGGGCAAAACTCTAGACGCGTTTTTAGCAGCTCCAAAGTCGCTAAACAGGACTCGAACCGAACGTTGTGATACCCACCAATGTATTCCTCGTTCGGAGAGCAATCCATTGGTGGGGGTCACAGGTTCGGTTCGAGTCCCGAGTCGCATTAAAATTTAGCGACTCCGGAGCTCAAAACCCTTCCGGGATTTTTACTTCCTCCACTGGCCCACTGTGTGGACGACGAGCAAAGCGCCTGACAGGTAGGCCGCCAACCGCCAGGCAACACACCGGAGCGCAGACGGTGGCCTACTCTGCCCCTGTGGCCATTCACCCAGCGCAGAGCGGCGCCGCACGGCAATTGAGAAGCACGTGATGTCTTTTCAACAACCGGGGGTCTGGGTCTGGCACGGGGGATGGAGTGCGCTCCCTTTGACTGCGGTGTTAAAGTGAAGTCCCAGCGTCAGTAGCAATGTAGTGTGGTCCGCCAGGGGGCAAGGTAGGCCACCATCTAGATCTTGCACACATATTACCTATATTACTCGTAATATACGTATATACTCCCTCGTACGCAGCTCAGGAGAGTTGTCGACCCCTCGACTCACCCACGACATTGCGGCTGCACTTCTGGTCCCGGCGCGGCGGCTTGTAGTCGTGCGGGCAGACGCACCGGTGGTGATCCTGGCTTCCGTGGTTCTCGCAGCCCAGCTCCATGTCGCACGAGTTTTTCCCGCATTTTCCTGCAACAATCACACGCGGTTGAAAACAATGCTACGTTACCTGACAACCCTCACAAACGTCATAAAAAAAGATCATTTTCGAATTTCAACCGCACGCAACGCAGACTGACACTCGAACTCGAGAAGTCACGGAAATACACGCAGTTTACGCGTGCATCACCGTTTATGCCGGCGTCCTTCAGCAGACTGATTCCGAGAGTCGGTTTCGTCGCTCTGTCTCTCTCGCACCACGATGGGATGCCCCACGAATGAGAAACAGAGCGACGAAAACGATTTTCGGAATCGGCCTTGCTGCAAGCTCGTTGGCGCACAGCGGGCTAGAAGACACAGGCGAGGGCGGCCGAAACTTTAGACGCGTCTTGAGCTCCCGAGTCGCCAATTCGGACTCGAACAGAACGTGTGAACCGACCAATGGACTCCTCGTTCGGAGAGCATTCGATTGGTGGGGTCACACGCTGCTCGCTTTGGAGACCCATTTCGTGACTCTGGACCTCAAAACGACGTCTAGAGTTCCGACCGCCTGCGCCGGTCATCTGGCCCACCGCGCAGCGTCGGGGAGGCCGATTTATGACTCTGTTATCGCCAAAACGGTCCCAGCGGTCAGAAAATAACTACCGCACGCCGGAGTGATAGTGGAGAGCACCCGCAAAAGCAAGAGCCGAGCGGCGCGTCGCAGCAGACAGCCTCGGCGCCTGTCAATTTGTGTGAATTTGCGTACAAATTTGTACGAAAAAGTTCGCATGTTGAAAATTGTGTGAGACCACGTACAAAATTGTACAAATACTTTTAGTGTGCACATCATATGCAAAGATTTAAAAAAAATATCTGTGACTGTGAGGACGTTATGTCATGTGCCGTGAGTCATCCCAACAAATTTTACCCAACAAGCAAAGACAAAATAACACAAACAGAAGCTATTGTTGCTGATGAAATCATACACATGTGGTGTTTCCGGACTCCTTACAAATTGCCTGGCGTTTGAATGAAAGACGAACTTCCTCTTCCACGCTCGTTACTCTGCTGCTCCGTTCAGAATGAGGCATATTTCCATATAACGTTTTTTTTTTCCTGAGGAAGAGCAGTCGATTATTTATCCGTGTGCCCACGCGAGGCAGCGACTCTGGTGCGTTAATACGTCCTCCGTACACCGCGTCAATGGATCCATAATCCCACCGGAAGTGACGCCACTGAGCGCGCTCTGTCTCACTCACACCAAGACGCACCAAGCAGACGACACACACGCTCTCTCTCTCTCTCTCTCTCTCTCTCTCTCTCTCTCTCTCTCTCTCTCTCTCTCTCTCTCTCTCTCTCTCACACACACACACACACACACACACACACACACACACACACGAGACAACGTGCACACCCCTTTGTTATTGAGAAATCAATGCTAAAGCTCATGAATAAGAGGAGCGCTTCGCTGTGCGCCCCGCGTGGCCCGGCGGCGCGTATGCACTGTTCAAAATGTCACAGCTACACCAACGACCTGTCATCGACCAATATTATTTTTCATATAAAAGCAAATAGGCCTCTTTCCTATTGGTTGCCCATCTGTCTGATTCAATAGAATTTTCTCTCCTCCCCTGTCACCATTTTTCAATATTGGACTCACGCTCAGCGGGCCAGAAAACCGGTGGAGGCGGTCAAAATTTCGGAGTTCTCAATCTGAGAACATTTGCATCACCATGCTGGATTGCTCTCGGATTCCATCATAGTGATGCAAATGTTCTCAGATTAAGAACTCATTCTTTTCAGTGCAAAACATGGATTTGGACATGGATCCATTCAGGTGAGCGAGGCGTGTGTATGTGAGAGAGCCGCAGCTCCTAGAGGTGGGAGGCCTCGCATAAAATTTGTCACAATATCGTTGAGACGTCAGCAATTATGAGGGGCGCGGCACGCACACACACACACGTGGGTGTACGTGATACTGCATTAAACTTTATTACAGGTGTAGCCCCCTATGGCCGGGACGAACCTTCCAGCAGCCCGTGTGTGTAGAATGCGGCAGTCCAGCCCACGCCGCACCATTTTTCTCTTGTTTCTGATCTTTTTTTTTTCCCACAGCGACGCGCATGTTCTGTTGTTGTCATACTTGCGGAGGTTAGAGTCCGGCCCGCGCGGACCGAACTTATCACACACATGCGTGCTGCATACTCCACTGCCGCACGGTGGGCCAGACGACCGGGTCGAGGCGGTCAAAATTCCGGACGGGTTTTGGGCTCCAGAGTCGCCAGATGGCACTCGAACCGAACAAGTGATCCCATCAATGGATTGCTGGGCCAACGAGGAATCCATTGGTGGGGTCACACGTTTGGTTCGAGTCCTGCTTAGCGACTCCGGAGCTCGAAACGCGTCTAGAGTTTTGGCCGCCTGCTCACAGCCTCACAGTCTCTTGGCCCACAACTGTCCCCGCTACCCCCGATCCCGCCTTTGGACCCGACCTTGCCTCTTACGCCGCAAATCGCGCACAAACCAGGGTCGGGCCGTCTAACACACTGCGCGAAGTGACTCACTGGCGTGACACTGGTGTGACACTGGCGTGACACTGGCGTGACAGACGCCGGGCTGCCCATTGTCCGCGGCGAGGGGGTGGCGCTGTGGTGACCGATGTGACGGGGAGACAATGACACAGGTGGCGGCACTGCTTGACTTGGCGTACGACAAGACACGACACGCGGCCCACGCGTCTTGCCGCACCACGGGAGCACGCGGGGATGACTTATGTGCTTATAATGTGACTTGTGTGGTGGAACCGTGATGTACACACGCGCCGCCTGGCGGGCACCCGTCGTCGCGGGCCGTCTGTCTGTCCGTCCGTCTGTCTGTCTGTCTGGTCTGCCGAGCCCCTGGCCCAATGTCACGCGTTCGCTCCGAATCTGACTCCAGAATCCTGTCACGGCGGGGCTGACGGGGCGAAGAGGGGGTGGCCGAGGAAACGAGCTAACTAACGCAATTATTTCGACCAACGATCAAACTCCGTAAATTGCTGTCCCCACTTTCGGTTTATCTTGGCTGATCGGGTTTGTTGCTGATCCATCCAGAGGGAGCATGACCGAGACAGAGAACACTGCTGCGTGCACGCAGAAAAAGGTTTCTTTATCGATTCCTTGATTCAAAAAATAAAAATATTTTGTGACGGGAGATTTTTATTTGAATTCGATAGGCAAATATTTAGGATAAAATACGTTAGCTTTAATACCGGCCTTCTGGTCCACTAGGGGATGTAGATAAGGGCATAGCGCGACTTATCACCCAGTTCCACAACGTTCATTGTCTGCAGCACTCAAGATTTCTTCCTCTCTCTCTCCTTCTTCTTAAATCTTCGCAGAGCAAAATTTCCGCGGACCGTTGAGTTAGTGAAGGGCAAAGAGTCCGACGCCGCCGGCGGTGTTTGCCTCCGCCGCGCCCCTTCCTTATCATGCAACGGAATGGGCAAGCGGCCAGCGGCGCGCAGTGGGCCAGAGACCGGTGGATGCGGTCAAAAGCCAAAACTGGGACTCGAACCGAACGTGTGACCCCACCAATGGATTGCTCTCCGAACGAGGAATTCATATTGGTGGGTCACCCGTTCGTTTCGAGTCCTGCCTAGCGAGTCTGGAGTCTGGAGCGCAAAGCGCGTCTAGAGTTTTGACCGCCTGCGCCGGTCTTCTGGCCCACTGTGCGGCGCGCACACGGTGCGGGGTGTGGGTGGGCACGGCCGAAGCCACAGCCCCTTCCGGGAAAACGCGTAACGACCTCGTGGGATCCCGGCGAGTCCACAACGCGCACCGCCAAGCACCCGGAGATGTTTACTTACTTGAAGGGCTCCTCCTCGATTTTACATCACAAAATCAAAAAAAAAAAAAAAAAAAAAAAAAAAAAAAAAAAAAAAAAAAAAAAGCAAAGGAAAACAACAACAATTGGGACCCAGTTATGCTGCACTTTGTGATGTATGTGATTCCTTGATGGGACAGAGGGTAGGCCGTTCAGGCTTGAGCCCACCTTGTGCTTGGTTTATATCCCGTCACGTATCATTTAAACTGGTCACGTCAGTTTCACACTAAATTAATGTCATGGGCGAAAATACTCCAAATCTGCCCTGCACGAGGGCCGCCGCGGCACGGTCCAGAAGGGAGGAGAGGGGAAAGGTGGGGGAGGGGGAGGGAAGGGGGGGGGAGTGAACAATCCGCACATGTTTCTGCTTTTTCGTTCCTTTTTGAGGGCGCGGCCAGAATGCGCCTCATCTCCGACAAACCGTGCGGCACCGACGACAAAAAGGAAACAACCAAACGATATTATACTCCAGTTGGAACCCTTCCTAACCCTAAAAATAATGTAAAACTTAGGTGCGTACAAAAAACTGGGAAAAATTAATAACAATGAAGATAATGGAAATGGACACCGGCTGCGTTTGACTGCCGCACCTGACGCAGGGGCGTTTGCAATTCGGCACGCTTTCCTCCGCGGCACGCGACACGTGCGTGACACTCGCCTTAGCGGCTCCGTTTATGACTCTTTGTCACATCGCCCCTCATTCCTTTACCCCCTTCCATACTCCTCCTCCTTCTTCTCCTCGTCCTCGTCCTTCTTGCAGTAGCGGGGGGGGGGGGGAGAGAGAGAAAAGGGCAGGTATTCTTTATTACCCAAATTTGGGTGAGAATTATTTTACACCTTTCTTTTACACTTTTTCTCTTCCAGAATTTGGTTGATAAATTAATCCTTAACCAAATTACGGTGATAAAGAAAATCTCGCCCAAAATATGGCATTCATCAAGGCTCTTTCATTCTCAGTCGGTTTCTCATTTCCCCAGGGACTCCCTGCAAATCGCCTGTCCTTACTAGAGGCTCCCCTGAGAAAATCAGGAACTATTTTCGCCGTGCACGATCCACCTCTGCGAACGGGCTTAATTCAGTCATGTCCGAGCCGCGACAATGTAGTCCGGCCCGTTGTCCTCGAGTCATAGCGGTATTGCTGTTCCTAATCTTTCTACCCCTCCTTCTTCTTCCAGCATCCTGGTGGCGGCGGCGGCAGGACATGTGTGCGCTTCTTCATCCACTGCATCATGTCGCGAGGCGCACAAAGTCCCCGTTTGTTGCGTTGCCTGGAATGGTGAAGGGGTTCGGGGGAAGGCGGAGTCGGGGAGGAAAGGGGGAGGGGGGAGCGGCTGTGCGTCTTTGAAGCCGCGGGGCCGGCATCGCACTGCTGTTGAACCGTGGCCACGCTGCGCCGCGCAGTGCATCGATGCACGAGGGGCGTGGCGGGGCGTGGCGGGGCGTGGTGGGGCGTGGCGGGGCGTAGTAAGGCGCGGCGTGGCGGGTGCGGACATCGCAAACGAGCGCGGCCAGCCTGGGCAGCGCGAGAGAGACGGAGCGGTCGGAACGGTCCTTCGAAACCAGGGAATCTGTAGCTCAAAGCCCGTCCGGGAGTTCTGGCCCACTGTTTGCCGGCAGGGGGCGCCACAGCCACACGGCACACCAAGGGAGGGCTTCGCGAAAAACGCAATGTATGCATCATGCTAATGTGGGCCAAGGTCAGCCGCCGCATTACAATGCTGCGACGGTGGGGCGCGTTCGTGTCGCGCTTTCTATTGGGAACGTCGGCCAAGCCGGGCAGAGCACTGCACGGAGGGCCAGAAGACCCGTGGAGGCGGCCGACACCCTGGACGCGTTTTGAGCTCGTGAGTTGCTAAATGGGACTCGAACCGAACGTGTGATTCCACCAATGGATTGCCTTCCGAACGAGGACTCCATTGTTGGGGTCACACGTTCGGTTCTAGTCCCATTAAGCTACTCTCGAGCTAAAAACGCTTCTAGTTTTGGCCGCCTGCACCGGTCATCTGGCCCACTGTGCAGTGCACTGTCGCGCGCATTGCCACGCCGCGGCCATCCCGATGATCTACAGCGGCTGCACGCGCATCTGCTCGTGCACTTGGCGCGCTCACAAACGCAGCCCCCCTCCCTTCTCTCTCTCTCTCTCTCTCTCTCTCTCTCTCTCTCTCTCTCTCTCTCTCTCTCTCTCTCTCTCTCTCTCTCTCTCTCTCTCTCTCTCTCTCACTCACTCAGAGAAACACGCACATATACACACACACGCGCGCGCGCGTATGCCGACGTCCCAATCGCCATGCAACGACGGTTTATTGGCGAGTCGTGCAGTGAGCAACCCGTCCTAGAGAAAATGCAGTAACAAGTGAGTATTGGCGTAGTTTAGGACAAGCACCCAGGAAACTCAAGTAACGTGCCTGGTTGACTCTACCTGGCGTTAAACTCCAGGCACACACTAGGAGGAGTCAACGTGTCAGGCACACACAAATTATACCTTACCCCGTGCACGTGCTGTACTCTAGAAACCCAAGTGCGTATGCCTAGTTGACTCTTCCTGGTGTTGACCTTTGTTGGGGTCGAAAACGCGTGTAGAGTTTTGTCCGCCTGCGCCGCCGTTCGTCAGGCCCACACTGTGCAAGCGCAGGGCCGTGATGGTTGTGATGACGGTGGTGTGTGGCCGTCGGTGGCTCGCCCCGCGCTGCCGGGTTATCCGCCGATGAACCCGGGCCAGCCCGCCATGTGCACGGCTAGTGGTCCTTGCTCGCCCTGGCACTATCAGCATCAGCCACTATCGTGGTGCAGCCAGCGGCTCGGGACGCTGCGAGCCAGGGTGTGTCCTCACTGTTATTCAACAAATGTGACTGTCATATTCGTTAGAATGTGAATTTTGTCTGTTTGTGTCACACTTAGGGGTGCTCTAGAAACTCAATCTCGAAATGAACCCGAGAATGTGTTTTTTACTCGTAGCCTCTAAGCCCTTTGGGATAGCAAGCCAGCCGATTGGAGGTCTGTAGTGCAGCTACAATTGGCCCGCTTACTGTACATTTCTAGCTTCAAAGGGCCAGAAGAAAGCCATGATCGAAAAACCGCTCCGTGAATACGTTTCAAAATGGCGGACTTGGGGCTGTTTCTTCAACACATCTAGGAGGACTCTACACGAGACTGCCACCTATTCTCTTCTAAATTTATACATGCGTGCGCGCGTATAACGAAGCGGGTTTTTGTCTTAGGAAAGAAGACAGTGAAGGCACTCCACGCGAGCATTAGCATTGGCATTGTCGATGCGCGGCCTAGCAAGGGCGTAACTGCCCGTCGCCTTCAGTGGTAAATTTGGTCACCTTTTCGGCTGAATTTTAAACGTGATTATCGCTTCTCTTCTTTGAATGAGCCCTAACAATGGATCTGACAGGACTTTTTTCTCGCTTCTGTTTTTTTTTCCTTCTTTTAATTGATTTTGACAGGAAGGTCCGCCCCGCGTTCAAGTCACGTCACGCACGGCCTTACGGTAGTCAAAAACCCAATCACACGCATACAATTATTCCCTAGTGACAACCTACTGAGCTCATCTCTCTCTCTCTCTCTCTCTCTCTCTCTCTCTCTCTCTCTCTCTCTCTCTCTCTCTCTCTCTCTCTCTCTCTCTCTCTCTCTCTCTCTCTCTCTCTCTCTCTCTCTCTCTCTCTCTCTCTCTCTCTCACACACACACACACACAAACCACTTGTTTTACATGCAGCGGCTGCAGGCGAACCGCCCCGTTGCACGCAGAGGGTACAGTAAACAGGGTCTAAGTCATTTGTCTCGAAATAAATACATAGTCAAGGTCGAGGCCGCGCCGCGCCGCCCGGGCCGACGAGCGCAAAGGGGGACGAGCCGCTGGAGAAACGCGCGGTAAAAAATGTCGTCACTCCAGAAAAAAAAAATGAAGAAAGAAAGAAAGAAACGAAAAAGGATAGCAGCATGCGGGAGCGGGGTGATAGATAGTCGCGTAAGATCATACGACTGAGTGGGAGGGGCGGCCGCGGCGTTAGTTTCACACAACTTGTGCTCTGTACGGCCGATGTCGTGGACCGGGAGGAGGGGCAAGGGGCACAGTGGGTCAGAGGACCGGCGCAGGTGGCTGAAACTGCAGAAGCGTTGCTAGGTCCAGAGTCGCGGAGCAGGAATGGAACAGAACGTGTTACCCGACCAATTGATTCCTCGTTCGGAGATCAGTCCATTGGTGGGGTCACAAGTTCGGTTCGAGTCCCATTTATAGCGACTCTGGAGCTCAAAACGCGTCTAGAATTTTGACCACCTGCGGCTCACTGGGGGGCAGGGGGGATGCCCAGATGCATCCCGCAAACCGCGCCGAAAGGGTGCGCGACGACAGCCGTGGAGGGGGGGAGGGGGGATGCCGTGGGGGTGGAGGGGGGGGGGGGGGCAGGGGGCCATGCCGTGGAGGGGGAAGCCCCTCACTGACTGCCCGGTTAGGGGAGTGATGGAGGTGCCGAGAAGGTGCTGGGAATGAGTCCGCCTGTCAAAACACGACACGGTCGCTAACACGGCCATCACTGAAAATTAAAGTGAAAGACTATGATGCGGTGCGGCGCAATAACATGGCGAGAGAAAAAAGTCTTCCCGAATTTTGGTCAAAGCTGAAAGGGTAGACCAAAAAATCTTTCTACAAAGTAGTCAGGTAATTTTTGTCGGACCAAAGTAGGCTGCATGAACCGTACCGTGCGCGGGGTCGTGTGCCGCGTCGTGATTGTTTTCTCTTGTATTGAGATGCCGGCCGCGCGCACTTCCAGGAACCCCGATGATAACTCGATTACGTTTATTGGAAACAAAGTGTCAATCAGTTCCCGCTGTGGTTTATTGCCGCTTCCCTCCCTTGCCCCTCCCACCTCTCTTTCCCTAGGCGCGCCCTTCCCTCGCGCACCCGCCCCACGCCCACAGGAGGTACTTACTTTCCATACTTAAGTTGTCCTTTGTTTTGCCTTTTAAATGAGGCGACCCATTGGAAAGGGTTGACTAGAAATGCTCTATATACCGGTAAGGGCTTTAGTTTTGCATGGCAAGCAGTGTGAGGTACGTACAACACCGCCAGTGTCACCACGCGCAAAAGTCACACGATTTGTCACCAACCGAGCAGACTTTCGACTTTTGTGGCATCCGTAGGACAAGCCAAAACGTCGAGGCGTGGGCGTGAAGGTCGCTTCGCTCGCACTTAGAGATTTTTCTATTTGCTTTCAGAAATTACTTACATCTCACATCACCCTGTAACATTTTACCCACAAGATTCTGTCAAATCATTGCAAAATCTTAACTGACACCCAACGTACTTTAAAAGTTTCGTTTTGATACAGTGGTGGTGGGGCCCTTCAGACTCATTCCCGGAGGGGCCCTAGCGCCGCCAGTCTGCCCAAAGTGGTAAGGAAAATTTGTACGGAAGCTCCATGGGAGGCAAGGTACGGACGGTCCTGGTAAAAAATTACCAGACATTTTCCGTGTAATTTCTGTACTTTGTTATATCAGTGTCTGTAGAAGTGTACTGAATACACACTTCAGTTTGTAGATCTCTGGATCCGCTGCTCGAGGTCCCTTACCTTCCCTCCAGCCGCCATCCTCCGGACTGCTGTCCCTGGAGGCCTGCACGCCGCGCTGGGTCCGCGATGACCGGCCCTTCCTGGCCGTGGAGGCTGGGCGTCGCCGCGGCCGCGCGCCCTCCAGGGACCGTGCGTGGTCCTGCGGGCGCCGGATATCGTCCACTACACCCGCGGCACCAGTCTGCAGGGTGAGGTCATTGTCCACTACACCCGCGGCACCAGTCTGCAGGGTGAGGTCATTGTTCACTACACTCGGGACACCGGTCTGCACGCTGCGGTCACCGGTCACTTCACTCAAGTCCACGCTGCGGTCAGCGTTCACTACACGCGGGGTACCAGACCCCAAGCTGCGGTCACCGTTCCCTACACCCCGGGCACCAGACCTCGGGCTCCGGTCGCCGTTCACTTCACTCCAGGCACCAGTCTCCAGACTGCGGTCACCGGTCACTACAATGCCAGCCTCCAGGCTCCGGTCACCATTGACTACACTCAGGTCCAGGCTGAAGTCACGGTTCACAACACTTGGGGCACCAGTTTCCAGGCTCCGGTCACCGTTCACGACACCACTCTCCAGGCTCCGGTCACCGTTCACGACACCATTCTCCAGGCTCCGGTCACCGTTCACGACACCATTCTCCAGGCTCCGGTCACCGTTCACGACACCATTTTCCAGGCAGCTCCGGTCACCGTTCACGACACCATTCTCCAGGCAGCTCCGGTCACCGTTCACTACACCATTCTCCAGGCTCCGGCCACCGTTCTTCACGCCCAGGGCACCGTTCTCCAGACTCTCCGCGCCTGCCTCCAACCACCGCGGTGCCATGATGTCGATGACGTCACTCCACCCCGTGGTCGCTGGATGACGTCACTCCACCCCGTGGTCACTGCACTACTTTGTCCGAGACGCGCCGCGCGTCATGGTGGTCGCGCCGCATGTCGCGGCACGGCGCGGCCGACGGGTCAACAGCTGATCGGACGGACGCCTCGGCGCGGCGTCGTCGCGGTGCGTGTGCTCCCCCCGCCGGGCCGTCCGCTACTGCACGCTACGCGCACTCTCGTACGCCGAGGGGAGCGGGGGCGTATGGCGGGGCGTATGGCGGGGCGGGGCGGGGCGGGGTGTGGGGGGCGCGGTGAGGCGCTAGGGTCCAGATAGATAGCCGAGCGACTGAGGCATCGCTGCTGCAGCCCGCGGGCGGCGTGGTGGGGGAAAAAGGGAAGGGTTGAGCCGTCGTCTTCATCACAGGCATGACCCCAGCAGACCGATTCCGAGAGCCTTTTTCGTGGCTCTGTCTCTCTCGCACCCACACGGGGCGCCCCATGAGTGCGAGAGAGACAGAGCGACGGAAACGACGACTCTCGGAATCGGTGTGCAGGGTGACGGGGCGCGTGGACGCCCCCACGGCGCTAGGCGGCAATCCAGGTTGATTGATTGTTGTGTGCGGGCACACCGTGCAGGCCACCCAGGGTCGTGTCCTATGCTCGAGGGGTTACCCACTTCTTATTTTGGGTGTACGGACGATTCCGAATTCCCACGATTCCTGGACAAATCCCACGGAAAAGTGAGGATTTTTAAAGAAATTCCTTTGTTTCTTATAGTGTTTTGGGACACTAATAGCAAGATTACGACCCACTGCGCGACTCGACACGGGAGTGAAGGGTGGTGCGAACGCCCCGCGGGAGGGAAGAAGAATGAACGCCCGCTGCAGCAAACAGATGCAAAGCGCATCCGGTTTTGTTGAGACAGCCGCAACAATGAAAGGTCCGATCCGATGTGTTTATCCGGACGGCATTGACCGGCGTTTCCTATTTGGACTTGCACGAACACACACACGCAAACACATACATACGGAGAGAGAGAGAGAGAGAGAGAGAGAGAGAGAGAGAGAGAGAGAGAGAGAGAGAAGAAGAAGAGGCGCGCGCACACACACACACACACACGGTTGCTATGGCGACGGTGGCGCCGCTTTTTTCCGTAAACAGTGCAACACGCGCAGGAGCGCACAGGGTGATTGTTTTCGGAAATGGGCGGCCGGTGCGGACACACTCTTCGACGGGCGGGCAGCTTTATTTGGGCCGCGACTCCCCACCGCCCTCCATCCCGTTGTGCATCCTGCAGCCGTGCGCAGCCCCAGCCGGAAAAGGAGAGAAAAGGGAAAAATCGGAAATTATTTTACTGAGCACTGCCAATCCGGAAGGAGGAAGTGTGAAATGTCAGTGTCACCACTGTTCACACCATTCTTGCACGCTCAACGACCATGCCCCCGAGTTTGGACCCCCCCCCCCCCGCCCAAAACGCGCGCGCACACACACACACACACACACACACACGAGAGTTACTGATTGCTGTGCTTATCAGTTCGTCTAATGAGGCAACCTCGGCCTGTGGCATCCCTGCATACTGCCACAAACAAAACAGTATCGATACGATCGGGAAACATTTCAGGGGTAGGAGCGCACAGTGGGCCAGAAGACAGCCGCAGGCGGCGGCCAAAACTCTGCGTTTTGAGCTCCTTAGTCGCTAAATGGGACTCAAACCGAACAAGGGACGTAACTGATGGACTGCTCTCCGAACGAGGAATCGATTATTGGCGGGGTCACACGTTCGGTACGAGTCCTTTTAATCGAGAAGCTCAAAACGCGTTTCGAGTTTTGGCCGCGTGCGCCGGTCCTCTGGCCCACTGTGGAGCGCTGGCGCTGCGAGGGGCGGGGGAGGCGTTTGCTGTGCTTTGGCTTACGCCGTGGGACGCGCACGGTTCCGAGTCGATCCGGCTGTCGATAATATACGGCGACCAGACCGAGAGTCGTTTTCGTCGCTCTGTCTCCCTCGCACTCGTGGGCCGTTCCGTATTAGGGAGCGAGAGAGACAGAGCGACGAAAAAAGGACTCTCGGAATCAGTCAGCTGCTGGGTCCGCTGGCGGCGCGTGCGCCGCGGGTTCGAACACTGACGTCGTGCGGGTTTTAATTTTAGTCTTCCTTGAACCCCTCTCACCTCTCACGGAAGTTCGCTCAAGACGGCTCACCTGGGCCGCGCCATGCTGCGCCATGCTGCGCTGGCTCCCTTCGAGGAAGCCCCGCACACCCTAAATTCTTAAGTACTTTTTTGTACTTAGTTATGCACGATTTTGCACATGCGTTTGTAATGCGTAATATTATACATTGCTATGCATAATTTACTCATAACTATGTAAATTATACGTTGTTAGGCATAATGCAGAAGCTTACGTATGTGCAAAATCGTTCATAACTATGTACAAAAAGTGCATAAGGATTTAGTGTGCACCATAAATCCAAAAATCAGACTTTTCGCCACTGTAGAGGCAAGACAGAAAGTCTTGCCAAGTGTTGGTCGGACCTGAAAGTCTCGCCAAAATTTGGTCAGACTAAAATGTCTCGCCTCAAAATGGCGATACTTTTTTTGTCGCCTACGCCGGCCTTCTTGCCCACAGTGGGTCCGTTTGCGGCCCGCGGGTTTTCCAGAAAGGGTTGGCCGGCTGAGCGGGGGATCATCTTGGGGGGAGGAGGAGGAGGAGGGGGGGAGGGGGGGTAGGGGCGGCAACCATGGAGGTGTGACTTGCAGCAGGGATGCGGGCGGGGCGGGGCGTGGCGTCCTGCGGCGAGACAAATAATGGGTCCTCGGTGCGGCGCGTGCTTCTTACCAACAAGCCACCCGAAAAGTAGTCAATTGAATCCCTATTCGTATTTATGACCTGCGGGCTCGGGATAAGAAGCACCTGCTGCCTGTTACCACGCACGCATTCAGTTGCGTAGCAATAACTTCTATCCGAAAAATTCGAACACACATCGGTGAACTTTCACCGATGTTTTGTCTCTGAAGACAGTAGAGGCGTTCTTGCTGCCACTCTAATTTCTCGGCTCTACCACACCGCCGCCGATCACATTTAGCGACTCTGGAGCTCAAAACGCGTCCGGGATTTTGACCGCCTCCACCGGTCTTTAAGTCCACTGTGTGCCGGCTTCGAGTGTAGTGGCCGCAGGCTTGATCTCTGGAACGAAGCAACGAAGCCGACCAGGCTGCAGCGTGGGGAGTCTCCTGAGACGGCAGAAACCAGCGACAGCGCGCACGCGCGCCTCATGGCCGCCGGGGCAAAGGAAAAACAAAATCGAAATTTATGTTTCTTATTTCAAAACATGGAGCAAGAAAGAAAAATTAGCTACATTTTGGGTCACGAAATTTTTCACTAAGATCAAGTACTAAATTACTACGTGGATTTTAGTAAACACACGTTGCGTGTAAAAATTTTGCCATGAATTTCGTTACGCGTTCCTCCCCATAAGAACAAAGGTCAACTAATCGCTTCGTAAGATGTACCAGGCACACTACACCCAGCACGGTAAGGAAAACGGATCACATTAACGTTAAAATTTGGACAGCATATTTTCAGCTGTTGCATAATGTTTTTTAACATGCGCCTGGCTCCGGGGGAGATCCTCTCCCTCACCGGCTGGCTGACGTCTCTGCCCTGTCTGCGGCAGTGTGTGTGTGTGTGTGTGTGTGTGTGTGTGAGAGAGAGAGAGAGAGAGAGAGAGAGAGAGAGAGAGAGAGAGAGAGAGAGAGAGAGAGAGAGAGAGAGAGAGAGGGGGGGGGTCCGTGTGTATACAAATCAGGCATTGTTGCTGCGGGAGCCCCAAGTAGCAATCAGTCAGAACTAACCGTTTTTGTCTCAGCCTCACCCTTCGTGCCGGCGCGGCATCCCTTCTTCAAGACAGATGGGAGCGGGTGGCGGCTGACCGTGGAGCCGGGCCGCCACCCCAAACACACACACACACACACACACACACACACACACACACACACACACACACACACACACACACCGCACTTGTTGCGCCTGGACTTGTTGCACCGCACTGAGTGTGTCTTTCACGGCAGTCACTACGGCCGCAAGTTGAGTGTACTATGCAAAAATCTCAAAATAACTGCAGTAAACGCAAAATCTGAAAATACGTGTAGTAAACGCAAAGTCTCAAAATAAGTGTACTAAGCAAAAACTCAAAATAAGTGTACTTGCAAAATCTCAAAATATAGAAAGTCGCGAAAATTAGATTGACGTTGCATTGAATGGTGTTATCAGAATGGAAATGCACAAAAGTGCGTGACACATACTTTAGTCTGTACACATACTCGCGTGTCTCTCTCTCTCTCACTCACATACGGCATGGCGGGCACGTGGCGAGGCTCATGTCAAAGTGCATCGCTTCTTCTTCGTGTCCACAATTTGTTCGCTCGCCACCCAATTTGGGCGGTCGCGCCCCTTTGTCTGTCCGCCGCGCCGCGCTAATCTTCGCTGAGGTTCGCCAGACTATTTCAGTGGCGCGGAGATCGCGCACAATCTCACAGTCGCGCAGCAAAATCTTAAAGCAAAATGCAGCTCACAACAATTTTACGAATCAAAGCGTGTGTTTTTGAAGCAAAGAAATGTTCTTGACGCACCTTACTACCGTCAGTTGAAACAATGCACGCATTAAACGTTTGTACAATTTTGTACGTGGTCTCACACAATTTTCAACATGCAAACTTTTTCGTACAAATTTGTACGAAAAGCACCTATGCGCAAAATTGTGTTAGAGCACGTACAAAAATTGAGCCAAGTAATTTAGTGTGTATCGTGTCGAGGCAATGTTCTTGCTGGCGGCAACATTCGAAAACAATGTTTTTTGTTTGTTCTTTTAGTGCTCTGTGGCGCGCCACCAATCTCGCGACCAATGCACACTGGCTGCTAGACCAAACGGAGACTCGTCGCCATAAAAAAAATACAAAACTAATTTGACACAGACAAAAATACGTGAAAAGAAAATTGATAATTTTATTTCAATTTCGCTGTTCAATAACTGCACACTGACGATTGCGGACAGACACGCGGCGTGCAGACGTACGCAGGGGCAGGGGCCTCAAGTGTACTAAACGGTGTATAATTATTTCTGTCACGCAACGCTGCACTGCACCTTGCCCTAGACAACACCCGGCCGGGCTGTGTGCCCCTCCACTGCGTTGGGGGAGATATGTCAGTTTCAGTCCCTCCGTGTGTGTGTGTGTGTGTGTGTGTGTGTGTGTGTGTGTGTGTGTGCCGGGCGCACGCCACACAGTGGGCCAGAGGACCGGCGCATGCGACCAAAACTCTGGACGCGTTTTCTCCCGAGTCGATAAATATAGAACCCCAACCAAACATTTGACCTCACCAATGGATTGCTCTCAAAACGAGGAATCCATTGGTGGGTTTACACGTTTGCGAGTCACGCGACTATGGAGCTCAACACGCGTCTAGACTTTGTCCGCCGGCGCACCGGTCTTCTGGACCACTGCGCCTCCGCCCTCTGAGCGTAACGAGACATGCAGCCGCCCATCCAGAAGCTGCGCTCCTCTCGCCGCCCCAATGGATAATTAATCAGAACCATGTTTAAGACCGCGCTCCTTCTCATCTTGAAAATCTCCAGTTTCGCCACTATACACACCCGCAGCACTAAGGAGGAGGAGAAAGAGGGTACAACAGAGCATGGGGCCGCAGGGAGAGGGTTTCCCTGGCAGTCCACAGCTACTGCCTCTACTACTTCTTATTCAGCCGCTATTTCCTGTTCCGGTCGTATTAAAGGGCCCTTTTGTTAAAGACTCCGTGGCTTGCTCCTCTGTAAGTACACATTGCCCCGTGTGTTAGTGTGTGTGTGTGTGTGTGTGTGTGTGTGTGTGAGAGGAGGCACGGTTCCAACTGTCCCCGGCCGGGGCCTGCGAGGGGGCGTCGGGCGGATTAGGATGTGGCGGGGCGGGGTACGGCCGGCGGCTCTTTGGGCCCTCAGAGTGAAGGGCCCACGCCGCGTAAGGGTGATGCACACACACACACACACACAAAAATGTAGGATATCTGTAGGAACCATTGGCTGGTTGCACGGCGAAGACAGGGCTTACAAGGCAGTGCTGTTTTAACTTACGATCACGCAGATTTGGATGCGGGTGTCAAGCGAAGAAGCCTATCCTGCCAAAGGCAGACAAAAGCAGGTGTATTCGCCAGGCGTGGATTGTCGAAACTGGCGCAGCATCGCGAAGCCTGTTACGACAAGACACGGTCTGGGTCTGGGGTACACCTACCTTCTTAATTTTCATAGGCATTCCCCACGAGGGTATTGTTGTGCCCACTCTGTCTGTGAATGTTTCTTTTTGTTGAGCTATTGAAAGAAGCATATCCAGTTAGAATAACTGGTTGGTTTGGGTTTGGTTCTTTATATTGAACCGAATCATTTCACCCTTGTACAGTTTTCTTTAAACTGGATTCACACTGCTTCATGTCTCTGACGAAACTCTGGCGAGACTTCTAGCCTGACCATAAAACCGCAGTCATGGCTATTTTTCTCGCCTCTGGAGTGGCAAGAAGTCTGACCTGGATTGCTAGTGCATCGGCGACTGCACCTTACAAACACGACTTCCACAGCCGAATAAGTCATTTCATAATGGAGATAAAGCTGCCTCGAAGGCGCACCGTCGCACAGTCACAAATTTCATTTCAGTATCAGTCCTTTCGCACTGAAGTTACCGCAGTGCGCACTTTCGGAAAAAGACACACGTCCCAAATCACAGAGACTGCTGCGCTGCGGCCAGGCTGTCAGGGCCGCTCCGCGACGCGCAGCCAGAACGACTTGGGCGTCAGCAGCACGCCGGGGATCATGTCCTCCTCGGAGGGCAGGTAGCCGTCGGCGGCGGTGGCGAAGGAGTAGCTCTGCAGCAGCGCCGACAGGTACAGGAACATGGTCTGCCTCGAGAACGTCTCCCCGGCGCACAGCCGCTTGCCTGCCGACACGGTCACCGAGCGAGCTTAGAAAATCAGACATGCGACAGCACACTAGAGAACGTAGCGGACTGAAACATTTTGAAAACCTAATGACGCACAAACAGGTTTTTTTTTTAGTATCAAATTTAAGATTAAGTGTACGCTCAATTGTGGTCAAAGCCTCTAAACGTCAGGAAGCCCCTGGGGACAAGGCTAGAGGCCACCCAACCTACACCAGTGCGCGGCGGGCTGGCGGCGGGCGGGCGCCGTACGTACCGAGTCCGAACGCCATCGTGGGGTCCTTCTTCTTTAGCGTCCCCGTCCTGGAATCCAGGAAGCGCTCCGGCACGAACTCGTCGCCCTTCTCGAACACGGCGGGGTCGCGGTTGGCGGCCCATATGTTGGGGATGAGCAATGTGCCCTGGAAGCGGTCGAACACTGTTTAAAAAGTCACATTGGAAATTACCAAAATTGGGTATTGATCAAGACTCTTCCGCTCTCAGTGTGGGACAAACCGTATCTTGCAAGCGTTAGACAAACGTGGCTCACACTTGTAAGCGTGAGACATGTTGGCTCACACTTCTAAGCGTGAGACATGTCGGCTTACAACAAATGGCGAGAGATTGTCCCACAGTTGGATTCTTTTTGAAGCCTCCAGGAATTCCCGACGGAACTTAAGAGAGCATTGCCCGGAGTTGTTAAAGCGGCGAATGTTAATCCATCCGGAATTTAAACAAGGACCAACCCTTCCTTCTTCTCTTTATGGTTGCACTGTACCTTCGGTACGAAGTACTCGCGGAAAAACGTGTCCTCCGTGCATTTGTGCGTTATTGACAGCACTGTGTTGGTGTCCAGGCGCAGAACTTCTCGGAGGATGGCCTCCGTGTACGGCAGGCTTTAGAGTAAAACAGAACTTAGTTAAAAAGACATTTCCTCTCTTCTCTTTAAATTTATATCAACAAAGAAGAAACCATTATCCTGTATACTACTCTCATAGACCTTGCAAAGCATGAATTCGTATCGCGAACGATTTGCTAACTTAAGCGAACTTTATGTCAATGGCCGCGTTTCGAGTTAAGAAGAGTTTGGCCAACTGGCCAAAGAGATAAACAATGAATTGGATAGTAAAGTCATGAATCAGGTGTTCGTTACCTTGCGAACAAACGCAATGCCCTCACTTGTAAAACTAAAGCTTAACCATGCTTGAGTCAAGCATAAAGTTGAGCTCGAAAAGAAGCATGGACTAGAAATTCCACCATGCATTTCGACAGGGCTTATCTTGGCTGATGAGCCTGTTACGCTACTTGAAAACAGAGGGTAATACTTCGCTTTAGTTTTAACACTGTTTTCTTCTAATTACGAAGCGATGCTTTGTAGAGATTTTACTGCACGGCATAAACAGTTCCTGGTTTTCCCATGCGTAGCCCGCGTGAAGACATAGGTCGTTTCAAGGGAGTTCCTGGGAAAACCAGGAACCGTATTAGCGGTGTGTGGGGGGGTGAAACTGTGAACTAGGAATTGCGTACAGTAATGTTAAGCGCCTTGCCTCGGCCGGTCGTCTAAAGTAGGCAGCCGCCCCCTGCCGACGACGGCGACGATCTCCCGGTGGGCGGCGTCTTGCTTGTCGGGGTGCTGCGCGAGGTAGGACAGCGCCATGGCGACGGTGACGGACGGCACGGTGGACGCGGGGAACAGGTAGTCCACCAGCACCATCATCAGCTGCTTGTCTGTCAAAGCAGAATTAACTGGCTAGGACATTCAAGTACATTAAACTCTGACCAGGAAAGTAAGACCTTTGAGTTCTCGCGAGGACCACTGCAGTGGCCGTGGCCGGATCCATCAACTTTTCGATGGCTATACTAAAAATATGGTATTGCTTTTTAAATGAGTTCACGCACAGTCATTGAAAAGACCATTATAACTGTCGTTGAAATCGGTCAAGACTCAAGACTTAATAATTTCCCTAAAACTTTTGAACTCTGATTCCAATTTTGGAGTCCGCTTTTCAACGCGATTTCTTACTGAAATCGAAACGCACCTGTGAAGTGAGAGGTTGGTCTCTTGCGCATCTCTGCGAGGAACACGTCGACGAAGCCGCGCAGCGCGTGCTCGTCGAAGGACCGCCTCTCCTTCTCCAGCAGCTCCTGCCACGTGAGAAGTTGGATTAGAAAATCGACACAATGTTGTATAAGACTTAACACAATTTAGAGCAATGCTAAATTTTTCGCTCAAAATTGCACGCAGACTCGCACAAATTCGTGCGCAATTTCGTATGCAAATTTACACGAACAGTATGCAAGTGCAAAGTTGAGGCCGCGTGCAGAAATTGTGAAAAGGTATTAATAGTGTGGAAAAAGAAGTTGGCAGAGTGATTGTGTCTTGCTAGTGCCGTGGCTCAGTGGGCCAGGAGACCGGTGGAGGCGGTCAAAACCCCGAACGTGTTTTGAGCTCCAGAGGGTAGCCGCGGCCAACTCACGTCCACGAAGTCCAGCACGGCCTGGTTGCCGCGCACGAAGCCCGTGACGCGCATGGTGTCGGGCAGCACGTGGCGCGCCCAGGGCGTGATGTTGACGGCGCCGCCGCTGGGCTCCACGTGGCGCTGGAACAGCCGCACGGCGCGGCTCAGCGCGCGCAGCTCGCCGTGGCGGTGGCGGGGCGCGCGCTCGCCCGTCAGCGTCTCCAGCATCGCGTTGATGAAGCCGGGGTACAGCAGGTCGGGCAGCAGCACCTCCCCGTCACGCACCATGCCCTGCAGCAGCGGGGCGGGGCGAATGCCGGCGGTGCACAGTTGAGTCCTAAATACTGCTGTACTATCCACATTTTTTCGTGCAGTGCACGCACCTTTTCGGCCGCCACGGGGCTGCGGATCGAGTCCAGCAGCGTCCGGACCTCCTCCTCAGTGGCGGCCTCCATCTTGGCGAAGCGCCGCCCGAAGCCGAAGTCCCGCATGTGGCGCAGGGAGAAGCGGCGCTGCTCCGCCCAGAGGGCGCCCTCCGTGAAGAAGATCCCTGCCAGGCAAATATGTGGATTGTCACATAGGAGCGCGTCCACTGCACGAATAAATGTGGGCAGTACAACAAAAGTACGAAGTACGACAAGGATTGGAGAAAAAAAAATACAATGATGATTGTGGAAAGTACAATCAGAATTATTGAAAGTACTCAAGCTTATGAACCTTTACTAAAAAAACCTTACAAACTATTTTACTCCTTACAAGGAAAATAGCTTGTTATAACAAAGTATTTTGAGCATGCATAAGCTTTCAACGCAAATACTTTGTAATTTACAAATGATTTCTACGTTTAACAAACTAAATAGTTTGTACCTTACATACGCTCAAAATACTTCGTATGGTTTTAAGCGTATTGTTACTTTATACGGCTCCTCTTACCCCACAGTTCGTTGAAGCTGCGCAGCCGGGCGGTGAAGATGTCCGGCCTACCCTGGAACTCGGGCTTGAGCAGCAGCTCTCTGGTGGACGCGTAGTCCGTCGTGATGATGGTGGGCGAGGAGCCGAAGTACATGCCCAGCACGGGGGACTTGTATTTGGCGGCCATGGTGACCAGCCCCTTGTGCGTGTAGCGGTAGTTGTAGGCGAGCAGGTGCAGGTACCCGCCGTACACGGGCAGGCGTGGGGGTCCTGTCACGATCAGGGCGTGACGCAGTGAGCCGGAAGACCGGTGCAGGCGGCCAAAACTCGCGCTTTGAGCTCTGGAACTCTCCAGAGTCGGCAAACAGGATTTGAACCGAACGTGTGGCTCCGCCTATGGATTCCTCGTTTGGAGAGGAATCCATCGGTGGGGTCACACGGTCGATTCGAGTCCTGTTAAGCGACTCCAGAGCTCAAAACGCATCTAGAGTTTTGGCCGCCCGCGTCGATCTTGGCCCATTGTGCACTGACCTGGAGGGAACATGGGCGGCCGGCCGCGGACGAATTTGATTAGGCAAGCCACGAGTGCACAGAGAAACAGCGCGACCAGAAGAGGCTGCATTCTTGTTCACTTTCACTGTAAGACGGGAGGACGCACTGCTCTGGGACGCTGCGTGGATCGGCGGAGTGTGAATAATGGACACAGTCAACCACTGACCAACGGAGGGCAGAATAAGGTGAACTATTTTCTCTCCGATTAGATTATCACTCCATGCTGGTTGCTGCGCGACGGAGAATGGGGTTGCGAAGCACTTGTAGCCGTCCTCCGCTTCCTACACTGCACAGGGGGCCAAAAGATCGGCGCAGACCATCAAAACTCTAGACGCGCTTTGAGCTATAGAGTCGCCTGCTACTGGTACTAGAAACGAACGTGTGACCTATGGATTGCTCTCCGAACGAGGAATCCATTGGTGGGGTCACACGTTCGGTTTTAATCCTGTAGCGCCCCTGGAGCTCACCCGCCCGGGCTTTTGACCGCCTCCAACTGTCTTCTGTACCACTGTACAGTGGGAGAAGAGGGCCGAATTCGGTGGCCGGCTGTGTTGGAACGCGGTCACCGACTGAATGACCGTTACAGCTCGTGAGTTTATCTCCAGATAAAAAGGTACAGCGGGATTGTTTACTTTTGTTTTCCTTCATGTCGCTTTCGCCCACTATCAGTTTTGAACAACTCCAGAACGAAAATGCGAATGAATGGTGCGAGGAAGCAACCGATTATTTCGGATTCATTTCTGAAGGAGCAGTGGTGGTGGGTCCAGAAAAGAGGACCAGAGGTAGTTCAAAATCCGCATGGCTGGTTAGTCACAAAACGCACTTAATTCTTATGGAAACAAGTAAGTGCATCTTCTTGATGCAGGACAATTTGCACACGTAAAACCTAACAAAGTCTTTTTCGCACTTGTAAGGTACAAGCTATTTAGTTTGATATCCGAAGAATCAGTTCGTAAATTACGAAGTATTTTCTTCGGAGGCTTATGCTCCAAATACTTTGTAAGAAGCAACTTTTGCTTGTAAGGCAAAGTTTTGTGACTGTGCTTCTTCCGAGAAATGCCCATTGGAAAGTGGACACTATCGGGCCAGCAGGTGTGTCGTCAATTTGCGCCAATACGAATCGGCGTTCGTATCAGAGGACCGTCTCTATCAAACACTGCAGAGGCGGTTCCCGACCGTCCAGTCTCAGGGCTGTGCTTGTGACGCAACTCTGCGCGTGGCGAGACGAGCCCTCGAGCAGAGGACACCTGCGTCTGACGTAAAATCGTGTACAGAGTACAGAGACTATATTCAAACGAACGTTTTTGCCAAATTACGTCACATACAAATGAACGTTACGGTTGAGTTGCTGCATTGTGGTGTCACACCCAAACATACATTGCAGTTTTCACGTTGAGACGAATGTGGCGATGCCGTCACGTTCCCTGACTATCAGCGTAGATCTGCGATTCCCGTCGTTGGGTCCTCAACTTTTTTTTTTAGCGCTTGGCGGGCCTAGACAGGCCACACGTGAACTCGTCAGAAGAGATCAGAGAATACTTGCGCGATGGCCGGTGCATGGCCATGGCCGCATTTGTCACGATTCAGCTCATATTGTTTTTTTTTCAGCTTTTTTAAAAGCAAAGCAGGAAATATATCAAAAATCGGATAGAAAGAAACTTGGCCTCGTTCTCTAAAGAAACTGAGAGCCTTTAATAATGTATCTGTGCCGTACGTTGGTACTCGTCCACTGGCCGCTCAATTAACCCCTTCCCGCCGCTTCGCCCTCCCCGACGACGCAGAGGCCGTTGTGAAGACACCAGCCACTTGAGTGGAGCTCTGGTTATTGTGCGTGACGGACGAGTTCGGTCACAGCACTGGCGCAGTGGAGCTCTGGGTCACAGTGTTCATTGTGAAGCGGGCCGCCGCGGAGTCGCGCACACCGTTAATGTGTGGGAAAGGTTAAGAATTTGTGTTATTGTCATGATCTGACGTGTCATCTTTGGGGCATGGTGAGGTTGTTTGTGGAAGATGGGAGTGAGACCTAGCCTCAACCTGGCTTCTGTTGGGGTAAGTCGTATGCGAGCAATCGTGGGACCACGAACGAAAATTGTGCGAAAGAATTAAGTTCATCCTATGGAGCTGATATCTTGACTTTCAGCCATCCATCGACCATTTATTTCAACTGAATATGGAAATCTGAGTGAGAAATCTCCGTCAGATAGATGTCGAGAGGTCTGCTGTGCTGTAGGTCACAGGGGGGTGTACTTTTCTTACCATGTACTTTTTTTACCCTGTACTTTTCTTACCTAACACTGAGAATGAAAGAGTCGTAATCAGGACTAAAATTTTGGGTGAGATATTCTTTTTCACCCAAATTTGGGTGAGGAAAGCTTCCTCACCCGAATTTGAGTGATAAAACTGTGTAGTTATATAGGTAGCTGGTACAACACCCTTTATCGCCCAAATTTGGGTGAAGGAGCCTTCCTCACCAAAATTCGGGTGGTAAAGTATATATCGCCCAAAATTGGGCATTGACCAAGACGACTTTTTCATTATCAGTGAACTTACCCCTATCACCGCACTTCTGCATTGGTTAATTTTTCACCGGAGTGTTGTTACTGCGCTCGCGCGCTACACCGAGCGCCCCTGTCTTAAGAATGAACTTGGCACTTCGAGATAAGTGGCGGCGCGGCCCAGCACTGCCGGCCGGGCAGTGAGGCGCCCGTGGCGAGGCAACTTCAGAACGCACTCGCCGGTGCCATATCTTGAGATATTCTTCTGCCGGGCTGGGTGCATGCAGCACAATGCACATGCCGGCTGCAATTGAGAGTACAAAACAGTTGATCATTTTCATTGTATCATGTCTGAAAAACCGCTCCTTCATTTCCGAAAACGATGATGAGTTCATTCGGATCTGCCGCTGTCGCACGCGCCATAGAGTTGCCTTTGTGATTCCGTGTTTAGAAGCAGGACGGTGGGGCGCCGCGGCCGCGCGAGGGAGACGGAGCGACTGATAAGGGCCGCGTTCAGTGGGCCAGAAGACCGGTGGAGGCAGCGAAAATTCTAGACGGGTTTTAAGCTCCAGATTCACTAAATGGGACTCAATTCGAACGTGTGACCCCAGCAATGGATTGCTCTCCGGACGAGGGATCCATTGAAGGGGTCACGCGTTCCGTTCGACTCCCATTTAGCGACTCTGGAGCTCAAAACCCGTCTAGAATATTTGCCGCCTGCGCCGGTCTTCTGGCCCACTGTGCCGCGGTGCTGTGCATGCGGTTATCTCAGCTCATTTCGGACGGCGGCCCGCGCAAAGCGTCCTCAGTCATGGCTGAGCTGTAGGGGAAGGCGCCACACCGACAGGACCCAAGTGAGTGCAGCCACCTGCCGCGCCAAAGCGCCGCCCATTGTGCCATCATGCCGTTGTTGAAGGTCAAGGTCGTAGACCCTCTAAGGTCAAACTTCTTCGCGTTTTAAATGGACTGGTCGGAATTATTGTACCGATTCCGTCGTCTCCAAAGTAATGATAACTTCTCGTTGCTCACATACATCACATTTAAGAGAATTTTGAGGAGCAGAACAGAAAGCTGTGTTCTTTAACGGGGCAGTACCAACTTATGACTGCTAAAACAATTCTAACATCAACAGAGCAAAGATGGGGGACAATAAAGAGAAGTCGATTTTCTCGGTGCTATCCTCGGGCGCAGCCAACAATAACTTCGGTGGACCCAACACTTCTAACGGGTGAGTAGTGAGTGACATTTGATCAATCATAATCATGACTTTACCGCACAGTGAGCCAGAAGAGCGGCGCAGGCAGTCAAATTTCCGGACGTGTTTTGAGCTCTAGAGTCGCTGAAATGGGACTCAAACGGAACATGTGACCCCACCAATGGATTCTTCGTTCGGATAGCAATACATTGGTGGGGTCACACGTTCGGTTCGATTGTCATTTAGCGACTCTGGAGCTCAAAACACGTCCGGAAATTTGACTGCCTGCGGCCCACTGTGCTATGTAGTCATCTCGACTCGGTGAGATGCAAGTGTCTCAGAGACGCCTCTCGGCGCCTGCTAGCGGGTCTACGCTATCTCATCTCATGATCCAATCATTGGTATCAACCGATTGGTCTATGACACAGCATGTCTTTTGGCTGCACACGATTTCGTCACCGCCACTCGAGACCATGATAAAACGCGTCTGACATGCGTCCAGGGTCATCTGGGGATGTCTGGCGAAGCGCGCATTCGCAGACTCGATATTCATTCACTTATAGTTCATAGAGAACTGATATTTTGTCAACAGTACCGTTATTTATTTGTGCAACAATAATTAGTGATTTACGTTTGAAAAAAAATATTTCCAGAGTCGTTTTATGACGTGAATTATTCTTATCTGGAACCGAAATACTACAAGCTTGCGTACTCATGTGTGCAATTTTTACCCGTGCTCAGGTGTACTCGCACGTCATAAAAGATAGAACTTGTCTAATTTGTAGATTGATTCGGCGTTGCTTCTCGTCTAAATAGACCAATCGCTGAATAAAGCTTCAAAACATTGAAATGAAATTTATCAGTTTTGTTAGGTGTACTAAACCGTACTCATGTACTCGTGTGTTCACCAGAACCACCCCTCGGGCGACATGGCCTATGTTCAGGCACGCGCGCCAGATAGCGCGTCACCGGGGTCGGTAGAGGTGCGTGCGCGTCACAGAGGCATCGACCTGGCACCCGATTGCGTATCTTTTTTCCGACTCGCACTGGCTCGGTAGGGTATTACCAACGGGTAAAGAGGTGCCGGTAACTTGACCGAACCGAGGCGCACACGCGCACACTAAATGTTTATGTAATGTAGAATTTTGTACATGTCACTTGCACGACTCTGTGCATGCGGGGAAATTTCATAATATTATGCGTAAAAATGTATAAATTTATGCAAATTTGTGCACAATTTTATGCAAAACGTTACGCAGGTTTAAAACATGCATCACCACGTACATAAACATTAAGTGTGCGGTACTGTTAGAAAAAAGTACGGGAAAATTATGGAACATCTGGTCAACAATTTGCCTGGACCGTCCGCATTTGCCAACTACGGAGCTCATATGGAACAAGTTCGGCGACGTTCCGTCCTTTTGTTCGAACTTCCGTATTACATTCTGCTGTACATTTTCCGTACAAAAGTACAGAACTTTTTTTTAAACAGTGAGAACGAGTCGGTAAGTGATAGACGACCGTGCTCCTGTGTGAACTGGGCACCACCTGAGTGTCCCCACCACCTATGACACCACCGAAATACATTATCATAAATCTTAATTTCATCGCTTGAGCACACGACAAGCATTCTGGCGGAAATGTAATGATATCCTTCCTTGCAGCCACGCCACGTCCCAGAGGAAGAAGTCAGGATGCGGGAAGTACACCGACGCTCTCAAGGTCCTGATGCCATGCAGAGGGGCGCCTCGGTGAGTTCACAGCCAAGGGTACCCAAAGATTTTAGGGGGGTGGAGGATGTAGGATGTAAGTTGCCTACTTACACTTCTTTGATTCAACGAATTTTACCTCAAATTCGTTAGAATGAGAAATGTGTCGCGCTCGTTTGAATTATGATGTCACGCTCGTTTGCATTTTAATTCACGTTCTTACGAATATGACATCGTATTCCAAAGGAACGTGACGTATGCGAAGCAGAATTGTCTCATGATACAACAATAGCTTCTTTTGATTTTTCTCAAAACCTTTGCGGTGCATAGAAAGACTTCGTATCATGCTTCTGCTCTCTACGTTTTATGTGAAATTTCTTGGAAAGACTTTTAGTGGTATCGGGTTAAAACTGCAGCCGTTTCAAACCACCCATTCCTCCCTTCTTTTTTATTAAAACTGAAAGTAATGATGAAAACAAAAAAACAAAAACAAAAAAAAACAAAACAAAAAAAACGTGCAACTTTCTTACTGAAATGATGAAAACAACCCGTGCCACTCTCTCACTGCGCCCAGCAACAAGAAGACGATGCCGGCCAACAAGGCGGGGCTCTTCTCCTTCATCACCATCAACTGGCTCACCAGGATGATGTGGAAGGCCTTCACCACGGGGCTCACGCAAGAAGACTTCTACGATCTCGATGTAAGATTTGCGACGAATATTCAATGAGTTCACGCCATCATTAAATGTGTGCGTTGACGGGACGGAGTAAGTTTACAGTGGGCGTGGAGGTGGTCAAAATCCCGGCCGCTTTTTGAGCTCTAAAATCGTTAAATGTGACTCGAACCGAACGTGTGACCCCACCAATGGATTGCTCTTCAAACGAGGAATCCATTTGTGGGGTCACACGTTCGGTCTTGCTCTGCAAACTGAAGTGTGTGCATCGTACACTCTTATTAGGGTGTTCTATGCACACACTTCAGTGTGCAGAGTAGTCCCATTAGGCGACTCTAGAGCTGTGAACGCGAGCTGAGTTTCGGCCGCTTGCGCCGGTCGTCTGGCCCACTGTGGAGAGTGGCTGACGGTCGTCCGTCTTCCAGGACGCCGACGACGCGTCGGAGAGCGCCCGCCGCCTGGAGAGCATCTGGGGCCGCCGCGTGCACAAGCAGGGCGCGCAGACGTCCCTGGACCGCGCAGTGTGGCGCTTCTGCAGGACGAGGTCTCTCATCGCCATGGCCTTGATGTCCATCTCCATCGTGCTGCAGTTCGCCGGACCGGTGAGGAATGAATTACAAACGCTGTTTCGCGATAAAAGCTGATACGCTACGTTATACAGGATATCCCAATATCCCAAAGCAGCTTGATGAAGATTTCAAAGCCTTCATATTGCCGATCGTGTTTGAATCTCAGCTACAACGGCTGCGTCTCTCCGTTTCCAGGCGTTCCTGCAAAAGATGCTGCTCGCCTTCATCGAGGACATAAGCCAGCCCCTGTGGCAGGGCCTGCTCATCGTGCTCGCGCTCTTCTTCTCGCAGCTCTTACGAAACCTGTTCTTTGGCATGGCCTACGTCATCAACATGCACACTGGTAATTTTTGTTCCTGATAAATTTTCTCGCAGAGTCCCTCACTGCTCACGTTGTGTGCGGGAAGCGGAAACCATTCCGTCACAAGTAAAACTAAAGCTTAATAATGTGACGCCTTTCTTCAAGCGTACTGGTGGTTACATCGCACTGGGTGCTAGAGGACCGGCGCGGGCGGTCGAAACTCTCAAGACGCGTTTTGAGCTCCACACCCCGAAAAATGATTTCTTATTGAATCAAGTAAAATATTTTTCTTGATTAAAAATACTTTATTTAAGCTAAACTGAGTGTCAGATCAATACCAATCGGCTTTGCATTCATTCAACTCTAACCATAGGATTACTCGCTCGGAGAGCAATGCATTGGTTGCGTCACGCGTTCGGTTTGAGTCCCATTAAGCGACACCAAAGCTCAACACGCATCCGGAATTTTGACCGCCTGCTCCCACTGCGCGTCGGCTTACTCCCTGTTTGAAACGTTAAGGAGCGTCTCATGGGGAAGTTTACTCTGTTTGCTTTAAGGAGAGCATTTAGACTAGTATGCCTTTTCTTAAAAGCGTAATGTTTCGCCTTAAATTTTTCAGTTATATGTTACGATGTGTGTGTGTGTTACAGCGACTCGTCTGCAGGGCGGCCTCCAGCACCTGGTGTACAACAAGGTGCTGCGGCTGCGGGCCAGCGATGACAAGGCCCTGGGACAGGTCATCACCTTCTGCTCGAGCGAGCAGGAGCGAATGTTCGACGCGATCCACATGAGTAGCATCACCGTAGGTCAGTGCTCATCAAGAAATAAAAGGTCCCCGCTGTTCATTCGAAAAAAAAAGTCCCTTTTTCATTGCATCGACGATTGCAGGTTCACCCATCATGTTCGCGCTGGCCGTCGGCTACTCCGTGTGGCTCTTGGGTGCCTATGCTCTCATCGGTAACGCCATCATTCTACTCTTCTACCCGATCATGGTGAGTCTCTCGTATCTTCATGGTAACTTCGAGTCGTTTCTGATGGGAGCGATTGCTATGTTTTTGCCTACTTTTACACAATAGGCCAGAAGACCGGTGCTGGTTGCCAAAACTCGAGACGCGTTTGAAGCATGGTTTTGAGCACCTTAGTCGCCAAATAGGACTAGAACCAAAAGTGTGACCCCACCAATGGATTGCTCTCCGAACGAGAAATCCATCGGTGGGGTCACACGTTCGGTTCGAGTCCAATTGAACGACTCTGGAGCTCAAAACGCGTCTGGAGCTTTGGCCGCTTGAACCGGTTTTCTAGTCACTGTGCCTTGGGCATGCTCTGGCGTTATGTAGGTTGTTTGACGCTATGAAGATAACATCACATTTTTTGGAGGGGAGAATGAGTTGTGATCGTTGACACTGCCCCCTGCCCAAAAAGAAAATTCAAAAGAAAGCAAGGAAAAACCTGGTTAGGGTTTCTGTCTGGACACGTTTCATTAAACGTCTAAAACGGCAATTAAAAATTCCAGGGTGTTGTGGCCGCTGTGACGAGCTACGTGCGTACGCGCACCGTACGGCTTACGGACAAGCGCATCAACATCATGAGCGAAATCCTCAACAACATAAAGCTCATCAAGATGTACGCGTGGGAGGAGAGCTTCGCTGACAACGTCAAAGGTGAGCCGCGGTGTGCGAGATAGTCGCGTGCAGTCTTCTTTGAAAATTTAGAGTGAGCAACAACACATCCTTGCGACTCGCGCGCTTTCTTGTTTCCACCCGTTTTCTTTCGGTCTTTCGAAGGTCATTCTCGTAGTTTGCGAAGCATTCTTTGTTGAACAAAGTAAATAGTTTACCATATTTCGTGTGCTCAAATTACGTCTTTCCGGTCTTTTCATGCTCTGTTGGCTCTGACCTCCTCAATGCAATGTCTAGAGAGGTTTTTTTTTTTCTTTTTATATTGTAACAAACGCATTTTATTTTGTGTAACCGTTGGTTTGCAGCCGTCCGTGAGAAGGAGCGCGTGCAGCTGCAGCGAGCCGCCTTCCTGCAGTCCTTTAGTAGCACCATCTCGCCGTCCATCACCATCCTGGCCGCCGTCGCTACCTTTATCTGCTACACGTGAGTCATGCTCCAAGGCAATATTTCTACTAAATGTCTTGCAGTGAGAGGCTGCACCAACACACTATGGTGGGAATTTTCTCAAGAGAAATTCGAAAAAAAATGATCAGGATGCAATGAATTTTTAGAGGTAAGCTAGAAAGTCAGCTGCACCATCATATTTGGAGAATTTTCACAGGAGGAGCTTCACTTTAAGGCGACTAAAGTGTAGCACGCCACAGAGCTCCATAGTCGCTAAATGGGACTCAAATCGAACGTGTGAAACCACCAATGTATTCCTTGTTCAAAGATCAATCCATTGGTGTGGTCACATGTTCGGTTCGAGTCCCATTTAGCAACTGTAGAGCTAAAAACCCGTCTGGGATTTTGACCGCCTTTGGCGGTCTTCTGGCCCGCTTTGCGCCGAGAGAGTACCGCTGCGACTACTGGTAAATACGATCACTTTTCCAAGTCAATAGACTTAACTTCTATTTTCTTGCAGCTTCGGTGGTTTCGAGCTGGAGTCCGGAACGGTGTTCACAGTGTACTCCGTCTTCAACGCCCTCCAGTTCACCGTAGCCACCCTCCCCTATGGCATCAAGTGCTTGACCGAGGCCCGTGTCGCCTTCCAGAAGATGGAGGTGAGAACACTGTAAAAATTTGTGGCTTTTTTTTTTGGTAAAAGTCACGGATGACTTTTTGATCATTTGCCATTGATGTAAATTAAAAGCGAATGGACACCGTATTGGACCTGCTTGCGGGTTAGCAGCCCACACAAGATAGATTCACATTTATTCACATCTGTTGATTCGTCGTCTTCTTCTTCTTCATTTCAGAAATTCTTGATGAAGCCCGACATGGACTCGCACTCCGGCCAACACGTCCCCAAGCACCACTCGGGCGACTCAGCCATCCTCATGAAGGGCGCCAACTTCGTTTGGGACGACCCGGCGGAGGGCATCACCAACGCAGGTACGCTAAAAATCCAAGTGTGTGCATGGCACACTATTTTAAACAGTGTGCCTGCAATATGCACTGTTTCTAACTGTGTGCCGGCGAGGACCCATATGCAGTCACGGTCGCGGTCAGGAACGCTGCTCCAAAGTGTGTGCCTGCATGCACACAGTCTAGAAGTATGAACTGAATTTGTTTACATCATGAATCTGTTTTGGATTTTCTTTGAAAATTCCGAAGAAATGGAGCTTCATATTACGAAGGGGGCATTGCCTCATTGTATGTTTGCACGGAATTCTTTGTATATTATAAATAAATGGTCTTAGTTCTCTTCAAGAGAGCAAGCTTCAGACCTTCAAAGGAAATAAGCGGGGAAGTGAGCTGACTGAAAAGTTGTTGGGTTGATTGGACAGCCTTTGAGGACAACGTAAACGGAGACGCGGCCAGTCTGTGTGACATCAACCTGACCATTAAGAAGGGAAAACTCATCGGTGTTTGCGGCTCCGTCGGCTCCGGCAAGACATCCCTGCTCTCCGCCATCACCGGAGACGTAAGTCCTGGACAGTGTGTGGGTGAGGGGGGGGGGACATCTTTGTCCGTCGATTTCACTCTGCTTCAAACGAGGTCCTCCGTTTTGCCCCTCTATCGCATATCTAAATGCATCGGGAAAGCTTTCTTTTCTTACGCTAGGCTTCACGCGTACTTGTAAGCTCGCGTGAAGCATACGATCACGCTTCAGTTTCACCAGTGTGGCGGCTCTTTCTTTGTCCAGATGGTGTGCGTGCGCGGCGACATGGACGTGAACGGCAGCGTGGCCATCGTGACGCAGCAGGCGTGGATCTTCAACGAGACGCTCCGGGAGAACATCATCTTCGGCCTGCCCTTCGACGAGCATCGCTACCGCGAGACCGTGGACGTGTGCTCGCTGCAGCGCGACCTGGAGCTGCTGCCCATGGCCGACATGACCGAGATCGGCGAGCGCGGCTCCAACCTCAGGTACTTAGTTCCAGACATTTCTGATCAATTCACGCTTAAAACCTTACGAAGTATTTTGAGCATAAGGTACAAACTATTCAGTTCGTTAAACGAAGAAATAGTTCGTAAGTTACGAAATGTTTTCTGTGTTAGCTTATGTATGCTCAGAATATAACAAGCTTCTGGGTTTGCAGTGGAGGGCAGAAGCAGCGCGTCAACCTGGCCCGCTCCGTGTACGCCAATAAGGATATCTACCTGCTGGACGACCCCCTTAGCGCCGTGGACGCGCGCGTCGCCAAGCACATCTTCAACAAGTGCATCAAGAGCAAGCTGAGCGGTAAGACCGTCTTGCTGGTCACGCACGGCATTCAGGTGAGAGACAACTTTCAGAGAGTATTACACTCTACCCTTAGAGTTTACACTGAAAATTAAATGGAAAGATGGCTCGTGGATCAACATTCAAACGAATGCGACATCATATTGAAACGAACGTGGCCGTACGTGGCTCAATTCTTATCAACGAATCACTGGTAAAACAAAGGCATTAAAACTAAGGGCATTAAAATTTTGCCTGAAAGTCCTATAGCATTCACGCCCTTCCCAACGGCATAAAACGATTCACGCCCTTAAAGGGCATGAAAGACCGTTAATGCCCTTAGAGGCGTAGCTGTCACGCCTTTGTTTTACCTGTGAAATGATGTCACAATCGTTGAATAATAACAGTGACGGACGACACTCGACACTGTCTCGGAATGAGACCCCCCCTGGTTGCAGCATGTGCCTTCAACGCCCTCAAACTTAGCCTTTGCCCATCGTCTTACCTCCTTCTCCTGTCCTCTCGGTCTAGTTCCTGGAGGAGTGCGACGAGATCCTGTTCATGAAGAACGGCGTGATCTCGGAGCGCGGCACGCACGCCGAGCTCAAGGCCCTGGACGGCGACTACGCGCACATGCTGTCCTACGACCAGAACCGCGACAAGGAGAAGGACAAGAAGAAGGAGGAGGAGGAGGTGAACCTGGCGGATCTGGACGAAGAGCCGCCCATTGGTAAGACACGGCCACAGCCCTCTGGATCCGCGCTCGTCGGAGCAGCCCGAAGGGTAACGACTGTGTGTGGCCCTCGGCAGACGTGGCGGGAGGCACCCTGACGGCGGCGGAGGCGCACCGGTCGCTGGGCGCCAAGGCCTACATCGAGTACTTCAAGTTCTGCGGCGGCGTCTGCATCATGGCCATCCTCTTCGTCCTCATCCTGGCCTTCGTCCTGTCGCAGCTCTTCGCCGGCCTGTGGCTGCAGATCTGGCTCGACCAGGGCGACGGCAACGGAGTATGTTTTTTGTTATGGCGCAGAAAGTCGCTATGGCGCTGCCAAGTCACTATTTCCTTTGTATTACCAAGAACGTTCTTCGTAGAATTCTAAGTATGCGATTTGTGAGTACCTATTCCGCGCAAAGTCAAACGGACTCGTCCTTTCACCCAGGGCCCAGGCGTGCTGCACAACCCCAACCTCGACCTGTACCGCACCATCTACGGCGTGTCCTTCTTCCTCATGATGATCACGGGCAGCATCAAGGGCTTCGGCTTCGCGCGGCAGCTGGTGCTGGCCTCGTCCAGGATGCACGACACCATGTTCAGGAAGGTGCGTTGTCGGCCCCCTCCTCGGTGTGTGTGCACGCTGTGTGAGCAAGTCTTATGGCGAAGAGTCTCCACAGTGCGATGAAAATTCGCCTATAAGTGTCGGTGTGCTTGCAGGTGATGCGCTGCCCGGTGGCCTTCTTCGACGTGACACCAGTGGGCCGCATCCTGCAGCGCTTCTCCAAGGACATGGACGAGCTGGACGTGAGGATCCCCTACTACCTGGAGTACGTCGCACAGGGCATGCTCACCTGCGTCGGCCAGATGGCCATGGTGTGCATCATGTACCCCGTCTTCTCCGCGGTGCTGGCCGTCGCCGTCGTCATCTTCGGCTTCCTCGAGGTGCGCCCACACCACAAACTGGACAGCGTGCTTGGATGCACTTAGTACTGCATACCCCTCCACCGGCAGAGGCGGTCAAAACCCTAGACGGGCTGTGAGCTCGCAGAGTCGCTAAATGGGACTCGAACTGAACGAGTGACCCCACCAATGGATATCTCTCCGAACGAGGAATCCATTGGTGGGGTCACACGTTCGGTTCGAGTCCTGTTCAGCTACTCTGGAGCTTAAAACGCGTGTAGAGCATTGGCCGTCTGCGCGGCCCATTGCAGTGATACGGCCTCCTGACGCAGCAGTTGTGACGCCGTCCGTCCCGTTGGCAGGTGTGGCTGAACCGCGGCCTGCAGCAGAACAAGAGCCTGGACAGCATCCGCAAGGCGCCGGTGTTGTCGCACCTCTCGTCCACCATGTCGGGCCTGAGCGTGATCCGCACGTACGGCCGGCAGGACGTGCAGCTGCAGCGCTTCCGCCGCCGCCTCAACCACTCGCTGGCGTCGGACCTCATCTACCGGTCCTCCGTGCGCTGGTTCACGTTCCGCATGGACATGATCTGCGTCACGCTCGTGGTGCTCACGGCCCTCGTCTGCGTGCTGCTCAAGGGCGACAGCTCCTCGGCCAAGAGCGGCCTGGCGCTCAGCAGCGTGTTCGCCGTGTGCAACGTCATCCCCTTCGTGATGCAGATGGCCTCCGAGCTGCAGGCAAGCGCGGAAATAGACTTGAATTTCGGTGTTTTTTTTTATTCGGTGTTTTTATTTTTCGTGAATTTTGATGAATTTTGGAAGAATTGCAAGTAATTTCGGTGAATTGCAATGAATTTCGATGAACTGCTGTGAATTTCATGTGAACTTCGAGAAATTTCATTGTAAAGTTGGTTGAATTTGCCTTAACTTACGTAAACTTTCACAAAATTTAGTGAACTTAAATTACTTTTCTAAAAAAAATTACGTATTTGCCTGTTAAACGTAAGTTGTAATACGAAAAGTACACAAATTTTGTTACATTCCACCAAATTTTCACATAAATTTTGATAAATTTCACCAAAATTTCGCAAAAAATTTCGACTGATTTAAATGAATTTTTAAGTGTACAACTCGTCTCGAGCCTACTTGCCTTTGCCTGCAGGCCCGCTTCACTTCGGTGGAGCGCGTGCTGGAGTACACGTCCGGCCTGACGGAGGAGGCGCCCCGCCGCGTCGCCAAGAGCCCCAAGCCCGACGTGTGGCCCGTCCGGGGCGACGTGCGCATGGAGAACGTGGAGCTGCGCTACCGGGAGGGACTGCCCCTCGTGCTGCAGAAGGTCAACGCCAACGTCATCGGCGGTGAGAAGGTGCGAACAGTGGACCAGAGGACCGCCGCAGACGGTCCAAATCCCACACGGGTTTTGAGCTTTAGAGTCGTTAAAATGGGACTCGAACCGAACGTGTGACCCCACCAATGGATTGATCTTTGAACGAGGAACCCCTACACCGTGCGTAAGACACTTGGAGTGAATGCCTATATCCTTCCTGCAGATCGGCGTGGTCGGGCGCACCGGCGCGGGCAAGTCCTCGCTCATCAACACGCTGCTCCGCTTCCAAGAGCTGGCCGGCGGCCGCATCCTCATCGACGACGTGGACATCGCCAAGGTCGGCCTGCACGACCTGCGCTCCTCCATCGCCATCATCCCGCAGGACCCCGTGCTGTTTGAGGGCACCATGAGGTTCGCGTATACTGTGCACTATAAGCTCTTTGGATACATGCCGTCAGCGAAGAGTTTTAAATAACGTAGGTTTGCTTAGCAATTTTTGTGCTCCTTTTACCAATTATTTACAATGTCAGGCCCTCGTTCCAGGTTCAACCTCGACCCCTTCGAGGACTTCTCCGACGAGCGCATCTGGGAGGCCCTGGAGAAGTCGCACATCAAGGACAAGGTGGCGCGGGAGGAGAAGCAGCTGCTGACGCCCATCAGCGGCGGCGGCCAGAACCTGTCCGTCGGCGAGAAGCAGCTCATCTGCCTCGCCAGGGCCGTCCTCAGGAGAAATAAGGTACTACGGTACGGTGGCGTTGAACAGTGGGCCTGAATTCCGATGGGTCCACCACTCGGCGAATCATGTGTACCATGGGAATCGGCACACAATCATCACACTTAAATGGTGACGATTTCATCACACTCTCCCCTCGTTGCAGATCCTCCTCTTGGACGAGGCCACGGCGTCCGTGGACGTGGAGACGGACTTCCTGATCCAGCGCACCATCCGCGAGGCCTTCCACGACTGCACGGTGCTCACCATCGCCCACCGCCTGCACACCGTCGCCACCTATGACCGCGTCATGGTCATGGACGCCGGCAAGGTAAGGCACAGTGGGTCCAGAATACCAGCTCAGGCGTTGTGGGCAAACATGCAGTAAAGTTATGGCTTTAGTATGTCCAAAACGATAAGGGTTCTAATTATGCAGTATAATTTAAAGCGCTTAAAAATAGGAAAACAAACCCAGTAATCGTAGAGCGCTAAGTGTTAAATTTATTCCATTCTTATCTCAACCGATGGGTCTGTCTGTTCCAGGTGATCGAGTTCGACACTCCGTCAAATCTGCTGAACGATGCCAACTCCGTGTTTAGACAGATGTCGGACGCCGCTGGTGGAGTCAGTGTGGAGAACTCGTCTTGAAGGGACTGGCCTCCTTAGATTAATGTTTTAATTTATTCGTTTGAAGTACAAAGTAGCTTGGCCATCCCAACTCGTATTATTGATCGTGTCACAAAGACTGCCATTGTCATCCAGGATCCTGTTTGGTTTTACTGGGAACTATCTCGATGGAAACCCGCAGGAAACTCTCAAAACATGAGGTCACGCTGCGTCATAAATGCATAACGTTACAGTTTTGAATAATGGCGGATGAAATCGAAATGAACGGATGATAGCTCAACTTTTTCACAAGCCGCCGAGTAGTATTGTTTATAGCCAATTGCGGAACGAATGATTGATGAAAGTACACTCCAGCCCGTAACTGACCTTTTCCTCATTAAACACCCATGCATTGACGGAAATTATTGACGAAAAAAATTGTCAGTGCACTGCTTAACAATTAATAAATAGTTCTTTCAGCAAGAAAAGTATGTTTGCTCAAATTACTTGGATGCTTACTGACAAAATGAGTTAAAACTCGTGAAACTAACTAACATTAGCGAAAACATGATCGTCATATCTCATTCATTCAGTGAACCTGTGATAAGTTTGTGTGTGAAAGGTCCATCTTCGGGATGCCACAGTATTGCATCCTAGTCGAATGTAATGCATTGTGATAAATAAAGCTATAACCACTCAAGAATAAGAAGCGTTACTTTCCTCGAACCGCTCCACTTACGACAGAGGTGCGAACCGGGTCGGAACCGGGCCTAGAAGCCTCGCTGCGAAGCGGCACGCGGCATATCGCACAGACGACAACCGGCACAGAGTCACTAAATGGGACTTGACGCGAACATGTGACCCCCGTCAATGGATTATTCTCTGCACGAGGAATCCGTTTGTGGGGTCACCCGTTCGATTCGTTTCCCATTTAGCGCCTCTAGAGCATAAAACGCGTCGAGAATTTTGGCCGCCTCGACGGCCTTTCCGACCAACTGTGCGGTGCTGGGGCGGAAGGGGAAGGCCTCGTGGGGTAGCGCTGGCGGAGTGGAGTAGCGCCGAGGAATACCCCGCGTGCCAGCGTGCGAGGGAAGGCCGCGCAGGGTAACGCTGGCGTCGTGGAGTAGCGCGGAGGAGTACCCCCTGCGTGCGGCGCGGACCATCCCCTAGTTCGTGACAACGGCCTGCTTGCTCCGAGGAAAACTGTGTACTTTGCAGCGCCTTTTGCACGGTAATGGATGTTACGGGGTTCGATTGTTGAAAGAATTATAGTGTCGGGTACAAAAAAAACACAACAAAAAGCAAGTTTATTCTTTCAGTCGTGGTGCTTTACCTGGAAAGCGTTATCACAAAGCCTGATGCTCCATCCGTTGAAGCATTTCGTCAGAGCGTTCACCGGGTCACAATACATTGTCTTCCACTTCCTCTCAGGAAACTAGAAAAGCAGCAGTGGGAATTACCGTCGTGTCGCAACTCAACGTTTCCCTTCCGCAGTGAAGGGCAGGCACGGACAGGGGGGTCAATAGGGCCCGGGTTGGAAATGGCCCGAAGGCGCCCGAAAATTGCCTTCATACAGGCGGAATTGCCCTACATAGGGGCAAAAGGCCAAACAGGGCCCTAATTGATACGTTTTTAGGGGGGACCGGGTTGGATTTCCAACCCTACGAACTTGGGCCAGTCCTTGCCTGCGGTGCAAAAGGAGTTCACCCGGTGAACGGGCGGCGCTGGCGAGCGGCCGGCGAGGGCGGCGGGGGCGGCGCCAGGTACAGCCGGGGGTACTCGTTGTGGTCGGCCAGCCCGCCCAGCTTGTCGACGAGGCGCTGGCCGCGCGGGCCGTGCGCCGCCTCGTACTCGGCGCGCAGGCGGTCGCCGTCGTCCGGCCGGAACGGGTACGGCGTCTCGGCGCGCTGGCTGGCCAGGCTGGGCACGGCGCGGCGCAGCGACCGCAGCGCCTGGCTCAGGCGGAGCAGGCCGTCCGGCACCACGAGCGGCATCGGGGAGCCCAGCAGCGAGCAGAACAGCGCCATGCGCCACAGCAGCCACAGCCACCGCGTCACCTGCCGGGGGGAAAAGGATTCAACAACCTGTTCCTTCGCACAGTGGGCCAGAAGACCGGTGGAGGTGGTCAAAGTTCCGGACACGTTTTGAGCTCTAGAGTCGCTGAAGAGTTCTCGAGCCCCGATGGCTCCCGGGTCGCGGGAATACCATTGCGCCCCGCCACCCTTATCGGCCTGGCCAGCCCAGGCCAGCCGGGGCAGCGACTCTGTTCCAGTATTATGAGGCAATCATTGCGAGTCAGACGGAATTCTTGCAAAGAGTAAACGCTCTGCATGACAGCGCATGGTCATCGGGACAACCACGCGACGCGGACGGGCACTCAGACTGTGTGGAGTGCACCCGGGAGAAGGTTTCTGCTAGAAGACACTCAACGAGGTCTTATCTTGTTTAATCTGCCCTAGAAAAATTAGGTTGCAAGATGCTGCCTATTTTGAAAACGGCGGGTTGCGGGTACACTTTTAAAATCTTTCAAACTTTTTTGGGCCTTTCAAAGCAAAGCAGCTTGTTATAACAAAGTATTTTAAGCATACATAAGCTTACAAAAATAAAATTACTTCGTTATTTGCGAACTCGAACAATTTCTTCGTATAACAAACTAAATACTTTGTACCTTACATATGCTCAAAATACCTCGTAAGGTTTTATTTGCGTATATGTGGGTATTTTTCAGATCGTAACAACACTAACCCTGCAAAACTCTATGCCAATTAAAAAATTACCGCCTGAAAAACGTGAGCGTAAAACAACTTGAGACATGTGTGTCCCTTTTGCACACCCACCGTGTCCAGCTCGGCGGTGCGTCGCTGCGGGCGGGGCTGCATGGCGGGGCGGCGGGGCCTGGCAACAAGAAGACGGTCAAGATGATGATAATTACCGGCGGAAAACACGCCAAGGGGACGGCCAGGGAAGTCCGAGCACCGGTGGAAATGGATAAGAGACGCTTCCATGAGTCACAGAACGGTGTTCCAATATTCCGCTTGGATTACGTGCAGCGCGAGCGGGGAGAGGGGGGAGTGGAGGGGTGGGCCGCCAGGAGACCGGCGCAGGCGGCGAAACTCTTGACGCATTTTCAGCCCCAGGGTCGGTGAACGAGACTCGAACCGAACGCGTGACCCCACCAATGGATTTCTCTCCGAACGAGGAATCCATTGGTGGGGTCACACGCTCGGCTTGAGGCCAGTTTGGCGGCTCTGGAGCTCAAAACGCGTGCCGAGCTCCCCGCGGAAAGTATTACTTGCGGGCACTCCACGCGACCAGCCCCAAATCGGCCTTGACCGCGGCCAGACGGCTGCAGCAATCTGGTTCCACATATGGACGCCACAACCCCGCATACCCGCAGACGCGGAACACAGATTTTGGCCGAGTTCGCGGAGCGGTCAGTCACCCCCGCCCCCCGCGTCCAGAGATCAGCAGCTGTAGAAATGGGGAAAGTCTCGCCTAAATTGTATTGAGCGAGGGGGCAACCACGTAGTATGTTTGGGGACACAAGATTTCTAAAGGGAAGAGATTTCGTCAGATTTCGCTAGATTTCGACCGATTTTACGCCCAAAATGTGCTTGTTTTTTTGCCTTTTGGGGGGGGGGGGAAGATTTCCGATTTCCAGAGATTTCTGGCGCTCAAGGGGACACATGATTTCTTGAGTGGTCCCCCTCGGTAGTGAGGCTGTTTTTTACAGTCCGCGGGTCTCAACAACCTGTACCTGCCATACGCGGCTTGAACAGCGAAATAAGCTGACCAAATGCTGCGACACGATGTGTTCTTGACCAGTTAGTGGCCAGGCAAGGAAGAGAAACAGTTTATACTGTATCAGTTGTATCAGGTCCGCAGCGAAGCGACCCCCCGGGGCTCGCACTGTGCCCCCAGGGTGAGCGACTTCGACCTAAAACCGGCTGATCCGAATCTGAAGAGTATTGGCGGTCGCTAGGGGCAGTTCCTGTGGGTCTGTTTGAACTCCGGCAATCTGCTCATAAGAGAAGCACAAGCAGTCTGGCGGTCGCCGAATCAAAGTTCTACGAAAACAACACTTTATCATCAGTTATTAGCATTAAGCGCAAAATCGACGAGTGATTATCCCATCCATGTCGATTCTGATGCCGAACAGCAGGGGTACTACTGTGGGTACCACCCCGCAAAAACCAAAACCTAACAAAACTGGATCTAGAACAACTCGTCCCCCCAAATTCGTCCCCGTTCATTTGGTCCTCCCAATTAAATTTTTTTTAGAAATATTTTTATTCACCTGCCATTTTTTTCTAAGTCGTACCTGGTATTTTTTTTCAATTCATACCTGTTTTTTTTTTCTAATTCACACCTGGTATTTTTTTTCCAATTTGCACCTGGTATATTTTTACAATTCACACCTGGTATTTTTTTCCAATGCGCACCTGGTATTTTTTTCCAATGCGCACCTGGTATTTCTTTTTCAATTCGCGGTAATTTTCCTGTCTCAAAATTTTTAGTTCAATGGAGCCAGGACGCACAGTGCATAGCGACGCGGCATCGCGGCGTTCAGCTTGCAGGACTCAGCTAGACTCACCTCGTCGTTCCGCGTGGACGCCGTGGTGTTTTGGCGGCGTGCTGCAGCAGGTGTGGCGCGTCGTGGCGAGGCGGGGCGAGGCGGGGCGGGGCGGGGTGGGCGTGGCGGGGCGCAGTCGTTCGCGGTGGGAGCGGCGGACTGAGGGTACCAAGGGGACCGGCGACTCGGACAGCTGGACGCGGTTTGCGGCGTGGAGAACCGCGCGGCGGTGCCGTCCGGTGCCGTGTCCGTCCGCCCCGCGGGCCCCACCACTCTGGGGGGCGGCGTTGGGGCGAGGAAAGGCGGCGGTGAGCGAACCAAGTGGGGCACTCGTTGGCCCGGAGGAACACTCGAAGAGGGGACAGGCTGGTGGGAGGAAGGCAACTTGGTTTATTCTAGCAGGCCAAATTCGGCAGCAAGACCCCAATGGAAGTATATCGAGGCGTCTCCAAAAATCGCAAGAAGATGATTGTGAACATCAGAGCGGCAACGAATGTGTGCCCCGCCGTCTTTCTCTTGCATTTCACTGCAGTTTTAAAACTAGAAGCATGACAGAAGTCAACGACGGCAGAGAATGGCCTGCGGTGCACCCGGGCTGCCCACGCCACGCCATGAGCTCACGGTTGTTGAAATAGAAGCGCCCCAAAAAGAATCCAGGAGCAGTATTTCCCTCCACTGCACAGTGGGTCAAAAGACTGTTGAGGCGACCAAAATTTGAGCTTTTGAGCTAAGTGTCGCTAAGCTAAATGGGATTCGAATCGAACGTGTGACCCCACCAATCGATAGATCTCCGAGCGAAAAATACATTGGTGGGGTCACGCGTTCGATTCGAGTCCCATTTGGCGACTCTAGAGCTCAAAACGTATCCGGGCTTTCGGCCGCCTCAACGGTCTTTTGACCCACTCTGCACTGTTGCAATCCCGGTGCGTGACGTTCGACTCGACTGTCGCGCGTGTCGCGCGTGTCACGCGTGTCACGCGTCGGTCACGCGCCACGCTACTGACGCGTCACACGGTTGCGCGCGGCGCGCGCTCCAATGGCGCTGGCCGCATGCCAGCGACACCTGGGCGGCGTTAGAGAATGGGCGCCGAGGTGCAGCGCACAGTGGGTCAGAAGACCGTTGAGGTGGCCAAAATTCTGCACCTGTCTTGAGCTCCAGAGTCGCTAAATGGGACTCGAATCGAACGTGTGAACCCACCAATGGATTCCTCGTTTGGAGAGCAATCGATTGGTGGGGTCACACGTTCGATTCGAGTTCCTATAGCGACTCTGGAGCTCAAAACGCGTCTAGAGTTTTGGCCGCCTCAACGATCTTCTGACCCACTGTGCAGCGCGGTGCAACGGACCGGCGGTGCGAGCCACTCTGCAAAAACTAGAAATTAGAAGCGCTGCTGACCCGGCGCGCTAGACCTAGCTAGGAGACGCTGCGCGCTAGACCTAGCTAGTAGACGCTGCGCGCTAGACGCCGCGCGCCAGGGTTAGACGCTGCACGTGACTGGGCATGCGCTGCCTGCCTTCCCTTCTCAGAGCGCGACAAATCTCTTCCCTCACGGAGAGCATCTTGATAGCGATATGACCGTCTTGCCGCAGTACCCGTGCAGAGTCGGTCCGTGGAACAGAGGGCGCCGCGGTCGGTTCTCGGTGCTGCCGCTACGCGTGCCGTCTCTCTCCACGACAAAATGGCACCTGTTGAGGGGGGCTATGGCTGGTGCATCGTGGGCGGCTACGTGGTGAACATGGTAGGAAGTGCATCAGTGCGGTACTGCGCCGTCGCACAGTGGGCCAGGGGACCGGTGGAGGCGGTCGAAATCCCGGACGCGTTTTGAGCTCCAGAGTCGCAAAGTGGGACTCGTGTGACCCCATCCATGGATTGCCCTCCGCACGAGGAATCCATTGATGGGGTCACACGTTCGGTTCGAATGCTGGAGCTCAAATCACGTCGAGAGTTTTGGCCGCACGCCGGTCTTCTGGCCCACTGTGCGGGGTGTGGTTGTGTGGTTGCTGGGACATGTAAGTTGCTCAACACCTCGTGCCACAGGCCGCAGTCATCCAGCTGGTGCAGATGATGGGGTTGATCCTGAAGGACGTGTTCAGGGACCTCGACTTCAGCGAGAGCCAGGGGGCGACCATCATGACCACGCTGCAGGCCATCAGCATGACGCTAGGTAGCAAGCCCGGCCAGAGCGTGGCGGCGCCAACGGGGCCTCTGGTGACTTGACCTTAGCCCAGGTGATTTTATTTTTTATAAAATTTTATAAAGGTTCTTATAAAAATGTATTAGAGTTTTACAAGAGTTTTATATGATTAAGTAAGTTTTTATAAGGGCATTCTTATAATACCTTACAAAGACCTTTACGAACTTTTATAAAATTTTATAAACACCTTTATAAAATCTTATAGCAATGAATCTATATATGGTTGTATGAAGCTGCATGCAGATGTGTTACCCGTCGTCTGTCGCCACTAGATGGATATGGCTTTATACTCTTATGTATAAAGTTATGTATAAAGCTTTAAATTTTTATTCAACTTTGTACATTTTTATTAAAAGTCATTAAACATTTATACATTTTTATATGAACCATGATACATTTTCATAAAAAATAAAATCGCCTGGGAGGACAAGCTGGTTGACGGCCTCGCTGACGGCGTCCTCGGCGCCAGGCGTCCTGGCCGGCCCGCTCATTCGCAGGTACGGCTTCCGCTGCGTGGCGGTCGCGGGCGCGCTGCTGGCCGTGTCGGGGCTGGCGCTCACGTCCACGGCCAAGACGTTCGCCGAGTTCCTCGTGTACTTCAGCTTCATCACGGGTGAGGATGAGAACCAGCAGCGAAGGCGAGACTGGCGATACTCCGCGCGCGCGCGCGCGCGCGCGCTCCAGTGGCGCACGGGGTATTGAAGCCGCGCGCGCCTGTTGCAGGCATCGGCCTGAGCCTCAGCTACCCATCGTACATCGTGGCGCTCAACGTGTACTTCAAGGCGCGCCGCACGCAGGCCACGGCCGTCGCCCTGGCCATGACGGGGGCCTTGGCCATCCTCACGCCGCAGGTGATCCGGGCCGCGTCCTGGCAGTTCGGTCCTCGCGCCGCCATCCTGGTCCTGGCCGGCGTGGCCATGCACTCGCTCGTCGGCGCGGTGCTGCTCAGACCGCACGCCCCCGCGCAAGGCACTGCCGCCGCCGCCGCCCAGGAGAAGGCCGTCAAGGAGAAGGAGGACGCCGACGCAGCGACCCCGATGCTGCAGGACACCGAGAAGACTGTGCCCGAGGTGCGCACAGTGGGCCAGATGTCCACATTGATTTTAGAAGACGGTTTGTAACATTCGCGCTGTACTCGGCCGACAGCCCGCGAAGGCCGAGAAGAGCTCCATCGTGAACACCGTATCGGGGTTCTTCGTGACACTGTTCGACCTGGGGCTGGTGCGGGACCCGGCCCTGGTGCTGCTGCTGCTGGGCACATCGCTGGGACTCTTCACCGACATCAACCTGGTGCAGTTCCTGCCCTTCTTGCTGAGGGACTTCACCACGGCCGAGGTCTCCGTGTTCATGTCGGTGTTCTGCGTCACGGACACGGCCTGCCGCCTCGCCGCCCCGACGCTGCACCGCCTGGTGGGCCGGTCGAGCCACGTCATGTACGTGGCCACGCTGGTGGTCTTCATGATCACCCGGACGGGTGAGTCGGCCTGCCCGTCTGGACCCCCGCTGGGCAGGCAACCCAACCGACGCGCGCGTGTCCGTTGGGTTGCCTGCCCCGCAGGCGCTCTCAGCGCCGCACAGCAGGCCACAAGACTGGCGCTGCTGGCGTCTAAAACTCTAGACTTGTGGCCCTCTAGACCCTGACTGCGCGCCGTGTGTTCCGCAGGCCTGCTGCTGTGCCGCTCGCACGAGGCCGTCATGGCGGCCATGGTGCTGATCGGCGCGAGCCGCGGCGTCAACGTGGTGTTCCTGCAGCTGCTCATCCCGGACAGCGTGCCCATCCAGAGGCTGGCCGCCGTGCAGGGGCTGTACCTGCTCGCCTGCGGGGTCGTCTTCACCTCCGCCGGGCCCGTCATAGGTCGGTCAGAGCGCACAACCGGGCTACCGCCGCGCTACAGTGGGGCGCAGTCGGCCAAAATTCTAGACGCATTTTGAGCTCCAGAGTCGCTAAACGGGCTCGAACCGATCGTGTGACCCCACCAATGGATTCCTCGTTCGGAGAGCAGTCTATTGGTGGGGTCACCCGTTCAGTGCGAGTCTTGTGAGGTGACTCTGGAGCTCAAAACCCGTCCGGTATTTTGATATCGCCTCCACCACCGGTCTTACGGCCCACTGTGCGCGCCCCTCCTCAAGTGCGCGCCATTCTGAGTTTCGGGTTGCGGTTCTTGTGCTGCAGGTTGGCTGCTGGGCAGGACGGGGGACTACAACGTGATCCTGCTCGTGCTGGTGGCCATGAACGCCCTGACGCTGGTGATGTGGACGGCGAGGGCGCTGTGCAGGAGCACCAGCAGTCCGGCGGGCTGTCCGGCAACCGCAGCCGGTCCCTGACCGTCAGCAGTGGACAGTGGAGTCCCCCCCGACGCCGTCCCCGCCGTGCCATTGATCTCTGTTCATCCATCAGTCACAAACGAGTCTATAAAAACAAGAAGCCGCCCGGTGCGCTCACCGCATTGTTATTCCAAGCTTCCCAGAATAAAATCGCGCGACTTTTCGAAACAATGGATCCTTACGGGGCGGCAACCCCCTATCAAACGTACAGGCCCGGCGAGGCCGCGCACAGTGGGTCAGATGACCGTTGGAGCGGCCAAAACTCCAGACGCGTTTTTAGCCCCAGAGTCGCTAAATGGGACTCGAATCGAACGTGTGACCCCACCAATGGATTGCTCTACCAACGAGGAATCCATTGGTGGGGTCACACGTTCGATTCGAGTCCCATTCAGCGACTCTGGAGCTCAAAACGGGTCCAGAATTTTAGCCACCTCAACGGCCTTCTGACCCACTGTGCCGCGTGTCGCGTTTGCGGACCGAGTTCCCGCGGGAGGGGTCGGGAGCGGGCGCGGGACAGGGGCGAGGGACGCTGCCGCCGGGACGCGAAGCGCCGCGCTGACAAATTAAAATGTTTCGCTTCATTTGCTGCTCACTGAAGGAGTACAAGGCGAGCGATCGGCGACTGCCCGTGTATTTCCTATTTTTTTTTTCTGTGTGTGTTTTTTTTGCTGTTGTTGGGAAGGGGGATGAGACGCGAGGGTGTTCAGGGAGTGGTCGTCGGTGTGCCGCCGAGGTGGTGGTGTTGCGCCTGGCGGCCGGCGACTGGCCAACCTTTCGAGCCTTCGGCGTGTGAACAACGCACCCCTGGACCGCAGGGCCAGGGCCGCAGGACCCGTGGGCCGCAGGCGGCCGAATCTCTACACGCGTCTTGAGCTCCAGAGTCGCTAAATGGGACTCGAACCGGACGTGTGACCCCACCAGTGGATTGCTCTTCGAACGAGGAACCCATCGGCGAGGTCACACGAGTCCTGTTTTGCGTCTGTGGATCGAGCTCAAAACGCGTCTCGCGTTTTGACCGCCTGCGCCGGTCTTCTGGCCCACTGTGCTCTGATAAAACCCCGAACCCGAAGGTGGGACGATAGCCCCGCTCCCTCCGGCCGCGTCCGGCTACGTCCAGCTCGCCGGTCATGACCGTCCCGAACGCGACAAATTAAAATTCCAGAGTCCTTTTCCGAAACACCGCGCCACTAATGAATCGCTTTCCGACCCATTCCGAGACGAGAGCCGTTCGAGGAGTATTTTCCCCCAGGACAGGTCTCCCCGCCGCCGTCGGCCCACCGGAACCGTCGCCAGCGGCCGCGTCAACTTTCCCTGCAGTCATCAGTCGTTTCTGTCGAATTTTATTGCCGCGCTTCTTGTCAAAGCGCGGAGCGCGGAGCAGAAGCTCGTGTCGGACAACCGCACACTAATCCGCCGTCATGGACAAACTGTCCTGATCCGAAGACCACACACGGCGGCCAAAGGCTCCAGAGACGCTAAATAGGACTCGAACCGAACGTGTGACCCCACCAATGGATTGCTCTCCGAACGAGAAATCCATTGGTGGGGTCACACGATCGGTTCGAGTGCTGTTTCGGCTGCGCCGGTCTTCTAGCTCACTGTGTGCTGCCGATACCGCGCCGGATCGTTATTCGCACTCGCGCCGTCCTTCCCCGCAGCGCAGGTGTGAGTTACGACCGCGGCCGCGGTGGGCGCCACCGCCGCCACCCGTTCCGTTTGCGCGCGTTTCCGAACTAACGATCGTTTCATGACAGTCGTTACTCACGCGGAAGAAGGGGTTGAACCAAGAGGCCGCGCCAGGTCGCACAGTGTGCCAGAGGACCGGCGCAGGCGGCCACAACTCTAAACGCGTTTTGAGCTCCCGAAGTCGCTAACCAGGACTCGAACAGAACGTGTGACCCCACCAATGGATTCCTCGTTCGACGAGCAATCCATTGGTGGTGTCACACGTTCGGTTCGAGTACTATTTAGCGACTCTGGAGCTCAAAACCTGTCCGGGATTTTGACCGTGCCCACTGTGCGTCGTCTCTTCCACGACGAGAGGCTGTTGCTGATTCCGAACCGCGGTTCCTTCGCTCTGCCTCCCTCGCTCGCTCATGTCGCGTTCCACAGGGAGAGAGACTGAGCGACGAAAGCCCCCCGTGCGATACTTGCGATACTCAATTATTCCGTTTAGTGCAACAATCAGTGCCGCCGGGTTGGTCGGTTTCGCAAACAGGTCGGAGTCGCTTTGATTTCCCGGCCGGGCGGCACGTGTGGCGATGTGTGGAGGCGGCCCGCCGGCGGAGTCGCTCTGTCTCCCTCGCACTCACGGAGCGCCGCGTTCAGGTGCGAGAGAGACAGAGCGGCGGGACGCGCGGCCCGCCCAGCGCTCCGTGTAAATCATTTCTGGAACTGGCTTTACTTTCCGAGCGCAAACAGACGCTGAATCAAACTAGCACTAAACGGAGTGGAGCAGGGCGCGCTGCTGCAGCCGCGGGGGTGGTGCACAGTGGGCCAGAAGACCGGCGCAGGCGGCCAAAACTCAAGACACGTTTCGAGGTTAGAGTCGCGAAACAGGACTCGAACTAAACGTGTGACCCCACCAATCGATTCCTCGTTCGTAGAGCAATCCATTGGTGGGGTCACACGTTCGATTCGAGTCCCTCTTAGCGACTCTGGACCTCAAAACGCGTCTAGAATTTTGACCGCGCATGCGCCGGTCCTCTGGCCCACTGTGACGCGGGCCGGGCCGCGCTCAAGAAGGGCTAGCTTCCTGAAGGCCATCATCGAAATCATCGAGATCGCTAATCATCGAAAATGCGCGGGCCTCCGACAAGTGGCCTTCTCATCGCACAGCGACGCAAAGCGTGGCGGCCCGCTCATCAACAAATGGAACGGGGAGGCGAACCGCCGCGGCCGCGCCGTGTTTGAAAGCGCTACTCCTCTTTACACACAAAGGGATCACAATAGACGAGGAGGCGGGCACAAGCCCCATGCAAACACTACACAGGGCCCCTAACCCCGAAGCCAAACCGGCAACCCGCACGCCAGGCTCGTGAAACATTTACTCAGCATTGTCAACAAGGACACCCTAATGGCTATGCACCTCTCGCTCCCACCACCACCCCCACCTCGTCCGCGCGCCGCTGGAGAGTGATATCCAAGCAGCGCTCCGCGAAGCGACCCGTGATCCGCGAATCTAAGCAGTCGGTGAAACTCCCGAACAAAGGAGCTCACAAAAAATTGCGCTGGTATTCGAACCCGCGACCGTGACCATACTGTATGCATCATCAACAGAGCTTTCTAATTTCGTGTTCTCGCGCCCCATGTGCCGCTTTTAACCTCACACACTGCATAAGTCCTGCGGTGAAAAATTCCAGGACGAAGGACCGGACTTGTCGAAAACAAATTGGAACGCTTTGTACACGCGGTGTACGTGTGTGGAATGGAGCAGGCGATGCCTGCCGCACAGTGGGTCAGAAGACCGTTGAGGCGGCCAAAATTCTAGACGCGTTTTTGAGCTCCAGAGTCGCTAAGTGGGACCTGAATCGAACGTGTGACCCCACCAATGGACTGCTCTCCAAACGAGGATTCCATTGGCAGGGTCACACGTTCGATAAGAGTTCAATTTAGCGACTCTGGAGCTCAGCACGTGTCCGGGATTTTGGCCGCCTCAAAGTTCCTCTAGCCCACAGTGCGCTGCTCTCCGCTTTGCAGTGCAGGGGAAATGAATGTGTTTCAATCAAGCGGTCGCCACGCCCAGACGCACGACCTGGAGAAGAAGAACGCGCCGGGACTTTGGTTATGGTGTCCAGCGCTCGGTCCAGCGCCTCCCCCACCCCTCCCCCCTCCCCCTGAGCCTCGGAGAGCAATTTATCCGGCGCAACTTGTTAACAATTTCCTGCATCATCGCTCCGAAACATCATCGCCCTGCTAACGGGTGGGTCCGCGGAGCGGCGGGGCAGCACGGGGAGAGGGGAGCGTCGTCGGGGAACATCATCGCGGAGCACGAGCCACCGCCTTTGTCACTTGACACCCGAATATCGTGTCCCGCCACTGTTATGTCGTCCCCCTCCCCTCCATCCCACACTGGGCCAGTAGACCGGCGCGGGCGGCCAAAATTTCCGACGCGTTTTGAGCTTCAGACTCACGAAATGGGACTCGAATCGGAAGTGCGTGACCCGACCAATTAGATTCTTTGCTCGGGGAGCAATCCATTGGTGGGGTCACTCATTCGATTCGAGTCCCATTTAGAGACTCTGGAGCTCGAACCGCGTCCGAGATTTTAGCCGTCTGGACGGTCTTCTGGCCCACTGCGCATCCCCTCCCCGCTCCCACCTTTAGTCGTCCCACCGATAGTTTGGTAGGGCAAATGACAAGGAAGGATAGGATTTCCTGTGAGTGCGAGAGAGAAGAATAGCCGATTCTCACGGGAGGAGGGGTATAGAGCGGTGTCCGATCCGCAGTCTGGCACGGCCGGCCGCTTTGTTGCGTCGGGGTGCGCGCTGCTCGTCTCCCGGCACTGCTGCCCCGCGCCCGGCTTCGAACGACGTGTCGAGAAGAGAGAGAGAGAGAGAGAGAGAGAGAGAGAGAGAGAGAGAGAGAGAGAGAGAGAGAGAGAGAGAGAGAGAGAGAGAGAGACAGAGACAGACAGAGACAGACAGACTGAGGGAGGGCCACACCGCGGCGCGCGACCTACCCCCAGCCGTGCCGGTCCCACACACCTGCGTGCGCGTCCTCAGCCGATTGGCCGCATCGCCTTTGTGTCCGACTTGATTGCTCTTTTCTTCTCTCTCCTCTCTCTCCCCCTCGATCGCCACCGGCGGTCTTTGTCGCTCTCCGTCGGGGCGCTGCTCGCTGCTCCACCCCGCGGCGTCCTCGCAGGACACGGAAACTTGAGCGCAAGAGGAGGAGGAGCGTCACTATTCCGTCAAGACAGCCGCACACAACAACAACAACAACAACAACAACAACAACAACAACAACAAAAACAACAACAACATCCACAGCAACAACAACCACAGCAGCAGCAGCAGCAACAACAACAAAGAGCAAAGTCTCCCCGCCATTAATACATCGCCGTAAGAGTTGCCAGCGGTGCGGCGAGTCAAGAAACGGGGCGGGGCGGGGCCACACCCCCTTACGCGCCTTTTGCAGGGCAATGCAGGGCGAGACGCATCGCTTCACGCAACATTGACTCCGCCGCTTGTTCTCCGGCCACTACAACACCCTCTTGCTGCAGGCCCGCCAGCCCCGCGCCGGCCCCGCCCCGACGCTTCTGTTGCACCATTTTGATTTGGACCCTGCAGCCACGCCTGTGCCTTACTTTGCCTTCCGCCTTTGCCTTCTCTGAGATACGCTGCTCAGTGGGCCAGAAGACCGGTGCAGGCGGCCAAAACTCTAGACGCGTTTGGAGAGCTCGCAGAGTCGGTAAATGGGACTCGAATCGAACGTGTGACCCCACCGATGGATTGCTCTCCAAACGACGGATCCATCGGTGGAGTCACACGTTCGATTCCAGTTCCGTTTCGCGACTCTGGAGCTGAAAACGTGTCCGCGATTTTGGCCGCCTCAACGGTCTTCTTACCCACTGTCCCTTCGCTGCTCCAGAGCTGCGCTATGCCGGCTCTGCTTTTTGGTCTCGCGAGCGCGTCGTCGGTACTCGCGCGAATACCAATCCCGCGTCTTGTTTTTGTTTTTTGTCGCCGTCTGCTTGACACTTGCGCTAATCAAGTCGTTTGTGCCGCGCCGCCTCGAAAGGCGATACAGCGATAAGCGTGGATATACAAACCGGCCGAGTGGCGCGGATCCGTGGAGGCAAAGGGAAGGGACACTTTACGGTTGAATCAGTCGGGGCTGCGGCACTGAGCGGCACACGCACGGAGCACAGTGGGCCAGAAGACCGGGGAAGGCGGTCAAAATCCGCTCGGACGTGTTTCGAGCCGCAGAGTCGTTGCATGGGGCTCGAACCGAACGTGTGACCCCACCGCTGGATTCCTCGTTCGGAGAGCAATCGATTGGTAGGGTCACATGTTCGGTTCGAGTCCCATTGAGCGGCGACTCTGGAGCTCAGAACGCGTCTTGAGTTTTTTTGGCCGCCTGCGCCGCGCCGGTCCTCTGGCCCACTGTGCGTGCACCGAGTGGAGTGAGGAGGCGGTCGCCGATTCCGGTCCTATTAGCCAGGGAGTGCGCGCGGCGGGCGAGGACGGGACCCGAGGACCCCGGCGGCTCGCTAGGCCGGACCGGCCGGAGCCGACATCGTATTAGCCGACATCCTATACGACAATCTGATTGGCGACGCAAAGATTCTCCCCAGCGCCCCTGGTGGTGCGTCTGGAACTAGCGTAAGGCAGACACCTGCGGTCGGATCGCTCCTAACTTACGCGGGGCTGCTACGCGTAAGTTAGGAGCGATCCGACCGCAGGTGTCTGCCTTAGGCTAGTTTCCAGACTCACCACCAGGGGCGCTCGCGTAATCTTTGCGTCGCCAATATCATTAGCACGGCGCGGCGGCGGCCTGACTCCGAAACATGCCTTGTGGTCGCTCTCTCGCGTCCTTTCGAGCGAGAGAGCGAGACAGAGCGATGCGAGTGCACCGCACAGTGGGCCAGAGGACCGGCGCTGGCGGGCGAAACTCTAGTCGCGTTTACAGACCCAGAGTCGCTGAATGGGACTTGGACCAGAGGCCGGAATCGGGACTCCTCGCACCGAACGTGCGACCCCACTAATGGATTGCTCTCCGTACGAGGAATCCATTGGTGGGGTCACACTTTCGATTCGAGTCCTGTCTAGCGGCTCTGGAAGTCAAAACGCGTCTAGAGTTTTGGCCGCCTCCACCGGTCTTCTGGCCCACTGTGCGCTGCCTAGACACGCGCTGATGGAATCGTCACGCGGCCCGGGTTGCCGGCGGCAGGGCGGCGGCAGGGCGGCGGCAGGACGTGCGCGCCCTGACGTTTACGCGGGCCGCGGTCGTAAAGGGCGAGCCGGAGTGCAGCGCGGCGCGGCGCGGTGGCCCCGGAGGTGCGTCCAGCACGTTGATTCCGAATAGCAGTGCGCTTTCGTCGCTCCGTCTCTCTCGCACGCAATGGGGCGTCCCGGTGGGGCGCGCGGGGCAGACGAAGAAAGCGACGGGAGCGATGTTCGGAATCAAGCTGCAGGTGCGCCCAGGTGCGCCGTGGGAAGGGCGGCGGGGTGGCGGAGCGGCGGTGCACTGCACCAGAGAGGACCCCAACCTGGCCGTCTCCCAGCCCAGATCGTCTCCCGATTCCACCGTTCGCACCGTCGTCGCGGGCCGCCCCGCCCCGCCCCGCAGCATTGTCCCGACAACAAAACGGAATGTTGCTCGGCTGCACCCTTTAAATTATTCCGGAAAAACAAATACGCGGCCAAAGACACACATATCGCGTGCAGCGGGCGGTGGCGGGGCGAGGCACAGTGGGTAAGAAGACCGTTGAGGCGGCCGAAATTCTAGACGCGTCTTGAGCTTCAGAGTCTGCTAAATGGGCCTCGAATCGGACGTATGACCCCATCAATGGATCCCTCGATTGGAGAGCAATCCATTTGGTCGGGTCACACATTCGGTTCGAGTCTCATTTAGCGACTGTGGGCCTCGAAACGCGTCCGGGATTTCGGCCGCCTCCACCGGTCTTCTGACCCACTGTGCGGGGAGGGAAGACCGGACAAAGCGGCAGGGCCGGCAGGGCGGGCAGGTAGAATGAAGGTGTGGACGGGGGCAGGGGGAAGCAGGAGGCGGGCTCCACGCCGCGCCGCTCCCCGACTCACTGCGAAGGCGAAGGCGAGGGCGAGGAGGCAGAGGGGTTGGCGGCGCGGCCCTTCTCTTCTCTTCCCCTCCCGACGCTGCCGACGCCGCCGCGCTCCTCTCCAGCAGGCAGCAGGCTGCCCGGCGGCAGAGCGGCGCAGAGCGGCGCGGCGCGGCAGAGAGTCAGTCAGTCAGTTGCTGCCGAACCTCTGGCGTGGTCGAATCCAACCGGTACGTACCGCCGCCGGCCGCCACCAGGTGGCGCAGACGACGCGATCGGGAGACTTCGCGCGGTCGTCCCCCAGTGCAGTGCCGACCTAACCAGTGGATACCCAGCAGCGGATACAGTGTGCGAGTGCGTGTGTGCGTGTGTGTGTGTGTGTGCGCGTGTCCAGTGCAGTGCAGTGCGTGAACATGAAGAAGGTGCCCTGGTGCGCCACGGCGGCCGCAGCCCCTTAGAGCACCGCGACGACGCCCGGCAGCATGGTGGCGACGGGCGCCGCGACGTCGGCCGCGCTGGCGGCGGCTAGCGTCGCCGTGGCGCTGGCGGCGCTGCTGCTGCCCCAGCCCGCCCTCGCCGTCGTCGGCAACGTGACCAAGGAGGGCGCGCGGCCGCTGGACAGGGCGCTGGAGCGGCCCCTGGAGCGCCTGGAGCACCGCGGCGACCGCGATCGGCCGGCCTACAACCACGGCCACAGCTGGATGTGAGTACAGGACACAGAGGAGGTGCACTGGAAAAATTTCTGTACTTTTGTACGGAAAATGTACCGAAGAATATACATAGTACGGACGTACGGACGAAAGTACGGAACGTCCGCACCTGTTCCATATAAGCTAGTGCAAACGGGTACGGAAAAATGTACAGAAAGTTCCGTACTTGGCAAGGACGGACAGTCGAAGGCAAATTGTTGACCAGACATGTTCCGTACTTTTTTCTACCAGTGTGGCGTGCCGCAGTGGGCCAGAAGACCGGCGCAGGCAGCCTACAATCTAGACGCGTTTTGAGCTCCAGAGTCGCTGAATGGGACTCGAAGCGAATACGTGTGACCCCACCAATGGATTCCTCGGCCGGGGGGCGCCGGTCTTCCGGCCCACTGTGCGTACTCCGCAGTGAGGGCGGGGAAGTCCAAGCGGACACCGACGTGGCGTCGTGCCGCACACGCGGCCGCCGAGGCGGGCATGACGAATATACGCCGGATTCTTTTTCCCTCCCTCCGCAGTGTCGCCTTGCCATTATTATTGTCATCTCGTTATTTCTCGCGCTGCTGCGTCTCGCCTCTGCGCTACTCTAGCGTGCCCGAGTGTGTGTGTGTGTGTGTGTGTGTGTGTGTGTGTGTGTGTGTGTATGTGCGCGTGCGCGTTTGTGTTTGTTTGTGTGTGGTTGTGTGTTTCTGCGCGCGCGTGTAGGTATGTGTGCGTGTAGGCGTGTGTGCCTCTGTGTGTGTGTGTGATTGTGTGCGTGCTCCCCTCGCACTTGTGCCCGTAGTGCCGTGACCTCTCCGCCGCTCCGTGGCGTGTGAGATCGCGGACAGGGCACCGCAATGCGTGGCGACAACCACAATAAATCACTAGTGCGCGGCGCGGCGTCCTCGCAACCAACCCCAGGCCTTGCTTGAGGGGTCGCTGGAGCGGGGCGCCGCCGCCGCACAGTGGGTCAGAAGACCGTTGGGGCGGCAAAAATTCTAGACGCGTCATGAGCTCTAGAGTCGCTAAATGGGACTCGAATCGAACGTGTGACCCCACCAATGGATTCCTCGTTCGGAGAGCAATCCATTGGTGGGGTCACACGCTTGATTCAAGTCCCATTTAGCGACTCTGGAGCTCATGACGCGTCTAGAATTTTAGCCGCCTCAACGGTCTTCTGACCCACTGTGCGCCGCCGCCGCAGCCCGTGGTGTGCACCACGCAGTGTTCCTTGTTTCTCTCGTCTACTTATTTTAATAATCCGATCCGAAAAAGAAGAAAAAGAGGACTGCCTTGCCTTTGTGTCTGGCTCGGCAGGCAAGGGGTAGGCCTTCTTCTGAGGCACGGCGCAGGCGGCTGCGGCGGCGGGCCCACTGTGCAAGGCCCGGGCTCCAAGACGCGCCGCCGCGTCGCGTTAGCCACGCCTCGCGGCGCAGTGCTGCGTTTGTTGTTACGCCCCTCTGCGGCGCGTTCATCGTAATCGCCGCGTACAAAGTCAGCGCCTGTCTGTCTGTCCGTCCGTCGGTCGGTCCGTCCACCTCACAGTGGGCTAGAAGACCGGCGCAAGCGGTCAAAATGCCGGACGGATTTTGAGCTCCAGAGTCACTTAATGGGACTCGAACCGAACGCGTGACCCTATCAATGGATTGCTCTCCGAACGAGGAATCCATTGGGATGGGGGGTCACAGGTTGGGTTCGAGTCCTGCTTACGGACTCTGGAGCTGAAAAACGCGTCTCGAATTTTGGCCGCCTGCGCCGGTCTTCTGACCCACTGCGCGCCTGTCCGTAATGATCGACGACTGTCCAGGCCAGCAGCGAGGGTGGCGCCGCCGCGTAGAACACATTTAATTGGACGTTCTTTCCTGACGGACGGGATGACGGCCGACCGCGCGCTCATTAGCAAAAGGGGCTTTGAGTGGCTTACGGTGGCAGAGAGCCCTTATTCCATTGACGGCGACCCTCTAGCGGCAGACTGATTCCGCGCGCGCAGCGCTTCCGTCTCTCTCTCTCTCTCTCTCTCTCTCTCTCTCTCTCTCTCTCTCTCTCTCTCTCTCTCTCTCTCTCTCTCTCTCTCTCTCTCTCTCTCTCTCTCTCTCTCACTCTCCCCGACTGTCGTCCTGCGGTCCACAGCGATGAGGAGCGACCGTCGCCGAGCGGATCGTCGTCGGCGCTGGGCTTTGCTGCTTTGAGGCCCCCCTCCTCCCCGCCGCCGCCGTGCCGGCGTCCACCTGTCGCTCTGTCTCTCTCCTATTCGCAGGGCGTTCCCGCAGGGGTGCGAGGGAGACCGCTTGGAATGAGCCTGAATGACCGGCCGTGCCGCAGCTTCGCGTGTGCTGCACTTGCCAGGCTTATGTGTGCTCCGTCATGTCCTTTGCCGGCTCGGCGGCCCTGCCGCACAGTGGGCCAGAAGACCGGCGCAGGCGACCAAGAGTCGAGACGCGTTTTGAGCTCCAGAGTCGCTAAATAGGACTCGAACCGAACGTGTGACCCCACCAATGGATTCCTCGTTCGGAGAGCAATCGATTGGTAGGGTCACATGTTCGGTTCGAGTCCAATTTAGCGACTCTGGAGCTCAGAACGCGTCCAGAGTTATGGCTGCTGCGTGCGCCGGTCTTCTGGCCCACTGTGCGGCCCGTTCCGCTTTGCAGAGGAGACACATTCAAATAAAGCCGCCCGATCGTGCCGGGAAACAGTTCCGCGAGACGACGCCGGACGGCAGGACGTCCTCCGCGGGCTGTCCTGACCTTTCCTTGCCGTCCACCTGGAGCTTTGCTCTGTCTCTCTCGCACCCCTACGAAACGCCCCCCCATGAGTGCGATGAGAGAGCGGCCGTGAACGCCGAGGGGAGAAATTCATCGGTCATCGGAGAGCGTATCTCCCATGGGTTGCTCGTGTCACATACGCGTTTACGGCCGCTGACCGCCGCACTCTGTGGACGCGGCGACAAGAGGAGCTGCTTCCGAGAAGAAGAAGGGTCCCGTGCGTCCGAGCGCGCGGCCGGACGAAGGGCCCAGGGCGGCCAGGCACAGTGGGCCAGAAGACCGGTGCAGGTGGCCAAAACTCTAGAGGTGTTTTGAGCTCCAGAGTCGCTAAATTGGACTCGAACCGCACGTGTGACCCCACCAATGGATTGTGCTCTCCGAACGAGGAACTCACAGGTGGGGTCACACGTGCGGTTCGAGTGCCACTTAGCGACTCTGGAACTCAAAACACGTCTAGAGTGTTGGCCGGCTGCGCCGGTCTTCTGATCCACTGTGCCAGGGGGGCCTCCTGCAGCAGGGCGTGCAGGACCGCGTAGGTAGTCCAAACAAACAGCTCGGTGTTTGGCCAGCGTTACGACTGTAGGAACGGTTTCCCCTCAAATTAACGCCCTGTTGGTCTCGCTGTACTGACTGCTGCCCTCCGCACTCTGTTTGCATTCGTGTGGTGGCTGGCGGCCGTTCGCCCAGGGAGTGCCGACTTGTCAAAAATCCGATTTCCGATCGGATAGGGGCCCGCACCTCGGGAACCGCGAGAGTATGAGGGGCGTGATGGAAAGGACGATGACCAAGCTATGAAATTAAAGTTTAAGTTTAACTGAGTCCAACGTTCCTAGCGCTATCGCCGTTTCAAAGATGCTAGACGCAATTTGAATTTTTGCCAAGTTGGCGCTCCCTACACTGTTATTCAACGAATGTGCCGTCATATTCGTTCGAATGTGAATTTTGTCACGTTTGTTTGAATAAGAGGTCACATTCGTTTGAACGTGTCACGGCCGTTAAATTAGGGTGTCGCATTCGTTTGAACGTACGTCAACATTCAAACGAATGTGACGTCATATTCAAACGAACGTGACAAATTCCACATCCACACGAATATGACGTCACATTCATTGAATAACAGTGTACGCGTGTTGAGAGGGCGTCTCGCATCCCGGCGAAAATTGCCCGTTTTGAGGCCTTTGCCGCCGGCGCACAATCACTGCCGCATCCGCTCCCCGGCCAACGGGTGCCTCCCCGAGGACCAGAGGGACCGGGGCAGGTCCCTGGGGGCGGGCCGCACAGTGGGCCAGAAGACCGGCGGAGGCGGCCAAAAGTCGAGACGCGGTTTGAGCTCCAGAGTCGCTAAATGGGACTCGAACCGAACGTGTGACCCCGGCAAATGATTGCTCGCCGATCGAGGAATCCATTGGTAGGGTCACACTTTCGATTCGATTCGCTGTTTAGCAGCTCTAGAGCTCAAAACGCGTCTAGAGTTTTTGCTCTCTCTCCGCCGGTCTTCTGGCCCACTGCGGGCCGGGGGCGGGGGCGGGGCGGGGGCAGCCCCATGAGGGCGGGGCGCGGGGCGTTTAAATCACCCGGTCGTCGGGAGGCGGCGGCGCCTGACTGCTGGCGCTCGCTGCACTGCTGTTGTGTTGTTGTCTCGGAGAAAGCAAAGGATGTTTGGACTGAACGGAAACGAGCCTTCGAAGCGTCCTCGCCGGCTGCTTAACCACAATTAAGGGAGGGAATCAAGGGAAGGCCGTCTAAGCTGTTGAAACCACGCCGTCAACGACGCCTTCTCTCGCCGCCGTCGGCAGGGGGCGGACAGACGATCCGCGGGGCGAGAGTGAGAGAGAGAGAGAGAGAGAGAGAGAGAGAGAGAGAGAGAGAGGAGAGAGAGAGAGAGAGAGAGAGAGAGAGAGAGAGAGAGAGAGCTCCGGGCTAACGCGTCGCGCAGATATGATCGGCTTCTCGCATGACGCCGCGCGGACTGGTTTGATGCTGGACACTTTCCTCGCCGCGTCCCTCCCCTCGCCGAGCCACGCAAAAAGCTAAAACAGTTGTCGCGAAAGTCATATCGCCGTGGGCCGCCAGCAGTTTTCTGCTGCTGCTTTGGCCGCCGCCCTCGCACTCATCCGTTGTAGGCACCCAGTTCCCAGGGCCTCCCCGCCGGCCAGCCTCTCGACACGAGTGATTGAAACAGATCTACTACTATACCCCCCCCCCTCCGCTCCCCCTTCCTGGAATATCCGCGGGAACAGGTGGAGTGGGCCGCGCGCCGGACAGTGGGCCAGAAGACGGCGCAGGCGGCCAAAACTCTCGACGCATTTTTAGCTCCCGAGGCGCGAAATGGGACTCGAATCAAACGTGTGACCCTACCAATGGATTCCCCGTCTAAAGAGCAATCCATTGGTAGGGTCACACGTATGATTCGCGTCCCATTTCGCGCCTCGGGAGGTAAAAATGCGTCGAGAGTTTTGGCCGCCTGCGCCGTCTTCTGGCCCACTGTGCGCCGCGGCTGGGCTGAGTGACTGAGCGGCCGCCTCTCTGTTTATGAGGTGATGAAAGCAATCAGAACGCCGTCCCGCCGGCCAGCCGGCCGGAGTGGTGTGTTGAGATCGCGGATAGCGCGCGGCCCCGCGCCCCGCCCGGCCCACTAGGCCCGGCCCACTAGGCCCGGCCCACTAGGCCGGCTCTGCCGCGCGCGTCAAATGTTGTCTGGATGGCGGCCCATCCGCATACCACCTTCTTCTGCAGGGCCATTCCGCGTCATTCGCCCCCTCTCTCTCTCACCTGTGAGTGCGAGAGAGACGTTCGCAAAATGAAGCGAGCGCCGCTCAGTGGACCAGAAGACCGGCGCAGGTTGCGGGCCGAAACTTTCCGACGCGTTTTGAGCTTCTAGAGCCGCGAAATGTGACTCAAACCGAACGTGTGAACCCACCGATGGATTGCTCTCCAAACGAGGGATCCATCGGTGGGGTCACACGATCGGTTCGAGTCCTTTTTAGCGACTGTGGGGCTCAAAAACGCGTCTAGAGTTTTGGCCATACGTGCGCCGGTCTTCTGGCCCACTGTGCGCCGCGGCCCGGCCAGCATGATGGCGGTGCCGTTGTGATAATCCGCCGATTTATCGCCGGATTAATGCATTGTCTGGCGGTCATCCGGGACTGCGGGACTCCGACTCCGGCCGCTTCGTCAAGGCCGTTGGCCCGTGCGGCCGCCGTGCGTCTGCCACCCCGCCGAGGCTCCGGACACAAATTTCCAACTAAATAAACGAACGGTGCGAGTGTGAATACATGACTGTCTGCGGGCGCGCGCGCGTGTGTGTGTGTGGGGGGGGGGTGTCAAAACTGTGCTGGACCCCCTTGACCGCAACCATGGAACAAGTCACAGCGAGGGTACAGGCTGGTTCAAAATAACGGAGGTGTGCGTAATTTTGTGTAAGTTACGGCCGCATCGATCGCAGGGCGGAAACTCCCTTTTTTTGTTTTTGTTTTCTTTTGTTTTTTTTTTTTCCTTCTTTCTATCCCCGGTGCAGCGGGGTACTTGGCAAACGCAGTGCGCTGCGGGGCGTAACTGCTCTAGGCGAACGCGCCAGCCGTCCGGCCTGGAAGGAAGCCGCGCCCGCAGCCGCGAGCAGCCACGCCTCCTACCGGGACTGAAGCGGTGACGAGGGCCTCGACGCGGCGCGGCGCGGCGCGGCGCGGCGCACGGCGGAGAAGCAGAGTGGTTTATTGCATCCCTCCGTGGGATGAAAGCAGCCATTAAGCAACGTGAAATTTGAGGAGCACTAAAGGCAAAATTATGTCCGCCTAGCGGCCATCACTCTAATGGACAGGTCCTTGTGGTGGTGCAGCCTCGCGCGGCGGCTTGCATCGCCAGCTAGCAAGCAAGCATAGGCGTCGTCGCTCTGTCTCTCTCGCTCCCTCGGGGCGCCCCGCGTGTGGGTGCGAGGGAGACGGACCACTGCAAGTGCGCGCGAAATGACGTAATTTGATTGGCTGGTGGGAGTCTCTCGGGCGGCTGGGGGCGTGTGCTGTTTGTGCTTGCCGCGCGCAGTCGGCACGCAGTGGGCCAGAAGACTGGCGCAGGCGGCGTTCTGGGCCCTACAGTCGCTGGATGGCACTCGAACCGAACGTGTGACCCCCCCAAGGGATTCCTCGTTCTGAGAGCAATCCATTGGTGGGGTCATACGTTTCGTTCGAGTCCTGTTCAGCGACTCTCTGGAGCTCAAGACGCGTCCGGGATTTCGACCGCCTCCAGCGATCTTCTGGCCCACTGTGCGGCGCGGGGAATCGCCTTTTTGTTCATTTAGTTTATTCTAAACACGTCGGTCGGGCCGCCGCGCCGCGCGCCCCGCGAACCGTGTAACGCAGGGCACCGCAAGCAGGTACCCGTGTACCGCCCAGCGTGCACGGACATGCGCGGCCAGAGCAGCAGCAGCAACAACAACAAAAACAATAACATAACATCACCATAGCTTCAGAAAGGTATGGTGGTTAGGTTAGATTAACCGCCAACTCTCATCAACAACTTTACTATAGTCCCCGTTCTGTCCCTGCCCTTTTTGCAACGATTTTTGTTCTTTGTGCTCATGCGTGCCAAAAGCGTGCAGCAGCTCACAGGAGCAGCGCGGGATGATTCTTGGGATTGTCTCGGATTGCCGCTGCTGCTGCTGGTGGTGCTGCCGGCGGTGGATCACAGTACTTGATGCCTTCGGCCCCTTACATGATGGATGGAATGCCGTCCTTAAAGCTGAACCATAATGAGCTTCCATTACCTCTCACGTGTGTGTGTGTGTGTGTGTGTGTGTGTGTGTGTGAGAGAGAGAGAGAGAGAGAGAGAGAGAGAGAGAGAGAGAGAGAGAGAGAGAGAGAGAGAGAGAGAGAGAGAGAGAGAGAGAGGGAGAGAGTCCATTTTACACGCTGCCCCCTCGGCGCTACCGTGGTGCCGCGGCGATCCCCGGCGGATTAATAACCCCAGCCAGGCCGGTGTAATTACAGTGCAGCACACCGACGCGGCCACATCATCGCGATGCACCGAGGAGGCAACTCAGTGTCAGATGGTCATCACCACCGCCGCGGCTGGCTTCGAGTCCAGCTCCAGCTGACCTCCTTTTTTTTTTTTTTTTTGTTTACGTACGCTTTTGTTTTGGGATGAGTTTCATTATAATCAGTATTAAGTCACACCGAGTATTTTTCACTGTAGTACCCAAGGGGTAGTAACTCCAGCCAAATTTGTACACCCAAATCCAGAAAAGCTTTAAGTTTCACTGAAATTCATTGAAATTGATCGTAATTCTTCTCGAAATTCAGTAGTTTTAGCCCGACTATCGAGACACTGTCGAGAGCTCGCCGCCAGACTGCGGAGGCTCTGACGACGGAGGCTCGCTGGACGTAAAAACTGGAACCTGTCGACTGGGGACGTCTTCATCGACGGCGGCGCAACCTTCCCTCCTCGCTGCACAGTGGGCCAGAAGACCGGCGCGGTCGGGAAAAATTCTAGACGCGCGTTTTGAGCTCTAGAGTCGCTAAATGGGACTCGACCCGAACGTGTGACCCCACCAATAGAGTCCTCGTTCGGAGAGCAGTCCGTTGGTGGGGTCAGACGTTCGGTTCGAGTTACATTTAGCGACTCTGGAGCTTAAAACGCGTCCAGACTTTTTGCCGCCTCCACCGGTCTTCTGGCCCACTGTGCGCTGGAGTCTCCAGCAGCAGCACTTCCAGGAGCCCCGCCCTGCAGGCTATCTCCGTCTCCCTCCCACCCATGCGGGCTGCCACTTAAGGCGCGCGGAGAGAGAGAGGGAGTGTCTGGAGTGGCCAATCGGTTCTCGCGACGGCCGGGCTGCGGCCGACTCGGTTATCACACGCCGGTGGGCGCAAAAATAATTACAAGCCTGGCGTCGTCCGCGTCGGACGGTTCCATCGGGCGGTGGTTCGTTCGGGACGGTCCCTGTCTCATAATTCGTGGCATTTCGTTTCCAAGCCGAACGACGCGCGGTGGTGCCGGCTGTAAACGTGTCCGAGGCCCCGCCAGGCCTTGCCGAGCCGTGCCACAGTGGGTCAGAAGACTGTTGAGGCGGCCGAAATTGTTGACGCGTTTTGAGCTCCAGAGTCGCTAAATGGGACTCGAACCGAACGTGTGACCCCACCTCTGGATTCCTCGTTTGGAGAGCAATCCATTGGTGGGGTCACAAGTTCGATTTGAGTCCTATCTAGCGACTCTGGAGCTCAAAAATGCGTCCGGGACTTTGGCCGCTTCAACGGTCTTCTGACCCACTGTGTGTGCCGAGCCGTGCCTCGCCGGCGGCGAAGGTTATGGCGAACGTACCTCTAAGCCCCCACGGCCTGGCTGGACGGCTAATCGCCACTGTGCGCCCAGGGTGTTGCGGATTCGGCGTGCTCCGCACTGCAAGACAAAGGGGACTTGTCCTCGGATGATGCGGGTGCGAGAGAGACAGAGCGAGGCTGCTCTGCTGCATTGCCGTCGTCGCCCCGCGATGTCCTGTGTCGCAGCACGCTTGAACCTGTTCCGCCCGGCCGTCCTGCAGGCTGAGTCCGAATAGAGAGAGAGAGAGAGAGAGAGAGAGAGAGAGAGAGAGAGAGAGAGAGAGAGAGAGAGAGAGAGAGAGAGAGAGAGAGAGAGAGAGAGAGAGAGAGAGAGATGAGAGAGAGAGAGAGCGACGCTGCGTTTGCCGCGCCGGCCGGCCGTCTGTCCGCGGAGTGCCCTCGTGTGCAAATACCTTGTAATTTAGCCTTCGCGACAAGTTACGCGTCACGCTGTTTATCGTCGACAAAGTTGAGGCGCGGGATATCGCGGAACATCGCGGAACGCTTGCCAAGGAATCGTCGGCCCGCCGGGAGTATATGTCCTACTCGGAGTGGATCAGGACGATGACGACGATGATCACTGGGAGTATGTCCCACTCGGAGTGGACCAGGACGATGACGACGAGGATGATGAATTTGTCAGTTCGTGCGAGTATGCGCTGCGACGACGGAGACCAGCAGCGCCAGCCTCCCCTTCTTGCCCGCGCGCTCGCGAAACAACATGTGCGCCGCTGCTGCTGGGGGTGCGGCACACTGTGCGGCACGAGCAGCGCAAGCAGCAACACACGGCTCGCTGTGAAAGAAATTAATGTGGTGTAAATACCCCTCGGGGCAGTGCGACCGTGGCGCGCCCTGCTGGCAGGAGGAGGAAGAAGGAGGAGGAGGAGGAGGGAGAGGGAGGAGGGAGGAGGCAGTGATTGGGGGAGATCGCTCAATCCGAGCGGCGACGCCTCCACCGCCTGGACGCTGGACGGAGAGTTGTTGAGCAACGACGACGCTAGCTAGTCATCCTCTATAAATGGGCAAATAACAAAAAGGGAGGGGCGCGAGCGACGCGCAAGCAGCAGCGCGCGGAGGAGTGGGCGTGGCGGAAGGGAGGGGAAGGGGGGGGGGAGACAGGGAGAGAGGATGATCGCCGAAATAACATGACGTCCCCGTCAATGGAGCCGAGCAGGGCCGCGCACCGGTGCAGCGACCGACCGGCAGGCCGGCCCTCAAGATGCAGTGCTCACGTCCGTTCATGGTCCGTCTGTCTGTCCGTCCGTCCGTCCGTCCGTCTGTCTGTCCGTCTTTATGTTTCCCGTCACTTGGCTGCTGCGTTGTCTGCTGCTCTTATGTAGTACCGCGCCTTGCGTCCGCGCCGTACGTTGCAAACACCTTTTTATTTTTCATACATCTTGAATGGCGCACGAATTTTCCCTCGTTGTTCCCCACGCGTCCGGGAGGGCGTGGCGGCTGCGAGGCGGGGCGGGTACGTCGTCGTCGTCCTCGACGAGTCGACTTGCCAATTATTACTGGGGCCAGACAGCCAAACCTACACACCGCGCCGCGCAGTCTCGGTGAATATTTCAGCGTGTGTGTGTGTATGTGTGTGTGCGTGTGTGTGTGTGTATAAGTGTGTGTGCGTTGCATTACTCAACGCTTTGACGGGCGAGGGAATCAGTTGGTAACGGTCTGCCCTATGGAGGGAGCGTGCGCGTCGGACGCCCCGCCACGCCGCGCCCCGCCCGTGCGCGGACAATGCACGCGCGTGCGGTCACGACGGCGGCGGCAGACCGCGCGGCCCCATCTGTTTCCCCGGCCGCGCGGCGGGGCGGGGCACAGTGGGCCAGAAGACCGGCGCAGGCGGCCAAAACTCTGAATGCGTTTTGAGCTCCAGAGTCGCTGAATGGGACTCGAACCGAACGTGTGACCCCACCAACGGATTCCTCGTTAGGAGATCAATCTATCGGTGGGGTCACCCGTTCGGTTCGAGTCCCATTTAGCGACTCTGGAGCTCAAAACGCGCGTCTAGTATTTTGCCCGGCCGCGCCGGTCCTTTGGCCCACTGTGCGGGACGAGGCGGGGCGGGCGTGGCAGGGCGGGGTGGGCGAGGATTAGGGCCGAAACGTCGAAGATGCGACACGGCCTCGGCGGCCCGCTCAGGGCGTGGGCGCCGGGAATGCGGTGGACACTTCTGAGACGGGGATTCCCTTCTTTACGGCGGCGGCCCGGAACAGGCGAGGAGGGCCCCGACAAGGCCGGCCATCCTGCAGGCGCGGCCCTGGAAAGCTCCTGTCGCGGTGGAAAGCGTCAGGAAAGTTGAGTCCTATTTAGCGACTCTGGAGCTCAAAACGCGTCTAGAGTTTTGGCCACCAGCGCGGTCTTCTGGCCCACTGTGCGCTCGCCTCGGCTGATGAAGCGATCCTCCGCCGCCGTGCGTGGGGTTTATTAGTACTTCCCGCCGCCCACGCAAGGAGCGCCACGAGGAGCCGCACGAGGAATAAAGAATATCGCCTGGCGTCGCGCTTTTCGCTTCATTAGCGCGACTGAGACCAGAGGGACCGCCGCCTTCGTGCTCTCGGCCTCCTCCGCCTCCCTCGCGTGTCGCCGCGACGTCGTCACCCTGTCCGCCGTGAGAAAGAGAGAGTGCGAGCGAGTGTGAGAGTGAGAGAGAGAGTTTTTTTAAGTTCATAAATGCTTTTATTGGGGGGATTTGAGAATACATTAATCTGGAATGATGTTGGACTTGGACTGTGTAATTTTTGTTACAAACCATACATGCAGGATTTATGTTTCTTGAGGTGCTTTTTGGTCATGGTGAATAGAATAGAGGAGAGAGAGAGAGAGAGAGAGATAGAGAGAGAGAGAGAGAGAGAGAGAGAGAAGAGAGAGAGAGGTGTATGTCGGGATGCAGCCGGCCGGTGCGTGCGCGTGCATCGCCTAGGCAGCCGCTGCGTGGCGCTAACCGTGCGCTGCCAGCCGACGCTGTCCGCCAGGATCGCGTGGATCGCGTGCTGGAGAGGCCCCGGCCGCAATATTTCATCTTTTTGTGACTCGTGGAAGCTCCTCTCTTTCTCTCTCTCTCTCTCTCTATCTCTCCTCTCTCTCTCTCTCTCTCTCTCTCTCTCTCTCTCTCTCTCTCTCTCTCTCTCTCTCTCTCTCTCTGTCTCTGTCTCTGTCTCTGTCTCTGTCTCTGTCTCTCTGTCCTCTCTCTCCTCCTCTCTCCTCTCTCTCTCTCTCCCTCTCTCTCATCTCTCTCTCTCTCTCTCTCTCTCTCTCTCATCTCTCTCTCTGAGTGCCTGCCGCCCTGCTGGAGATATACTGCCCACCCGTCCCGCGTGGGGTGGCTGCCAGCGGTGCCACCGCCGCGTCCCCAGCCCCCCAGGTACCGCGGCCGCTGCGGAGCGCCCAAGCACAGTGGGCTAAATGACCGGCGAAGGCGGTCAAAACTCTAGACCGTTTTGAGCTCCGCAGTCGCTAAATGGGACTCGAACCGGACCTGTGACCCCACCAATGGATTGCTCTCCGAACGAGGAATCCATTGGTGGGGAGATCACACGTTGAATTCAAGTCCCATTTAGCGACTGTGGAACTCAAAACGCGTCTAGAGTGTTTTGCCGCCTGCGCTGGTCGTCTGGCCCACTGTGCTGAGGCGCCACACTTCTGCGTCTCTCTCGCACTCGTGGCGCGGTCCGTGCGGGTGGGACAGAGAGACGGCGGGCCAGCCTCCAGGGCGCCGCGGCGGGATCGAACCTAGGACGCGTGTCCGGCCGCCCCCGCCTTCTTCCCCCCCCCCCCCCCGCCGTCCCCTACACGCCATAACTCAGTGGGGATGTTGATGTATGAGCCGCGCCGAAGCCCAGCGATTTATGTGCAACGTATTTAATGCGATTTGGAAGTGTTTTCTCGCTGTCATCAGCACCTCTCTTAAGCAGGACACGTATTTATGTGCAGTCCCTGCGCCTATCGGGACGGACCAGCCCGGCCTGGGGCCCTGGAAGGCCAGGCTCAACGACCCCCAACCCTTTTGCTCTTTACCGGGCGTCAGCATGAAATCGGACCGACGGATTACCTTTGCCGGGGCGGGGCGGGGTGGGGTGAGGCTAAAATTGAGTTTCGAATAACGCCGATCAGTGTCCCCGCAGAGCGAAGACGAAAAAAGTGGCTCCGCACTTTCGCCAGGCCAAGGCAACCGTGGGCCAGAAGACCGGCGCGGGGGCCGGCGGCCAAAACCTCTAGACTCATTTTGAGCTCCAGAGTCCGCTAATTGGGACTCAAACCGATCGTGTGACCCCCCACCAATGGGTTGCTCTTCCGAACGAGGAAACCATTGGTCGGGTCACGCGTTCGATTCGAGTCCTGTTAGCTACTCTGGAGCTCAAAACGCGTCCAGAGGTTTGGTAGCCTGCGCCGGTCTTCTGGCCCACTGTGCGAGCCCCGCGGCGGCGGCGCTGCGTGCGCGGGGGCGCGGGGTGCGGAGCTTGCGTGGAGGCCGACCGATGTTAATTATTGCAGCGCGGCAGCGTTTTATGGCGGATCACTGCATAGTGGGGCACGGAGGTGTCCATGCAAGAAACGCGTTTCAAGACGGCCGGTGCGGTTTACTGCTGGGAGGTAACACAATTATAAATTTCAATACGTGTCGGCGCCGCTTTTTTGTCACCGTATGCAGGCTGATTCCGATCGGCGGGCCGCTCTGTCTCTAACCGCCCTCGCCGGCCGGTCCGCGGGGGTGCGAGGGAGACAGAGCGACGAAGCGCGGTTCGGGCGCTGCTTGCAGTCACTTAGCCGTTTCGCGAGTTATGGAACGCTAAAAGTCCGAGCGCGCGTCCTCGTTAGAGTTACGGACCGCCCTGGGACCATTTTACGGTGGGCTGGCGGCCTGCTGGCGGGTGTCGCCTTGCCGCGATCTCCGCGCCGATCGCGAACGCGCACAGTGGGCCAGACGACCGGCGGCAGGCGGCCAAAACTCTAGACGCGTTTTGAGCCCCAGAGTCGGGTAAGCAGGGCTCAAACCGAACGTGTGACGCCGCCAATGGATTCCTCGTTCGGAAAGGAATCCATCGGCGGGGTCACACGTTCGGTTCGAGTCCCGTTTAGCGGATTCTGGAGCTCAAAAACGCGTCCGGGACTTTGACCGCCTCCAACGATCTTCTTGCCCACTGTGCCGCGCAGTGCTCGGCTTGCTGCAGCAGGTCGGGGACTCGTAAGCTGCTTTGCCGTCGCCGACAGCTTAACACTTGATCAAGTCGTGTGGTCGGGTTTCAGCGCGCTCGGAACAATAAATAAAGCCGCCGCTCCACGCTCCTTCTCCCTCGCGCCCCCGCCCTGCGCGCCCGTGCGTGCGAGGGAGACTGCTGGGCGTGAGGCTGCGGCGCGCGGCCTCGGCCGGCCTTACGCAGTGCAGCCTTGGCGTCGTCGGCGCGTCAATGGCGCTCCCTTCGCTAAGACGCCGGCGATAAATCAAGCCGTCGCGTGGGCGGCGGCCGGCCTCGGTGCACCGCGAGCACCTCGCCGTCGTACTCGCCGTCGGCCGCCTCGGTGTACCGCGAGCACCTCGCCGTCGTACTCGCCGTCGCGCACCCTGGGGACGACGCTTCTTGTCCGTGTCCATGGCACGTCGCCGACAACGACACGCTGCTCGGGCCGCGCCGACGGCGGCGGCTTTGACTGCCGTGCGAGCGTGTCGCCGGACGACTACAACGCCTGTGTGGTTCGTGTCAGAGGCCGCCGTCCGTATCTATTTTTATGATTGTCTCAAACTCCGGCAGGACGCGGACTCAACGCAGCGCCGGACCGGCCTGGCCTGCGCGCGGCGGCCAGGCCAGGTGGGCCAGGCTCATTACGAAGATCAAAGGCCGCAGAACGCCCACCCCCGCCTCGCCACGCCACGCCCCGCCCCGCCGGACTTTTCAATCATCTCTGATTAAAAACGCGGTCGGCCAGTGATACTTCCAGCCAATCGCCACCGCACTCCGGTAATGAGGGCTCCAACCAAACTCGACGGCGGCGGCTTCGCTCCGCCTCGCCCCGCCCCGGGGAGCCGCTATGAGAAATGGCGCGGCCGGAGCGCGCCGCTGGCTGCGCCGCTCATCGGTAAAGCCCGTTGGCGCCCAGCGCCTCATTTCTCATAGCGGGGGGGGCTGACACGAGGACGGCGACGCACCCCAACAAACGCCCTGCCGCAGCTCGTCAAACAGCAACAGCATTGGGTGGCGCGGCTCACAGACATGGCCGGAGGCGAGCGCGCAGTGGCCCGGATTATAGTCCTAACAGCTACAAGGCCGGATGAACCGGCGCAGGGCCAGCGCCGAAGGGGCCGAGGTAGGCACCCGCCGCGCATGCGGTGCGTCGGGACGGCCCGGCCGCCGCAAGGCAGGGGCCGCTGAGAGTGAGACTTTGCTCGCCCGCGGTCCGTGTGGGAGTGGGGCCTCTCACCTTCTCTTTCTCTCTCTCTCTCTCTCTCACTCTCTCTCACTCTCTGCTCTACCTCTCTCTCCTCTCTCTCTCTCTCAACTCTCTCTCGTAGGTGGGGTGCGACCAGTTCTTTACACACATTACATGGCCCCCGCTGCGCGCGCCGCTCTGCCCCCTCAAGTCGCCCCCCGGGCCCTGCTGCGCCCGCGAGTCCGGCGCTGCCAAAAGAGTTTTCATCACGTTGACAGTATCGTGTAGCAGCAGCAAGGTCGCCCCTCCGCCCCTCCCCCTCCCCCTTTCCGCTGAGCGACAAAGGCACAACAATGCCCTCGCGGCGCGGAACGCCCGCGGCGGACGGCTGGCGGGCCTTCCTATATAGATTGCAGCATTAACAACATTAATTGGCCGGGCGGGGCCGAAACACGCCGACGTCGTCGCCGTCCTCGCCGCTTCCGCGTCGACGTCCGCCCCCGCGGCGGCCGTGGCGGCGGCGGCGACCGGGGGATGATATCATTTCTCTTGTTGCGAACACTTTTCCGTCGCGTCTGCGCGGCTGCGTGCGAAGTGTGCCGCGGGCTATGCCCCCCGTCCGGGCCGGGCAGCGCGGGGCAGAGCACAGCTGGGCCAGAAGACCCGTGGAGGCGCGGCCAAAACTCTAGACGCTTTTTGAGCTCCAGGTCGCGAAATGGGACTCGAACTGAACGATTGCCTCCACCAATGGATAGCTC